>JAGUCJ010000016.1:600000-834903 GCA_019670975.1 Acidiella bohemica
GGCTGCGCGCGCTTGGAGCCGCCTTGGGGCATGATGGCGCGGCCCATCTGCGAGGCGGAGGCATGTGCGGTGGCGGAGAAGGGTCGCCGGGCGGAGAGGCGGAGGTGCGGGTTCAAGGCGGGACGCGGGCTGAGGCGGTCGGAGCGGGGGAGGCCGCGGAGGGTGGTGGTGATGGGCCGCGACATGGCGGTGGCGGCGCTGGCGGCGGCGGTGAGGTGGGCGGGCAGGATGTCCGAGGCAGGTGTGCACGGATGTTCCCAAGATCCTCTCGGCTCCAGGCACTTTCTTGGAAAGCTTTGGCCAACGCCGCTCGCCGAACATCCGGGACCGCGCACTCCAAGGGAGAAATGTCCAGCGGCTCCGACGTGCACGGCGACACGTAATGACACGCTGCGCGTCTCCGCGTCGCTCCCCCCCTGACGGACAGTGATTGTGAAAATGGTCAGGAAGGGCGAGCGAGTGAATCTGGGACCGCAGCGTGACCGAGGACTTCACCCACATCACCCACCACCACCTTAGACTGCTCGCCACACCGGGATGCTCGTCCGCCCTCGAGTCCATCGACTCGCAGTATCCCGTGCTCTCAACGTCTTCGCCATCCTCCTGGCTCTATGGACCGTCTTCGAGACGCTCCGCGTACGGCGACAACTCCACCGGTCGGCCGCCGCGCCCGTCCCGCCCTTCGACCCCAATGACAAGGTCTTCATAGCCTCCATCCACTGGACCTCCGAATCCATCCTGCGCTCCCACTGGTGCGACGCCGTCCTCGCCCTCGCTCAGTCTCTCGGGCCCTCGAACGTCTTCCTCTCGGTCTACGAGTCCGGGAGTCTGGACAACAGCAAAGAAGTCCTCGCAGCCCTGGACTCGGCCCTGGACGAAGCGGGCATCCCGCACCAGGTGACGCTGGACGGGACTTCGCACCGGGACGAAGTGACCAAGCCGGCCGGGGAAGGATGGCTGCCCATGCCGGAGACGAAGCAGTTCCGGGAAAACTGGACCGCGTGGTTTACGGTGGAGGAAGGGGCGTGGGTGCGCCGACGGATCAGCTATCTGGCCGGGGTCCGGAACGAGGCGCTGCGGCCCTTGTACGAGCAGGCCAGGCGAGGGGTGAAGTACGATCGGATCCTGTGGCTGAACGACGTGGTGTTCGAGGTGGGCGAGCGCCCGCGGGTGGGCCACGGATCGCAGGCTAACGGAACGCGTAGACGGACGACATGCGCCGCCTCCTGGCCACCCGCGCCGGCGCCTACGCCGCCGCCTGCGCCCTCGACTTCAAACGCGCCGTCTTCTACGACACCTTCGCCACGCGCGACAGCGCCGGCTACGCGCCCCTGACCAACACCTGGCCCTACTTCCACTCCGCGCCGTCGCGACACGCAGCGCTCGCCGGCCAGCCCATCCCCGTGACCAGCTGCTGGAACGGCGCCGTGGCCTTCGACGCCGCCCCCTTCTACGCCGCGTCCCCGCTGCAGTTCAGAGCCATCCCCGACCCCCTCGCCGCCGCGCACCTGGAGGCGAGCGAATGCTGCCTCATCCACGCCGACAACCCTCTGACGCGCAGCACAGGGGTCTGGATCAATCCGCACGTGCGGCTGGGCTATCAGGGCTCGGATTACGACGCGGTGCACGGCCGACGCTGGCCGTCGCTGTGGGACGTCGGCGCGGGCCTCTGGCGGAACAGGATGCAGCGGTGGGTCCGCCGGCCCGGCCGATTCGAGCCGGGGGTGCGGGAAGCGATCGAGAAGTGGGAGGGCGCGGGGCTGGCGAACCGGGAGCGGGGCGATTATTGTGTGATCGATGAGATGCAGGTGCTGCTTTGGAATGGGTGGGGACATGTCTGAGGTATCAAAGTCGAGATTCGAGCGCAGCAGCGGGAGCACTGTAGGACTTGCGTCGTCTTTGCGGCACTCCGACCCGTATCGAATACAGTCCTCGGCTTACAAGGTAGGTTTGGTCGAGTCGCACAGGAAGCACGTGGACGTGTTCGAGATGGAGGCAGCATTTGGCCAACGGGACTCGCTTCTCTCAACCCTATCGATGCTTCTTTCCCCCCATGCCAGTCAATCATGCCTCATGCCTGCCATCTACCTTGTACAATGCATCCCAGACAACCCGCCTCATCGCCCGCCATACCCAAGTGGGAGAAGAAACAAAAAAAAAACAATAACAACAACCACCAAGTCTCGCTAGAACGCTTCACGAGATCCCTAACACCTTGGTCATATCTCCCTCACACTCAGCACGCCGCTTTCCCGACCCCTCTTCCCTCCTCCTCTCTTCGGACTATAGCAGAAACCCTCCCGTCGAAATAACTCTTACGCCTTCCTCCCCGCAAACAGGCCCAGACTAATACTCGTGTCGTTCTCGCCCATCACGGGCGTGGGATCGGGCACGATTTCCCACCTCCGCAACGGATACGGCGCCACTTTCACCTCGGCCGCGGCGCTCTGCTGCGGCCGCGCAGCGCCCGGCCTCTGCTGCTGCTGCTGCTGCTGGCCGGAGGCGTGACGGGCCAGGGCTCGCTGTTGCGCCGTGGCGGGCGGGGGGTGCAGGGGCGAGACGAGGGCGAGGCAGGAGTCGGGGACGGGGGAGGCGGAGGCGGGGCCGAGGAGGGCGCGGATGCGGGGGTCGGGGGAGGGGGCAAGGCGGGCGAGTTCGGCGAGGGCGGAGGCGGGGACGCGGGCGGCGAAGGCGACGGCGAGGTCGCAGAGGTGCTCGCGGAGGGCGGCGCGGAGCTGGATGTGGGGGTGCGTGGGTAGCGAGCAGAGCGTCGCGAGTAGGGCGCTGCGGGCGTGGTGGGGGCCGTCGGTCTCGGTCGGGGGCGCGGGGATGTGCAGGGTGCAGACGTGCAGGAGCGTCGCGAGCTGCTGGCGGGCGCGGCCGGCGTCGGATCCCTCCATCGTGCGCCCGACCTCGCGGAGCCGCTCGTCCAGCAGCGTCAACACCGCCGCGTCGTCCTCGCCTCTCAGCGCGGCCGAGGTGATGTCCAGCACGTCGAGGTACTTCTCCGCCACGCCCTCGGCGCTGCTGTCGAAGAGCACCTGATCCCTCGCCCACTCGTGCAGTCCCTTCTTCGTCGCTTCGCTGACCGCCGAGCCCAGGAGCTGCGGCCAGACGCTGTTGTCCGTCCGGATCATCTCGATCACCACCGCCTTGGCGGCCTCGTGCGTCTCGGCATCGTCCGGCGCGCTGCTCGTGAACTGCCGCAGCAGGCCGGAGCAGAAACGGATCGACAACGGGTCCGCCATGCGGACGACGGTGGCGACATCGAGTTTGGTGCTTCTGTCCGCTGAAGGCAGGGAGCGCTGCAGGATGTTTTGCGGCAGCTTCCACAGATCTGCTGGCAAGGCACCGCTCTCGCGGGCCGCCTGCGCCAGGCGCTTGATGGTGTCCTGGGCTTTGCTCATGGCCACGAGCGTCTGGTCCAGGACGGCGGGTTCGTCGTAGCGGAAGGCGGCGCTGCCGCATGCGCGGAGCAGCAGCTTGACGTCTTCGGCGATGTGGTCTTGGCAGTAGCGGTGCGCGAGCGCGGCGCAGCGATACTGCTCCAATGCCGCGAGTCCGACCGCCGCTCGACCGCCGAGCAAGATGCCCAGGACGAGGTGCGCCGCGTCAGCGCCGCCGTCGGACACAGCGGCGTCCACCACAGCACCGACCCCCAAGCACGTCGACCCGATCAACGCCGTAATCGCCGCACCATGGTCAAGCCCGCCACCCCCACCACCCTCCACGACGAAAGAATGGACGTAGCTCTCCACGACCTGCTCAAAGCTACTCCCGCCCAGCACCCGCAATTGATTCAGCCATGCACCCAGCTTACTCGGCCGTCCGAGCTCGGTGGCAGACTGCTTGCCAGCCCGCTGGAGCACCCGCATCAGAACCCGCTGCAGCAACGCATCGTCCATCGTGTTCCCGCTCGCGAACACGGCATCGATATCTGCTTCGGACTCGAGAGAGGAGGCTTGCATGCCGATCAGATTATCAGAGGCGGGCGAGCAGACGGCGGCGGAGTTCTGCTGGTCGCTGATCAAGAGGTCGTTGGACAGGATCTCGAGGGTAGCGGTATCGGAGGGGTTGGTCAGGCGGACGAGGGCGGCGAGGGAGAGGACGAGGTCGCGGTCGAGGGTCTGCCGGGAGCGAAGCGTGCGGTAGCGTTCCAGCAGCGTCTCGGCCGGGTCCATGAGGGAGCCGAGGGCGGCGAAGGATTCGGCGTGCATCATGACGGTGTCGGCCGCGGTGGCGAGGAGGGCCGTGTTGTCCGTCTCCGAGGCCGACTTCACCAGCTCCGCGAGCGCAGATACATCGCCCGCCTCCTCGAAGATCTTGCGCCCGAAGCAGAACGTTTGCAAGTCCAGGGCACCGCTGCGCCGGCCGGCTGCTGCGACGGATGATCGCACGTGGGCAGCAACCGACAGCTTGACGGCCAGCGCGGCGTCCGTTATGGCAGCCGACGTCGGCACCTCCGAGCGCCCCATGGACTCGGCCTCGACCTTCTGGATCCCGAGTCGGATCGCCTCCTCCGGCGCTTGGGTCGGAGCCACCCTCTCGAGCAACGTCTTCCTCAGCGCCTTGACGTGGGCCGGCAGCCCGTCCGCCGGCACCACGGCCAGGAGTCCCGTCGCAGCGCCTGGCGTGGCGTAGGCGCCGGTGGACAGCATCCACTGCAGATACCTCGCGACGGCGAAAGCTCTGCGTCGGACGAGCTCGACGACGACGCGGTAGATGTTCTCCAGACGCCCGGGGGACTCGTCGCCGGCGTGGTCGGCGAAGAAGTCGAGGAGGGCGGAGTCGGTGTCGTGGCCGTGGGAACGGAGGGCGGCGATGATGCGGGCCGACAGGTAGATCCGCGCGGCGCCGTGGCGGAACGGCGACGCAGCCCAAGCCAGGAGCGCCGGGATCAGCTGGGCAACGTCCGGCATCCGCTCCGTACAGCTCTTCGTCACGCCGTCCAAGTCGATCGCCAGGCCTACCGCGTCCAGCGTATCGTACAGCTGCAGGAGAGGGCTGCGCGTGTTGGCCGGGGTCTTGTTGAGGGGACCGGCCAGGCGCTCGTTCCGCCGGTCCAGCTGCGCCACGAGGTGCCGCCACGCAGGCGTCCCCGTCGCTGGTGCCAGGAGGTGTCTGCGCGTCTGCCACGTCTGCGGCAGGAGCATGCATCCGCTCCTCGTCACCGCCAGGATCGCCACCAGTTTCTGCAGTCGCTGCTTGAGCGGGTCGTAACCCGGCGCGGTCTGCGCCTCGAGCTCGTGGAGGCGCTGCAGTAACGCCTCGGCCAACCGTCGACCGCGGCGAGTGAACCGGACGAGGCCCTTCCAGTAGATTTGCAGCAGGAGCATCCACACCGGTACTTGCCGCATCGGCGCCTCAGCAAAACACCCCACGGTCCAATCCAGATAGTGCCCACTCTCCAGCAGCCCCTCGGCGTAGAGCGTCGTGGCGAGCTTCACCGCGTACTGAAACCGGACCTGCCAATCGCTGTCCCCCGTCCCGCAATCCACCACGGCCCCTTCGAGGAACTGCTCGACCCCCACGGTCCACTCCCGCAGCCATTTCTGCTCCCCCGCCGCTGCGGCGGAACCACTCACGCCTTTCCGTCTGAACGCCCGCAGCTCGTTCGCGCCGACGCATTTCGCCAGCCAGACGGCGCGCTGCAGGGGGATGTCCTTGCTCAGGCACTGATCGAGCAGCACCTTGCCCCGGATACCGTGCGGGATGGTCCGGCTCATCCTCCTGAGCGCCACATCCGGGTTCGCGAGGTCGCGTAGCCATGCCTCCCGCTTGGAGTCCGTGACAGTGACCCGGGGCGGGGGCCGGAACGTGTTCTCCCGCGCCACGCGGCCGAGATGCTGCCGTTTCTCCATGACTTGCGTGAACAGCACGCCTAACAATTGCAGTCCCGGGTTGTTCTTCGCGGACAGATTGGCCAAGATGGCCGGCTTGGCGGAGTTGAATTCGGTGGTGTTGCCCGGGCCGGGGGGCTTGTCGGCATAGCCGGCCTTCACCACGGTCTCGTTCAGGACGTCCTCGGGGTGGGCGCCGGTCCAGGGATGGAAGTCGGCGACGAGGCGCGGGGGCGGGAGCCGCGGGGCGATGGCGGGCGGGGCGAGGTTGGTGGCGGAGCGGGAGGCGTAGGTGCCTGTGTGGCGGCGGCGGGCGGGGCGGACGGCGGCGGGGTGGCGTTGTTTGGGCAGGGAGGGGAGGAGGTCTCCTGGGGCTACCGTGTGTGCGGCGTCGGGGCCAGAGGCATCGGGGGCCGGGTCCACCTTCAACTTCTTCCTCGGCCGCCCGTCCTCCACGTCAGTGTCCCACGCGAGCGCCTCGGGCGACGCCACGAGCGCCGCCGTCCCTCCATCCCGCGTCCCGCGAAGCTCCGCAGCATACACCGCCCTCGTCACATCCGCCGCACTCCCCGCCTGCGACGCCGACCGCACCGCAGTCGGCCGCGAGGGCAACTGCGGCCGATTCCCGGTCCTCGCGGGTCCATACAGCGCCCCCCCGCTGCTCACCGTGCGCTGCGGCGGAAAGGGGATTGTGGTCGACGACGAGGACGAGGACGAGGACGCAGGAGCGGTGCTCAGGCGATGGTCCATCGCAGGGGAGCATGCACGCGGGGATGCTGTCGTGTCCTCAGGCAGGCGACGACTGGGTGTCGTCCATGTGCCGTCAGCGGCACTGGTCTCATGGGAGGCTGGCGGTCAGTATTGCTCCTCCCTCGGCGGCCGCGCAGCATCTTGGCCGGGCATGCGTGGTGTGTGATTCCGGGGCGGTCCCGGGTTGGTGCGTGGGCGTGCTTGTGTGCGCGGGCCGGCGTTCGGTGTTGCGCAGGCGATTATGCGATCGAGTCCCGGGCCATAACCCGGTGCGGATGCGGATGCGGGTGCGGATGCGGCGGCGGCGGCGGCGGCGGCGGTGGCGGCGGGCTGAAGGGATGGATGCGGCAAACGCGCCAGTCACCCGGCGGGGGCAAAGCGGGTGTAGTGTGTAGTGGCCACGGCACGGGAATGTGATCCTCTCAGCCGTCCACGCACGACGCAGCGAGAGCGAGAGAGAGAGAGGGAGGGAGAGTGAGAGTGAGAGAGAGAGAGGGGGGGGGGGGGAGAGAGAGAGAGCGGGAGAGAGAGAGGGACGAGTTGCTGGAGGAGGGTCCCGGGCACGGGCACGGGCACTGGCACAGGCACGGGCGACGAGCGAAGCCGCGGTGTGCCTCTGTGTATCTAGTGGTAGTGCCCGCCGCGCGCAGCTGTGGTGTCCTGTAACTGCCAGCCGCCAGCCGCCAGTCGCCAGTCGCCCTCTCTCTCTCTCTCTCTCTCTCTCTCTCTCTCTCTCCTCTTCTCTCTCTCTCTGCGCTCCCACAGGGGGCTACTACGGTACACACGAGGTGCATAAAAGCCCGCCGAGCACGGATATGCGGTACGGCAGGACGACGCCAGCAGATGCCGCTTCCCGCATCCGGGAGGTGGGTGGGTGCGAGTCAGCGATTACGGATGCGAGACGGGTGTGTGGAGATATGGGGGGAGGGGGGGGGGGGGCGCGCGCAAGAGAGGGGGCCCAAGGCAGGCTGACGGGCGAACTGGGCGGCCAGTATTCAGCTGCCGTGCCCCCATTCAGCTCGCAGAAAACCCCCGCCCCCCGCCGCGTTCCGCGTTCCTGAACAATGTGGCGCGCGAACACGGGCCCTGTCCCCGTCCCCGTCCGCCGTGCCTGCGCATGCTCGTGGACGCCGCACCGGCCACACAGTCGGGCCGTCGGCGAGCAGCGGCTGGCCCGGGCTCCTTCCGCCGCAGGCTTGGCAGTGGCCCGCGTGCGCGCGCGCGCGACTCCCACCTCATCAAAGCCCGCCGCATCACCGCACCTCACCTCACCTCACCTGTCTAGCCGGGCCGAATATCGCCTGCCCGCCGCAATCCCTCGTCGCCGCTGCTGTTTGGTGTGCTGCGCTCCGGGAGTCGTGACCGCGCGCGAGACCGCTGGCCTGGCTGTGCACGCACGGCGTCATGGCGAATCGGAAGGATATGCGGAGGGAGGACCTGAGTAAGTTCTGCGCGCGCGCGCGCGTGTGCGTGACGAGGCCGGTCGAGGTTCGCGGGGCCAAAAGGGGGGGGCGGGGGCGGCAAGGCGATGAGGCTGAGACGGGCCCTGCGAAGCAGGCCTGCGAAGCAGGCCTGCGAAAGCGCTGATGTCCTTGCCCCTGGGCCCGATCGGGAGAGGGAACTCGTCAGGCTGACCGCTCTCGCAACACGCAGTCGTGCCGTACGCGGAGCCCGAGAAGGAGAAGGATGGCAGTGATATCCAAGGTGTGCTCCCCTCGCAACCGGCCACCCTGCTCGGCCCCGGGGCCCCGGAGCTGATCGCAGGTCCCAGGCACGATGGCGAGCACCCTGCCCATGGCCGCCGTACGTCCACCCCTCGACCGCGGCCCCCCCCCCCCCCCTCCCCCAACCTCATCCTGTGGACGTCCCAGGCGAATGCCCTCGACTGACCTCCCGCATCCGATCGGATAGATCTTCACCCGCAATAAGTACTGCGCCCGGACCCCCCGTTCTCCGTCCTTACGAGCCCCGACGCTGATGCCCGTGAACAGAATGATAGGCTGGACCTCGGTCATCTTCGCCATCCAGTCCTGGCTCTCCGAGACCCCCGCGCAAAAGGCCGCGGCCAGCACGCCCGCCTACTTCTCGGTCGGCATGGCCTTGTTGTCCCTGGGAGTGGTGAGCCGTCCCCGTTTCCCAGCCCTTCACCCTCTTCCCGTCCGCGGGGCACGTGCTGACCAGGGCGGCGGTAGACGTACATGGGACTCTTCCTCCCTCCGACGAACCAGACCTTCAACGGCCCTGGCGCCGGAGGTGTGCCGGGCAGCGGGACGACGGCGGTAGCGCCGCCTGTGCCGACGTAGACCCGGGTGCAGGGAGGCAGGATGGAAGGCATGTAGAAGAGGGTTTCCTTCTTTTTTTTTTGTACAGATGATGATACAGAACGTCTATGCAACTGTCCGCGCCGGTGTAGGCGCTGTTGAACGCCACCGCCGGCTGCGCCTGACCGGATCCCATGCGATTCCCATCTGACCGTCTACATACGCCTTCGCCATGCTCACGAACACCCACACCCTTCTCCAATGCCCCCCCCCCCCCCCCCCCCCCCCCCCGGAAAGAACGAACAACGTCCCGCCATGCAAGCCATCTACGCGGCCTGCTTCATCGCCTGAAAGTCGCCCACCGCCGCGTCCGCGCTGGCCAGGGGACTCTGCTTCGCCCGCTTCTTCAACACATTCTCGATGAAGGCCTCGCCCGCCTTGTAACTGCTCCGCACCAGCGGCCCGCTCGCCACATACAAGAAGCCCATCTCCAGCGCCCTCTGCCGCCACAGCTCGAAGCGCTCGGGCGTGACGTACTCGGCCACCTTCATGTGCCGCTTCGTCGGCCGCATGTACTGTCCGAAGGTGACGACGTCGACGCCGCTCTCGCGCAGCGCCGCCAGGGCGCGGCCGAGCTGGGCGTCCGTCTCGCCCAAGCCGAGCATGAGGGAGGTCTTGGTGATGAGGTCGGGCCGGGCCTCCTTGGCGGCGCGGAGCACGCGCAGGCTCTGCTGGAAGGAGGCGCGGCGGTCGCGCACCGCCGGCGTCAGCTCCTCCGTCGTCTCGACGTTGTGCGCGTAGACGTCCAGGCCGCTGCGCGCCACCAGCCGCACCAGCGCCGCGTCGCCCGCGAAGTCCCCCGTCAGCGCCTCCACCAGCAGCTGCGGCGCCTTGGCTTTGATCCGCGCGATCGTCTCGGCGAAGTGGTGCGCCCCGCCGTCCGCCAGGTCGTCCCGGTCCACGCTCGTGAGCACCACGTAGCCCAGCCCCCAGCGCTTGAGCGCCTCCGCCGTGTTCTCCGGCTCGTGCGGGTCCAGCGGCGGCGGCGCGCGCGCCGTCTTGACCGAGCAGAACCGGCAGCCCCGCGTGCACGTGTCGCCCATCAGCATGATGGTCGCCGTCGCCGCCGACTTGGCGCTGCCGCCCCAGCAGTCCGAGATGTTCGGGCACCGCGCCTCCTCGCACACCGTGTGCAGCCCGAGGCCCCGGAGATCCTTCTTGATCTTCTTGTAGTTGTCGTTGACCGGGATGGGCGTCTTGAGCCAGTCGGGCAGTCGCGTGTGCGTCCGCTTCCGCCCCGCGGGTCCCACCTGGACCGTCTTCAATTCGTAGGCCGTCGCGTCGGTGATGGCGGCGGCGTCGGGCTGGGCCGAGACAAAGTCCGCGAACGAGGGGCCGGCGTTGAGGCGATCCTGGAAGGAGGTCGCGGGTCTGGCCGCGGCTGTCGAGGTGGTCGTCGGGGGCGGGATGTCCGAGACGGCGGTGGCGAGGCGGCGCTTTTGGGGGATGCGGGTCGACTGTTCGAAGGCGGTGGTAGCAAGGACGCGGCGCGAGGCCGGACGGAGCGCGGCCATGGTGTTGTAGAGAACAGTTGTCGTGGAGGTGGTCGGCGCGAAGATGGTCGGCGCAAACTTGGGATGAGACCATTGAGGGTAGTCGGTCCCCATCCGCGGCGGAGATGTGCAGGGTCCTCCGCATTTGCCCGAAACGGTGATCCAGGACAGCGGGGCTCTCGCACGCAACAAACCCCCCCCCCCACCCCCTCCCCCCGCCCCCGCCCCCTTCCGAAGGGACGACACAGAGCTCGCTGAGATACAACGGGACTGTGTCATTGCATTACACATGGCGGCACCACCACCCGCCTTCGAAGGCGAGCAATCGCTGGAAGAAGCCGGCACCTACGTCTCCCTGACCTACCAAGTCCTGGACGCCACCGCAACCATGGCTCGAGTCAAGAGCCCGAAAGCGGGAGCTGTGGTTTTGTTCGCAGGTACACACCCACCGCTACATATCATACATACACACACCCACTGACCCTCGCCGTCCCAGTCCACTGACCCGCTGCCGCATGTCTAGGCTGTACGCGCGACTCCTTCGCCTCCCGACCCGTCACGCATCTCGCCTACTCCACCTACGCCCCCCTCGCTCTCCGCACCATGCTCTCCATCGCCCGCGCCATCCGCGCCCAGCACGGTCTGGTGGCAATCGCGATCACGCACCGGCTCGGCCGCGTGGATGTAGGAGAGGAGAGCGTGTTGATTGCTGTGTCGGCTCCGCATCGGAGAGCCGGATGGGAGGCCGGGGAGGAGTGTTTGGAGCGGGTGAAGGAGCGGGTCGAGATCTGGAAAGAGGAGTGGTTCGAGGGCGGAGGCGTGTGGAGGGCGAACAGGGATGGAGCTGAGGGCGTGCCGGTGGTTGAGGAGGATGGTGTGTAGAGGGGAGGGTTCTGATAGTCCAGAAGCGGCGGCGGCGACTGGGGCGCCAGCATGCCTCAATGACCGCCCACTATCGTCCGTCCTACGGCGCAGTAGTACCCGCCTCGCCTAATATACTACAGCACGCGTCACTTCTTCGCACCCCCCTCGACCTTCTTCGCCTCCATCTCCTCCAGCTCCCTCAACTTCTCCGCAATCTTGCCCCCAAATCCGCCCTCCACCTCCTTCTTACTCAACAGATCTCTAACCCAGTCCTCCATCTCCTGATCCGCCTTCGCATCCCCTCCATACACATCGAAACCCGCATTCCTCCGCACATACACCCGCAAGTCCTCGACATCCGCAATGTCCAGATACTTCGCCACCGCGCCTGCCGCCAGCATGCCCAGGGAGAACACATTCAGCGTCGCGAGCCCGAGAGCTTCCGTAGCATCCAGCGCGCCGTCTCCGCGACCGATGGCGGGCGTGGGCGCGGTCGGGGAGAAGGGTTTGGGGAAGGGCGCTTTCTTCCTGGCGAGGGCGCGGCGGGTGACGAAGAGGGAGAGGAGGGTGAAGAGGGCGCCGCCGTAGAGCAGGCCATCCTGTCGCCGCCGGCGGGCGTTAGGTCCTATGCGCTGGACCTGCTGCTGCTCTCGCTGTCTGCGGGCTTGTTCGAGCGCGAGGAGAGCGGCCTCTTCTTCCGCGCGGCGCTCGGCGGCGAGGCGCGCGGACCGGACATCCCCGGGAGCGAGGGTAGCGGTCGTAGAAGGTGGACATCCATGCGGTAGTCGTGCGGTGTCCTGCGGTGGCGTGGGAATGGGGGATCCCGTCGCGTATGCGAGCCTGTCTCCCGCGGGCATATTCGGGGGGACGGGGGGATGAAGCATGACTCGCGTCGACAACGGGACGCCCCTACCGTGCGAGCTGCGGCGAGCTCTGGGACGTTCCGACATCGACATCGACACCAACATCAACTTGCCCGTCACCATTCTCGTGGCACTCAAGCTCAACATTGTCGGCGCTGTCCAGTCGCCCTTTCGTAGTCCTCGTTGGCCAGCCTCAAACCCCGACTTGTGATTACCCAGCGGACGCGTGAAGGGTCGCGTTTGCTACCCGCAAAGAGAGAGCACTCGGCGGCGTTCACAGGGGGTGGGAGGGACGTCATTGTCGTGGTCGGCGAGAGGAGGTCCGAGTCTGTACTGCTGTGGAGCCTGCGAGCTCATTTGTGTGCCGAGAGGACCAAATTGTACGTACGAGCGCGCAAAGTGGGAGGCAACGGACACGGGACAATGGCGGGGCGGGGCCTTTTGTACGCGAGAGAGATTCTAATCGTGTTGTAATTCAGAAGCCGAGCGGTCGACGCACCGGGAGAAAGCTGTATACTACCAGGCGAAAGCAGCGCGGTTGATCCAACTTGACCTCATCAGGCCTCGTCCGGTGCTTTCACACTCACAGCCGCAGAACCACAGCCATGTCGGCCGACGACGACACCTTCGAGATCGACATCTACGGCGACGACCAACCAGAGCCGGAAGCCGAGCCCGAGCCCGAGCCCATTGAGCCCAAGCAAGAAGAACGTCCCGTCAAAGCCTCGCCGGCAGCACCACCCTCGACCAACGACCGCATCGAACCAGAATCAGCGACGCCTCAGCCATCCACATCGCTGAAGCGCAAAGCCCCCGAGGGCGAAGACGCCGACCCCCGCGAATCCCCTGCCGGCCATGGCACCACCCAGAACAGCCACAACGCCGACTTTGACCTCCCCACCGACCCAAATGCCACCCCCGCCCTCAAACTCTCCGAACTCCACTGGTGGACCACCGAAGAAGATATCCGCGGCCTCCTTGCTCACTGCAGCGTCGAGGATCAGCTCCGAGATCTCTCCTTCGGCGAGCACAAAGTCAACGGCAAGAGTAAGGGAGAGGTCTACCTCGAATTCGCGCACGCGGGCGCGGCGAGTAGAGTCAAGAAGGAGATCGAGGCAGGCAATGAGCGGGTCGGAAAACTGGGGAAGGGAGTCCAAGTGTGGTTCGTAGGGGTCGGGAATCCGTTTAAGAGTTCGGCGGGCATGGGGGGGAAGAAGGAGGGGGGGGCTTACAATAGCAGTGGCGGTGACCGAGCGGGGAGAGGCGGCGCGTATAACGCCTACAACAACAACCGAGGCGGCGGTTTCGGCGGGAGAGGCGGTGGATTCAACAGCCGAGGAGGCGGTGCTGCGGGTGGCGGTGGTGGATTCAGAGGCGGAATGCAGCAGCAATCGCCCGCTCAGCAGAACGGAGGATGGAATCAGGGCATGGGTGGTATGGGCGGGGGGTTCGGAGGCGGGATGATGAATCCGATGATGATGGGTGGGTTTGCGGCGGCGCGGGGAGGGATGATGGGGATGAATGGCATGAATATGATGGGAAGGGGTGGTTGGGGCATGGGGATGAACGGCATGGGCGGGATGAACATGATGGGCGGCGGGGCTGGGCAGAGGGGCGGGATGAACGGGACGATTGGCGGACGGGGAGGCTGGGGCAACGGTGGTGGCGGTGGAGGATTCAATGCAGGGTACGGCGGTGGGATGCAAGGACAAGGGCAAGGCGGGGACGGCAATAAGAGGATGAAGATGGGTTAAGTGGCTGCAGATTTTTGAAGATGAGGAAAAGGTTTTCAAATCCGGGCGTTCATGCGGGAGGTGCGCACAAGAATGCAGCTTTCGGAAGATGGTCGTGCGGTACTTTGGGTTCACTGCAGCGTTCGGCGTTTGGCGGACGGGCGTTCCAGCTGGGCCGTCGACAGGGTGGCGGCGGGATAGCTCGAGAACGATCAATATCTCGGAGGAAGTGTCGAAGTCCTCCATGCTGCATCTTCAACCTCTTTCCTCGTAAATTTTAGCTCGAGAACATTGCGACGCATGCGAAATTGGGGAGAGCTGGTCTGAGCCGCGGACTGCTGCTTCAACGCGGCGGACGGCTCTTAGGAGTATATGCCGGGTGTTGAGCGAGTGCAGCAATGTGCGGACAACCAGATACTCAGATCTTCGACGGGTTGCAGAGCGATCCTGGAGTCCACCGCCCGTTTGCCGGAAGAATGGCCAATCCATTCAAATCAACCGTCTGCTCAACCGCGTGCAAGCGAGGCCTGCGCCCAAGGTGGATCACCGTCAAGGAGGCCCGCATGGCAGCATGGAACCAAATCCTGAGGTTGTTGCCGTTCTGTGCCGCCGCCACGGTCACGGCCGCGCTGGTGCCGCGACCGTACTCTCGGGACGGCCTTGTAGGGCGCTGCCATCATCCCGTCTCCTGTAGGACTGGAGATGCCGTTCTAACGCGCGCCGGCGTGCTGTCTCAGCCGATCCGAAAGGCCATCTCGGGCAGGTGCTTTCGCAGATGAGGTGGCTCGACTTGCCGGTGCAGATGCAAGTCCTGCACTCTAGTCGCACGAACAATGGCGGAGCGGTCTCCGCGCTCTCAGAGCAGAAAGGGGATCTGCATGCCGTATGAGCAGACTAGCGTGTCGCCGGCGTTTGTACGCGGTGAAGCAACACCGAAGGGGCCCTTGTTTGTCCCGAATAATCTCTTGCTTCTGATAGTCCGACTGACTGCTCCGCCTATGCGAGAGTACGTCAACCTTCAAGATGAGGGCGTTGCGCCTGGAACGTATAGGTGCAGACTTCCTCCACTCTACCTCGCCAACCCAGAGCCGCTAAGCCCAGTCAAGACCTACTGTGTCTACCTTGGCTAAACTGCAAATGGCATCAGACTCTGCACCGCCAAACAGTCTGCGCAATTGAATGCTATCTAATGGTCCAACCCGACGCCTGACCTCCTCAATCAACCCTGGGCAGGCGGCCTGAGGCTTCTGGACTGCCATCTGCGGTAGTCAAATCCTCTGCCCGACTGACAAGTCCGAGAACGACACCGTAGGCATGAGAATACGTCTGCAAGCGAAGGCAGTTCCAGGTCACACCGACGGGGGCGATCAATAGGGCCGAATGTCCCGACATGTCCGCCTCGTGCGCGGCGGAATTAGGGACCCACGCCGGCGCTTCTCACGCTGGCCACTCGCTGGAGACGAAGTTGGAGTGTAGTTGCATTACCCAATCATCTCCGCGCTTCGTCAAGGGCGAGCACAAAGTTCTTGGGGAGGGGTTGACATGCGGTTGTGTGGAGTTCACGGGTGGAGAGTCGTGAACCTGTGTCTGGGGACTCTTTCACGAGCTCTTGAACGACTAGGAGAGTAGCGGCCCAGCTAGAGCAAAGTTGAGGATCTTCGGGCTCGGCAGATAGAGGGAGAGGCCTGTCGGGTATCGGGTCCGACTCTCCAAGCCGTATCACTATCTGGGCTGCCGAAGCATAGATGTTGCCCGTGAGCGGAATCGTAGACGGCTTTTCAGCGAGATTAGAGCGGTTGGTACACATTGCGTCGAGCCAAAAAGGCGTCTTGACCTCCATGAGATGCCGAAGTGCCGACTCGAGATTCTTAGTTGTTGGATGAAGCTGCTGGCCGTGGACGGAAAGGGTCCTTGGCTCATTTGAATCTCCCCAGACGTAAGAAAGAGCGGTATACTCCGACTTATTGTCAAGACAGGCAATGTTTGTGTCGCAGCCGACAAGGTCGTGCTCATCGAGGCCCACGGATAGAAATCGAGTCTCAGGACGCGAGGGATCCAGTTGCCTTGCCGACGACATGGCTTAGGAGTGAGACGGCGTTACAGGCTCGGGGGAAGATTGGGGTTGTGACCGCAGCATGAAGCGTGACCTGGTGGCGTGAAGGTCGTTGACAGGCGGCTGCAGGCCCGCCCACGAAGATCGACCTCTACCTCGTGTTTGGCCGATCGGCTCGAGCCTGCGTCGAATGGGCAGGCGCCCACTGCAGCCTTCCTCATCAGCGTGATGATTCTCTTGCATGCGATAATCGGAGAGCTTTGGATCCTACGACTGTTCCGCTGTTGGCCGTCGCGGTGCCATCTCCCACGTGTGCCAATGTCGCTGCGCCGCCGAGAAGCTGACCATCCTAACCAATTCGGAACGTTGCCCGCGGACACTCATTTGCAGTCCAGTATGCTTCGATCTGGACTGGTGTGTACAGATCCATGACCCGAACAGCGCCGATCATTAGATAGTGGTCGCTGCGAGGTCGTAGCAGGAAGGGCGACAACATGCCATCTAGGTATACGAGGGTGTCTCCCACCCTTGCGCTCGACGGCCCAATCCCGAGAAGGCGTCGGTCGGTGCCGAACATCTTCTTCCCCCGGACCGTGCGCTCGACGAAATCGTGGATCGCCACGTAGAGGATCTCTGCCGGTCGATGGCGCGGGGCGCATGCGGCCGTGGCCAAGTCCCCAGCCAAGCTCTCTGCGCGTGATGGGGCCGCGAATGATTGGTAGTCTTCTCCTCCAAAGAGAGCACGCCATACTTGGTCAAGGTGCTGCTTGTAAGGGTGATCCAGCGCTAACCAACGGACATACGCGGTGCCGCCAAAGAGTGTACGTAGATGGTGGTCTCCCACCTTTCCGACCCTGGTCCATATGTTTTGCAAGAGTGCTGAAAGACGACTGGCAATCTCCTCGCTGCCGTCCGCAGCTGCAATCGGCTCCGCCCAGGTAATACTTCCTAGAGTGACACCGGGTAGCATCAGCTTCTTCTCGTCATGAGATAGTACAACGCCGACTTGACGGCGAGTGGGCAGAACGACGGTTCCGGTGATGTCCAAGATTGCGGATGCATCACCGGTCTCTGAGACTACTGATCGCTGCTTGGACAGATCGGGTACCCAGGAAGGTGAGTCAACAGCTGCTTCCCCTCGGAAGAGGAGAGAGCCATATACCGCCATGGCCAGATCATTGTCGTAGTCTAGTAACGCTAAGCTGAAGGCTTTGAAGACCGTCATGGCCGGTATGGAGTAGTCGACCGGCACCCGTGCTTGAAAATGATCGGGCAGCATACCGAGGAAGCCATAGACGTAATCGTGCGCTAGCGATGCACTGCATCTACGCAACATGATCACCAGGTGCTGTGGCTCGAACACGCTGCTGCGCCGAAGCGCTGGGCGGAAGCCTAAGTCATGCATGCACTCTTCGAAAGAGTTCGATGGCCATGACTCCAAAATCGCAGTTGACTCGCGAGTGTCTGTGTCATGCTCCACCTCCTGCAGGAGGGTTGGGAGGTCGGCAGGGCTCGGGGCTCGCATCATCACGCCGACAGCATCGAAAAATTGTGTCCACGTGATGCAGTGCCGACCACAGCGCAGATCCAGACTTACAGACGCCAGGATGCACTCTTGTACTGTCCAAATTCTTCTGAACCAGGGTCTCCCGACTAGTACGAAAGGAAGTAGATAGAGCCGCGGATGTACCGGCTCTTGGGCATTGCTCAATTCGAGCAGCTTGGGAAGGTACTTATCGATGAATCCGTCTGAGGCGCCGAGCCAGATCGTCACGCGGGAAGCTAGACCATAGATGTGGCGCATGAGGGGGATGCAATATTGTTTTTCTTGGACGTCGGCGCGAATGCAAATGGCGTCAATCCACAGCGCTGTCTTGATGTCCATCAAGTGTCGAAGCGCGAGCTCGAGGTTCTCGGTCGCTTGAAACTCCGCTCCGTCAACCAGGATGGTCCGAGTCACCGTAGGGTCGCCCCAAGCGTACGAGAGAGCCATGTATTCTTGTTTGGCGTTCAAGGATATGATGGACGTCTCGCAGGTCACTCGATCCCGTTCATCAAGGCCCGTGAAGTAGAGGACTCGAATCTCGCGGAGCGAAGGGTCCAGGCGCCTCGTCAATGACATTGTCTCGAACCAGCAGCTTCGACCCGACTGTGATTGACGAGCTTTGGGCGGAAGCTGAGGTCGTCAACGCTCCTTCTCCACCGAGGTTCGCTCTCTGCTCAGCGCGTGCTTCCAGCGTAGTGTTCCAGAGAAGAAGTCTTTGCCAAACAAAACAGCCTCTACCCCGGTAAGTACGCAGCGGCGTGCTCGTGTTGCTCCAGGCTTTATCTGAATGGAAGCAGCTGTCGAACAGCACGGTGTCCGTGCCGCGTGTGTAGCTTCACTCGTTTCAAGGAAGAGGCTGGCCGTACGGCTGCCGACGTCCGTGTCAGACAACAGGCCATTGGCGATCTACGCCCCAAGAGGTACGAGATGTCATGTCTCGCAGTCGCTCAGGAACAGTGTGCGGTTCGTGGCTGTGTGTTTTGAGTACAGCCTCCTTGCGTCTCGCCCGCGCACGCCACACGCCTTGCGGAGGCGCTCAAGTCTGAAAGGCTGGAGATCGTCAGAGGGAATACACATACGCTCCCGTCAGGCCTTGATCGCGTAAGACACAACGGTGTGAAGCTCGTCTAGAGAGAGGCGCCGGCGTCCCACATCGAGCTGGACCGCCTCCCATTGGCCACGGACTCCGAGCCGCCAGTAGTGTGAGATTGGCTGTGCAGAATCGGCACTCGCGGCCGGATCTCCTGCGCCGTCCACTTGGACAGGGGGTGGCGTGCTGAACAAGGCCGTGAAGGCAACATCGCCCGTGGCGTGCCGACTGTTATTGTGGGAACAACGCAGGAACAACGCAGGAAGCTGACAGTGTTCCCGCGCCGTCGCAAGCATGCGGCGCCGTGCGTCTCCCCGGGGGGGGGGGAGGGGGAGGAGGCCGCCACTCGCCAGTCGTGCGGATCATCGCAGTGATCCGGCAAGGGCCATGTGTCTTGGGAGCAAGCGAAGTGGAGTCGAACGAGTCGAGCCGATGGGCGTCGGGCTGTCAACGCGTCTTTAGCGCATCTCCTGAAGAGCATCTGCTGGGCCAGGGCGAGCCACGCGCGACCGAGACCGCTCGTCACATCGCGCCGCGGTGCAACGGGCGTGTCATGGGCGGGGGCACGCGTGGAACGTTTCGAAGCATTCCCGCGTCCTATAGACGCTCGTCTCGGCAGCAGGCGTGTGCCTGGGGCCTGTCCGCACCGCTCGCGAAGCTTCATGCCCGCGATCCTGTGGATGCTTCATCAGAGCGACGCGCGATGCCGTGGCGCAAGCTCGGGTGTCCGGGAGCCCTCTGGCCGCCCGTTTCCCTGCCTCCACCTGGCCGGAAGCCAAGGCCGCGCAGTCTGCCACCAGATCGTGTCGCGTCGGTGGCCGGCAGATTGCTGGCCCCAGATGTTGCCCTCTGCAGCGCTGCCCCCAACATCGCGCCCGCGCCGGGACGCCCTGACACGAGTGGGGTCCCTGCAATCAGCCTGAGACCGACGGACGGGAAACCCTGAGGCCGGACCCTGGGCCACTGTACACAAAGATGGCGGGGATCGTGTCCGGGGCGCGCATGCAAAGCCCCGACGGCTTCGATTACTCGCGCTCTCACCGCGCCGTGCCTCTGCCACCCACCGCGCCCGCGCCCACGCCCACCAGCCCGCCCACCTCGCCGGCCTTCCCCGCGGAAGCTTCCCGGCTCCGGACAAGCGGGGCCCAGCAGCACGCGGGCGGCGGCCATCGAGCCCAGCATCAGCCGCGGTCGCGCCGCGGCTCGCTCAGCAGCATCCTGCACCGCTCCCCCTCGTCCGCGTCGCACAGCCATTCCCACAGCAACACCGCCCCCGCGGAGGCCGCGCCGCTGCCGGCCACTCTGTTCGCGCACGTGAATGCAGAAGCGGCGTTGGCACGCGCGGAAAGCACCACCCTAGGCTCGTCAGGCAGCGCCTTCGCCAGCAATCGCAAACGATCCAAGACCGCCACCGCCGCGACATCGCCGTCCCCGGAACCTGCACCTGCCGACGCCGACTTCGACATGTTGCGCAAGGTGTCGCGGGCCCGGACAGCGGAGAAGGAGCGGCTGGAGCAGGTGCGGCTGGCGGCCGCCGCTGCCATGCCCAAGGAGCCCCCTCAACTGCCCAGCCTCGCCAACTTCCACGACGACGCCGCACGCCCGGACTCTTTCGCCATCTTCAACAGCAATCCACACTACCCGACGTCGCCGCCCCCTCAGCCAACCGCCAACTTCTCCCGGCCCGGCAATTACACGATGCCACCCTCGAGTCACGCAAACTCGAGCTCGCCGGCGTATGCCATCAGGTCTGGCAACGCCTTCGCTCAGCAGCAGGCAGCGTCGTCACACTTGTCCGCCACGAGGACTAATGGCGAGTACGCGGAGCCGCCTGAGAGCATGGCTCATCGGGGCCGCTACTCGTACGCCAGCACCAGCGCTCCCGCCAATAATGTGAGCAGCCCGCGCCGGGTCCGCCGACGGAAGGATCCTACCCCGTTCAAGTGAGTGCATCTCTCATAGACCACAAGGCGACGTCGCTGACGCTCAGGTAGCATACTGGTCGTCGGTGCCAGAAACAGCGGCAAAACCTCCTTCATCTCCTTCCTCCGACACTCGCTTGCTCTACCCACAGAGAAGAAGCCATACAGCACAGGCACGGCCGGCGACTCGCAGGTCAATGCCTCGAAATCCTCGTTCACCTCCCACTATCTCGAGACGGATATGGACGGCGAGCGGGTCGGCCTGACGCTGTGGGATTCGGCAGGCTTGGAGAAGCACATCATCGATCTGCAACTCCGCGAGATGGCTGCCTTCGTGGAAGCGAAATTCGAAGAAACGTTTGTCGAGGAGCAGAAGGTCATGCGCAGTCCTGGCGCGAAGGACACACATATCCACTGCGTCTTCTTGGTCTTGGATCCCATCAAGCTAGACTCCAACGTCGCCGTGTCGTCGGCGGGTCAGAGGAACGGTGTCGCCTCGGCCGGTGTCGCGGGCCTGGATGACGAGATGGATCTTCAAGTCATCCGCGCGCTCTGGGGCAAGACAACGGTCATTCCTGTCATCGCCAAAGCCGACACCCTGACCACTCCACACATGGCTTTCCTCAAACGTGCCGTCTGGTCCTCTCTCAAAGCCGCCAAACTCGACCCACTAGAAGCCCTCGAACTCGATGACGATGAAGAAGAAGAAGAAGAGGAGGAGGAGGAGGAGGAGGAGGAGGAGGAGGAAGATCTACAAGAGGGATCCGGAGAAGAAGACGACGAAGTAAACGGCACCTCCCCCGCCGACTCCTCCTCCTCCACCTACAACCTCAATCCACCGAAACCGCGCTCCGGCAACACCACCCATAACCGCACCTCCTCTCTCTCCGCCGCCGCCCTGGCCAACAACGCCTCCCCCGACGAACTCCCTTACCTCCCCATGTCCATCCTCAGCCCAGACCCCTACTCGCTCCCACCCTTCACCCCAAATCCAACCGGCAAAATCGGTCGCCCCTTCCCTTGGGGCCTCGCAGATCCGTACAACGAGACACACTGCGACTTCACCCGTCTCCGCGAGAGTATCTTCGCTGAGTGGCGCTCCGATCTCCGGGATCTGAGCAGGACCAAGTGGTACGAGAACTGGCGTACGTCCCGCCTAAGGGACCTCCCGGGTCCAGGGAGGCAGAAGATGAAGGGAGGGATCACTCCCGTGGCTCCGGTGCCGAGGGACGGGCGGACGGGAAGTGCGGGCGCGGCTGGGGTGCCGAGAAGCGTCAGCGCAACGACGGGGAGTAGTGGGCAGGGGATCGGGACGGCGATTGGCAGTCCGGCGGCGGCTGTGGGCGGAAGTGGGGCGAGTAAGGCGGAGAGGATGATGGGGATTGGCAGTGCGGAGACGGGGAGAGGGGGGACGTATAGGGGTGTTGAGACGTATCAGTGATGCGGCCAGGTGACAACCAGGCAAGAGGGAGGTCTATTGGAAGGCATTGGTGAAGAAGAGGCATCATCATCTCATGGAACGGCCGAGCAAGTGGGGAAGTAATCGGGAGGAGACGCCGAGAAAGGGATGGGTGGACAGTGATCCGAAGCGCATTCCCGCGTTCGGGCGAGACTCTTTCGCTGCATTACCCACACCAGAGATGCGGAGACGTTTTGTAAGCATAGTTGGTAGATGGCAGATATACCCCCTCGAAGCGATCATTAAGCGCATGCACTGGCGACCACGGGACCGATTGCCATGGTGTTGCCGAGTAGAGAATGCCTTCCTGGGTTATGTTATGTACATATCGACTTTACATCCCTCCGCGCAATGCATCCAAAACCCCCAATTCCTCCCTCCCTCCCTCCCCGCCTCCCTCCCTCCCCGCCTC
Organism: Acidiella bohemica; assembly: GCA_019670975.1. Lineage (NCBI taxonomy): Eukaryota > Fungi > Ascomycota > Dothideomycetes > Mycosphaerellales > Teratosphaeriaceae > Acidiella > Acidiella bohemica. The sequence goes on from JAGUCJ010000016.1 coordinate 622,347, forward strand.
CCTCCCTCCCTCCCTCTTGTCCCTCGGCCCACTACTGCTGAGCCATCTAGTACTGACTAGCAGTAGCCTGACACGCCTTCAGCTGATCCAGATACCACCCACAAATCGTCAGGTTTCCCTGGTTCTCATCCATACACTTCCTGAAATTCCCCACTTCGCCCGCACACACCTGCGGAGCCTGGTAGGCGGAATTCTGGACGTACTGGCCTTGGTCGTTCTGCGCGAGAGGTTGGTCCGCGGGGGCCGGCGCGGCCTCGTGGGAGCTGGAGCCGCCACCGAAGAAGCCGCCGATGGCGTGGCCGATCGAGGTCCCGACCACGGCGCCGCTGTGATGGGCGTGTCAGCAATACGTGCACCGGTGCATCGAGAACTGTGCGGTGGCGGGTTCCGGGTGCTGGAGGGTTCTGGGTCGGGGGACATGGGATCGACTTACGCGGCGGTACTGGCCATCGTACCGAACAGGCCCGGGCCGCTGCTCGTCTGCACCGGTGCCTGCGCAGGCGGCGCGGCTCCCTGTGGCGGGTGGGCGGCGGTGGAAGCCTGGCGGGATTGGGGCGGTGCTTGCGGGGCGGGAGCGGCGGCGCGGGTGGGAGGGGCGGCAGTGGGACGCTTGGGGGCGGCGGTCGGCCCACGGGATTGGCGAGGCATTTTGGATGTGTTGGTGGGTGGTGGGGAAGGGTGTCGGTGTGATGCTGATGGTCGAGGAGATGGCGGAGGTGGTTGCTGTCGAAGAAGGGATTCGAAGGTTGTATGCACGGCTACTCCGGAGCTTAAGTCCACGCCGCTCGTAGTGGGCGCTGATTGGCCAGAAGGTTGCCTCGGGAAGAGGCCTCAGGCAGCTGCCCTCACTCTGACGCCGGACATACCTCACGCCTTAGACCTCATGTACCGGCTCTGGTGTGTCGCATCTCCGTGCCGTGCTTGAGAGATAGTTGGGCAGACTGTAAGGCATCGAGCATCTTTGCCCAGGGTAAAGCCCAAGCCGCAGACTACAGCGTTCGGGGGAATACTGGAACTCAAACGCCAACGACCAGTCACTTGATGAGCCCATGGATCTGCCTGCAAACAATCAACAGGGCCATGGCGCTCGCTCTCTGATAGGTGCGAGGCTATTCATGGCCTGACGGCGTCTCGTGGCTGCGGCGTGCGGCCGTGGAGCTGGAAGTCTCGATGTACCGTCAAGCCTCATATAACGGCTGAGGGAAGGCCCTGCGCTGTGTTCACTAGCTATGAAACTCTCCAAGGAATTGCTGCAAATCCGCAACGATGGTGTACGTCAAGCGTCTCGATGCTACTCGGCGAGAGATCAGGACTGTTACCATCTCCAGCACTGGCGCTGCCAATGAGCGAATCTACTGCGAGCTCTCTACCGTCTGTCTGACCGTTGAACCTTCATACACTGCTATATACTATGTCTGCTATATCCTACGCCTGGGGCGATGCGATCACGATCGGCACAGAGGCGGTGGTTGTCAACGACGAGGAGGTGGAGGCGATAATGAACCTCACAGAGGCACTCTGGTATCTGATCGACGTCAACGACCCGCTACGGATCGACGCTTTATGTCTTGATCAGACCATTCTCGAGGAGAAGCAGCAGCAAATCCCGTTGAACGCGGATATCAGCGCATCGGCAGCCGAAGTTGTGGTCTGGCTTGGGCCTTCCAACGCAGCCATTGATGGCCTTTGGCTGACCATGACGACGGACAACGCATGGCCTCATGAGGTTGAGAGTGCCAAGCCCGTGGCGTATTGGCGTGAACGTATTTCTAGCGACTCCGCCGGCATGGCTTACGCTCAGCTCGCTGGATTTCTACGAGCGGTTGCCGCAGGGAGGGTATTTTTCGCCTCTATTGACCGCGGTACTCTCCTCCTCGGCATCGGCCCTGCAAGCACGAAAAAGGGCGGTGTATTCGTGTACTTTCCCGGGATGGCAGCGCCCTTGCTGCTCGGGCCGGAAAGAGACTATTAATTTTCAGTTGTGGGACATGCGAGAATGGAAAGTCTCCACGACGAGGAGCAGCTGAGACGGCTCATCGAACAGGATCGATGTCCTGAGCTGACATTTAGACTGGGATAGGACTTGGTCGCAAATTGTTCCATGCTTGGCTGGCCCATGAGAACGGTCGCCATCTCATCTGGAGATGGCAGAAAGGCGTTCGAAGCCTGGTACTCTGTAATGTTGTTCGCGGCTAAGTAGGAGCAGTCACACACCGGACTTGTGATGCTGACAAACTTTATCCACGATGTCAACGCACATCGTGCCCTGGCCCCTTCTCCGAAGCCATCACTGTTCAGAGCAGCGGTAGCCTGCTCACGCCTCACCAGGTGTCTCGGACAGTCCCGAATCAGATCACAAGAGCGCATTCGCTGCTCTATGCTTCCAACGGTGCAGGCCGGCCACAGCATGGAGCTTGCCTGGTGAGTAGTCATCCCGTATTGTCCATGAACTTGATTGCTAAATGTCTTGAAGCAGACTTTCTCAAATATCTGGAATCAATCTTCCCCATGGTCACGCGGACTTGCATTCATCCTCATCGCCGCAATAGCTGTGGTCACTCTCGGCTCTGGCGTCTCCTGGCTCATGGGAGATGTGCGCAGCTAAGCTTACCTCCTCCGGCTCAAAATCGACTCCATGGAAGCCAGCGTGCAGTGTCTTCGAAACGAGCAGGCTCAGCCTGAAGTGCCCATGTGTACGGCTGCCATTGTCCAGTCAGCCACTGCCGGAGAAATCATCAAAGGTAGCGGGTCCAAGTCTTACGGACCTCCTTGTCGAGGTTGAGGAGGCTAAGAAATGCGCGCCGAGTCCGTCCGTAAGGCTTTACATTCCGGACTTCACCATCGCCGGCTTCGAGGGCCTCAAGCATTTAGAACTCTTCCACCTCCTCGTCATCGCCTCGTTCCCCTTCCTCGTCCCGCCTCTCAGGTCCGCTGTTCAGGACATCTGCGCCCGACCTCGGTCCTCCCAGGATGGTGTTCTCGCCGCCAATATGTGCGGTTTACGCTCATACCTTCACAACGTGATCCATAGACAATTTCACTCCGTCGACATCTTGCCCGCTGAGCTCACGCGCTTGATGAAGTCGAACGAGGACCTGCGCCACTATGTGGATGAGATCATCGAGCGCCTGCGCAAAGTGCATGAAACTTAGACCAGCTTCGAAGCTGTCACCGCTAACAGATCAATCTCGCAGCATATCGAGAAGCTGTCTGAGCGAGAGAGCACTACCTTCAGGCCTCCTTGGACCAACAGCTCCTGGGAGTCCGAGATTGCTATCCTTCGCACGACCATCGCAGACTGAAGCATGACTGGAGTACGGTCCTTAACTTTGCTGAGCGTATTGAGGCCATCAGGCGCGCCCTGCCTTCGACTACAGCCAAGGTCACGCGAGCACATGATCAAGCCAAAGACAGCGGCCTGAACAGATGAGCGGCCTCAATCCTAGAATTCGACGACGTCCTCCTCACGCCGTCGTAGAAGGCCCGCACCGGGCTCGACAATGTCCACGTCCTTATGAATCGGATGGAATACCAACCTCAGTTGACGAACAAGCTCCTTGCAGAACACGAGCAGGATGACGAGCACAGGCGAAAGCTTGCAGGGACTATTGGTGCTCTGAAGTCGGTGCCGGGCGAGTCAGTGAAGCTCAAGGAGGAGATGATGGAGCAGCTGATGCTCGACAATGACGTGGCGGGGGGCATGGTCTGATCCTGCCAGGTGGTCGAAGAGGATAGCAGGCGCTGGGCTGTCGGTGGGCTGGGCAAGTGTGAGGCGCTCATCTCCAAGTTGCGTTGGGTGCGATAGGCCGCTGAAGCACGAGAGAGGGGGTGGAGGATTTGCGGAAAGACCGAGAGTATCCCGAGGAACGATGCGGGCCGAGCGAAAGAGCACCCTTCAATTCATGCTCCTTGAACATTGTGTTCACGACAGCCACGCACCCGTGGATAACAGACCATCGGCGAGGGATGCACGTAAACCTGCTGCGATAGCCTGAGAATTCAAGGATCCGCGGTGCTGCTAAGCATATGAACGAACAAGGACGTCCAGTGCGTTCAGATTACCCGGCTGGAATAGACCATGTCGAATGACTGTCCAGATCGCTCGGCTTACCTTGGCTACATCGCACCTGCAGTTTTGTCCTGCCATCATCAGCCAAGCCATGCAGCTCAGCATTGCGTCGGACACCTGAGATGGGTCAGGCAGCGCCAGAAGAAGGTTTGATCGCCATATTTACAGGCTCACCCTCTTGCCGCAGTCCCACCTCCCAGCGCCACACAAAACGGCACGGTTCCTGCGCCTCGCTCAATGTGAAGTCTCCTCAGTCCCTCAGAAAGGATATCCCGCAAAACTCTCTCCAAAACTCCTCCTGAACGCCATATCTGTGCAGCACAAGTGGTGGTAGTGGCTCTCTTCTCCGCGCCTCTCATGGTTCGCTCGCGTGTTTCTTTGCGGGATTCCCTTCTTGTTCTATGGGCCATGCTTGTAAATGCTTAGGATATCGCTGTTCTGCTATTTTGCTTGCTATCAACGAAGCGCCATCATAGGATCGTGCACTTGCTCTTCTTCGGCTTCGACGGCGGCTTGGGAGAGATGACGGCTCTGTGGAGATGATGTCAGCATAACTTCATTTCGGCCGCTCTCTCCCGCTTCGCAAGTGCCAAGGTTCGCCTCAAACACAACCCTGACCAAGAGCGTCCCTCACGCTGCCTGATCTCCATCCCTGACAAAGCTGCGATCCCTGTGCAATACCGCCACATCTGTCCATCTCTTTCGCGGAAGCTTAAAGTCGTTGCATGGGAACACTTACTTAATGGCTTCATCGAACACACTCTTCAGGTTCCTCTGCGTCAGCGCCGAGCACTCGATGTATTTCACTGCCCGAATCTCCTTCGCGACCTGCACAGCTTGCTCATAGCTTATGGGTGCCATCTTCCGCTGCCGCAGCTGCTCGCGCGCTTCGGGATCATCCCTGAGGTCGAGCTTCGTTCCGACGAGAATGATTGGGACGCCAGGTGCATGATGTTCAATCTCAGGGAACCACTGGGTTCGGAGAATGTCAGCCTAGCCTCGGACGGTTGCCGCACGAGCATGGATTGAGGCTCGAAACGTACCTTCGCCTTGACGTTATCAAAAGATGACGGGCTGACAATGGAAAAGCAGATCAGGAAGACATCGGTTTGTGGGTAGGAGAGCGGTCGCAGGCGGTCGTAGTCTTCCTGTCCCGCTGTGTCCCACAAACCAAGGCTGATGGGTTTGTTGTCCACCATTACGCTGGCCGAGTAATTGTCAAAACTATGCGTATATACACGTTAGCTCTTTTTGGACCGGACGGATTGCAGCTTTGGAATTGACCAGGGCGTACACTGTGGGTATATATTCGCCGGGGAAGGCATTGGTGGTGTATGATATGAGCAAACATGTCTGTATCGGCCATTGTCAGAATTGCTTGCCTCGAGAAAGGAAGGCGGTCGTTCGGGCATGCTGTACCTTTCCTACAGCACCGTCGCCAGTCACCACGCACTACAACCACCACATCAGCCTTCCGCCCAGTGTATACTATCCATTTGAGCATACCTTCAGCGACTGTGTCGCCGGTGTTGCCATATCGAAGCTCTATTCCCGAATGCCCCTTACTAGTCGCACACTGTTGTTGATAGGTCGACAGTTGCCGGGAAGGAGGTCTTGTATCCTCGCCGCCGTCCTCACAACTGCGTCGTCCGTTCGGAGCTCCGTTCACTTCAATTCTCGCTCCTTCCTTGCCACTCTTTACAGCCCTCGGGGATCAGATCTGACCAGCCACCGCCTAGCCCGAAGTCTTGAAACACAGCAACACCGTCTCCCCTTCCTTCCTGCGGCCTTCGACAGCTTGAGAGTAGGTGACGGGCTTTCAACACGGATATGGATGCGCCACACCGCAGAAGTAATGGCGGTACAGTAGCAGCAGTTCGGCGCTCAGGTTGGCGTTGGGGCCTCGAAAGTGGCGGCCGGAGCGGCGCGTTGTGGAGGTGGAAGGGGAAGCGAGGGTCTCTCCGCCTGGCTGGCTTTTTTGCGCCACACGCTCGCGCCAAAGAAAGATCCCACGCGCGATGCAAGGGTCTTGGGTTTTGCGGGATGCAAGATCAAAGACTCAAATACACGACGCTCCACACAGCAAGTTCCTGGACTGGACGTAGGTTCTGAAGTCTTGATAGTCGGCTCTATGCCGCAGGAAACTGCAGTAAAGCTATGTTTCCACATGTGTAAGCCGCTGCTGATCTACTACTGCCAACCGGGCGCGGCTGTCAGGCGCGGCTATCAGGCACGGCTATGGGGCGAAGACATTCCATCACGCGTTGGATTAACTAGGCAAAAACGCCAGGGTTGAGAAAGCAATGTTGGCCAGTTGGATACCAGTAAAGGTATGATTCGCTATTTGCGCGTGGATTGGAGCTTTGGTGTAGGTTGTTAAGGATGCTGTCTGTTGGACTCGATTGCATCTCGGCCATGACAAGCCATCCATGCTCTCCGCATCAAGGCTGGGGTATCGTACACCGTGATCTATGCAGTATGCTCGCTTGAACGCAAACAATTGGAATCAAAGCTTGAGCCGCAGGAGAGCAGCGAAGATCACCTCATCTCTTCCGCTCGCCGCTCCTCCAGATCTTGCTGCATCTGATCCCGAGTCTTGCGTTTCCGCTTCTTCTTCATCTTTCCCTCGCCTTGCGACTGCGGCGCATCATCTCCGTCAGGTTCAAGGAGGTCGGCATTGCCTCTGCCCACTCCCGCTGCAGCACCAGCTCTAGCCGTGGCGGGCATAGCCTCCGGTCCATCCACCTCTGCAGCCTTCCTCTCCGCCCTGCGAGCCCTCTTTGCTTCCCTTTTCGCCGCCTTCTCGTTCTCGGCGGTCATATCGACACCACTCGCATCCTCCTCGGCATCACTATCAGCATCCTGCGCCCTGACAACAGGTACCCTCTCCTCCTCCGCTTTCATCCTCTTCCCCATCCCGTCAAATCTCGTGTGCTTCCCTGTCGCGATTTCCTCCAGCTTCCTTTTCCTTCCGTTCGCGCCGTCGCCAACACCAGCCTTTACCATCCTTCCCGCCGCATCTTTATCAACAACTAACTTCCTCTTCTGCCCTGCGCCTTCCGCTGCTTTGATTTTGGCAAAGTACTCTTTTACTCTGCTGAGCTCTGCGAAGACCGGGTGCGACTTGGCGTCGATGCCATTGAGTCGCAGAGCGGAGAAGAGTAGGGATTCGAGGGTATAAGTTGCAAGGATGTGGAGTTTGGCTTTATCCAGCAGAGGGAGGGTGGAGGCTGTGGTGGACAGTGGGTTGGTGAGGAGCGAGGCAAGGGAGGTCTCAAGGTCGGTGATATTTGCTGCAAGGTCGTCGACTAGCGACTTCACTTCCTCCGTGTCCATGACCGGAATGCAAGATGGGATGCGGAATGTCGCAAACGTCAAGATTGAATCCGAGATTGAATCTTGAAAACCCGAGACGAGGCTGCGGCTGAGTCAGCGGCCTTTTGGCCTCGCCGCCACCGAATATGGACCTGACTTCACTTCGGCCAGCATTTTAAGAGCTAACCTGGAAGCTGCCATACTGCCTATCCGCTGCATTGAGGTCTGTCAGCGGCATCATCAAGCTCGCAATGGCTTCTCGCGCTGCCGAACGTGCCAGGATAGCTCCTCCTTTTCAGGCCTCCGACGACCTTGACCCTAAGCACATCAAATTCATGCAATCGTCCCAGTCTCGAGGCGTCAAGATCAATGCCGTAGCCCCTTCGCGACTTCCTGGTCGCGGCCTGGGCATCGTAGCAACCAGCAAGATAAAGCGCGGAACGTCCGTCCTCTTCGTCCCAGAAAAGGCAATGTTCAAACCGGATCGCGAGTTTCTCAGACAGAACAACCTGTCATCAGCTTCGCCACAGGCTCAATTGGCTATCTCGGTCATGGCCGCCTGCTTAGCATCCGGACCTGAAGACGAAATGGCGATCTGGGACGCAACATGGCCCACGGATGACGACTTCCAGCATAGCCTACCCTTCCGCTGGCCAGAGGCATGGCACGCACTGCTACCAGCGGGAGCGCAGCAACCTCTGCGCCGACAGATCCGGGATTGGGAAGTGGATCTTGCTGCAGTCGGACCTGTTCTTGAGTTGAACAAGTGGCAAGAAGGGGATTTCTTGTATTACTGGTGCATCGTGAATAGCCGCAGTTTCCACTGGAAGCCAAGCGGTGGCAGAAACAGAGGAGGCAAGGGCAAAAATGGCCCCTTAGTCAAGGGCGAAATGGTCATGTGCCCGTTCATCGATTATCTGAACCATGGTCCGAGTGGGACGACCTGTGAGGTCTTTGAACGAGAAGGAGGGTACGAGGTCATTGCTGATAGAGACTATGGTAAGTGCTACATCTTTCGTTTACTCTGCCCATGCTACGTAATCTCGTGTGCTACTCACTTCCCATGTGTCGCGTCTCCATTTTTTTCAGCAGGTATGTCAGCCCCGTTCCACCACCCCTGGTTCCGAAAGTCCCAAGCGACTGAAGCTGAGACAGACAATTTACAGAGCCTGGCGAAGAACTCCTAGCGACTTACGGCGCCCATTCCAATGACAAGCTCCTGGTCCATTACGGCTTCATTCTCCCTTCGAGGGAGCCTTCAAACCCTCCGGAGAGCATGCCACCATATTATCCCACAGACGACCTGCTCCCTCTGACCCATTACATCCTACCCTATCTATCTGATAGAACGCAGGCCTCGTTGTCTGACGTTGGCTACCTGGGAGGTTACTCTCTCTCACCAGCTACGAACGAGATCTGCTTCAAGACCCAGGTCGCCGTGCGTGCAGAGCTTCTGAGTGCAAATGAATGGGAGTACTTCATGAGCTGCGGCGAAGACCTTGCAGGCGACAAAGAAGCCGAGGTGAGGAGATGGTTGGTGCGAATATTCGATGGCTGTGTAAAAGAGGCGACGGCGATGCGAATTAGACTGGAAACCGACGGAAGGCCCGGGAACGGTGCGATGCCGGGGGACGGTAGTGAGGAGAGGAGATTGCTAATAGCACGCTGGAAGCAGATTGAAGAAGCTCTGAGCACCTTCATGCGGCAGGCATGACAGCATTGGATAAGTGAGCTGCCCGAGCAGCATTTTGATGCGCACAAGATATGCATCTCCTAGCCTCTAGATGTATACCATCCGCCCTTTCTCCTTCCCTCGTCACCATCATAGTGTACAGATACAAGTGGCATCTACAACTGATCAAGCAACCCCTCGCTCTCAAGCAACAACACGATTTGATGCACCACCGTCCTCACAGAATCCTTGCTGACATCAACAACCAGGTCCGCGTTCTTCGGTGCCTCATACGGGTCATCCACACCAGTGAAGCCCTTGATCTCGCCCTTCCTAGCCTTGGCGTAAAGACCCCTCTTGTCGTTCTTCTCGCACCACTCGAGCGGCGTAGCGACGTGAATGAGGTAGAAACTGCCGTACTTCTCCACAACCTCTCGTGCGGCCTTGCGGGACTCTTCGAAAGGTGCGATGGGCGCAGCGATGACGGCGGCGCCGGATTTGGTGAGCTCCGAGGCCACGAAGCCGATGCGCTGGACGTTACGATTGCGGTCCTCGTGAGAGAAGCCGAGCTCGGAGGAGAGCTCGGAGCGAACGGTCTCACCAAGTAAGAGGGTGACGGCGCGGCCTCCTTGCTGGTTGAGGGTGACGTTGAGTGCGCGGGCGATGGCGTCTTTGCCAGAGTTGGTGTAGCCAGTCAAGAAGACTGTGAAACCCTGCTGATTCCGCGGCGGATGCGACTCCCGCAGAACGTCGACGACTTCAGGGTACGAGAACCATTCAGGGATATCACCACCAGTGCGCAGACGACGACGGAGCTCAGTGCCAGAGATGTCGGCTGTGCGGACGTCCCTTGGTACCTCATCCTTGGGCTTGTATTCGTCGGAGTCGGGAAGGTATGTCATCTGCTGGAAGGGCACGACTTCGATGCCGAGCTCGTCCCTGTACTTCTCCACGGCGTACTGTGCGTCGTAGGGACCGTAGAACTCCTCGCCTTTGCTGTTCTTCCCAGGGCCGGCGTGGTCACGGCCAACGATGAAGTGGGTCGCGCCGTGGTTCTTGCGGATGATGGCGTGCCAGATCGCCTCGCGAGGACCACCCATACGCATGGCCAGAGGCAGGAGGGCGAGAACAGCCATTCCGTTCGGGTAGCGGGGAAGCAGGGCCTGGTAGACGCGGACCCGGGTGAAGTGGTCGATATCTCCGGGCTTTGTCATACCAACGACGGGGTGGATAAGGACGTTGGCCTGTCGGCTGCGGGCAGCGCGGACAGTCAACTCACGGTGAGCGCGATGCATTGGGTTGCGGGTCTGGAAAGCGACGACCTTGCTCCAGCCCATCTTATCGAAATGGCCACGGAGTTCCTGAGGAGTGAAGCGAAGGGCCACATAGTCGTAGTGCTGAAGGCGATCGATCGCCTCAATCTTGCCTCCAACATAGTACTCGCCAGTCTGGTTGAACAGGTACTTGACAGCCGGATGCTCTGGGTCACCGCCAAAGACCTCCTTGGCCTCCTTTTGCTTGTTCGGCTTGTACACATCCTCGACAGTCATGATACCAAGGTACCGGTCGTCTCGCGAATCTCTGAGGGCAACTCTGGCGCCGGGCTTGACGCCCAACTCATCGATCTCGTCCTTGTCCAAGTCGAGGCAGATGGGTATGGAGAAGAGGTTTCCGTCGGCCAAACGGTTCTTCTCCACGACGCCGTTGTAGTCCTTCTCGCTCATGAAGCCCTCCAGAGGGGAGAAGCCACCGTTCAAGATCAACTCCATGTCGCAAAGTTGGCGGTCGTTGAGCGAGATGGCGGGAAGCTTCTCTGCTTCGGCAGAGAGCTCGGCGCGGCGAGGCGCATCGCGGGCGATCAAGTCCTTGAGGACGCCGCCTGCCAATGAATTAGGATCTCCTACAGTATTCCGGTCACCTTCAATGCTTACCGTGAGGAGGGTTGGCCATCTTGTCTATCGTCCAATCTCAAATCAGATGTCTCAGTTCAGTTCCTCGTAACCACCAGGGTCAGAATGTCGTGTTACAGAATCGAGATAATCGTGAGAGGAGTAGAGACTGGAGTATTGAAGGGAGACCTGGTTGCCAAGCAGGAGAAGCTCCAGGTAAATAATCTTCCCCGAGCTGCGTCAGGTACATGCGGCTCACTGCATGCTGGCGGGGACAGCATGCCCGTGCGTTGCGGATCAAACATCATTAGACGGAATTGAGGCTTGGCAAACGACAAATGGCGATGGCGTGCTTGCTGCGATGTCGCTCGTGCCTGCTGTCCCTTGTGCGCACATGTTCGCCGCGTATTTCCATGCCTTTGCCAGCTCTCTGGCATGATAGCAGCTCTACCTGCGCGTTCAAAGCCATCCGCAAGGCTGCGATGTTGTCTAAGACGGGAAATTTCTCATCTCCTCTTATCTCTAGCGGAAACGTGATCGCCCTCTTGGCACCTGTCCAGACGCGTGGGCGTGGAACGTGGAGGCTGCGTGGTCAACTAACGGGCCACGACGGCAATGTATAGATGACCAAGATTATCATGATCGGTCATCACAGGTGTGAAGCATGGGAGACTTGTAGAGGAAAAGAACGAGCATGTGCGTTCTCGATTGTGCCATTTCGTTCAGCCGCAATGGCAGGCTGATTTACTGTATAATAGTGATAGATGCGATCGCTAGCTTTTTGACCTTTGTACAGATCATTTACATCGCCCAACGCCGATGCTAAGTACGCAAAACATGACCCTCCCTTCTATCTCCAATTTGCAGCAGCTGTTACGCCGCAATCCCGATTTTCAGGCCTTTTTCAATCGCTTCACTCAATTCGCGTTGCCTCTTTTCCTCTTGCTCTTGCAGAAACATCGCATACCGGCTCTTTTTGTTGTGGATGCCGCATTCAGTCTTGTTCCTTCCTTTCCACCGCCCGGCCCTCTCGTCTTCTGACTCCGTCACCGGGACAGTAGAATGCCAATCGCCAACGCTCCGGTAACCTTGGTCTAGGAGATCATTTGTTGGCACATCATGGTCCTTGATGTACTGCTGAACTTGCTTGAACGACCAGTTCGCCAAGGGATTGACTTTGATAAGTCCTTGATCGTCGATCTCGACAATATCCAGCTCTCCTCGCTTTCCGCCTTGGGATTTTCTCCGGCCGGTGAGGACGGCCTTCACATCGAGTGACCGATAGGCACGTTGTGCAGGCTCGACCTTGGCGAGGTAGTCGTATCGCTCCTCGTCGGTCTCCCATAACCGCTCGCCGAACTTCTCTTCGAAATCCTTCGTTGTCTCACAGCCCTCAGGCTTGTACGTGTGGATCTTGAGCGCAGGGTACCGTTGCTTGACTCTCTCGACAAGGTCCAGGGTTTGTGGGAAGTGGTACAGAGTATCCAAGAAGATGAGCTCAATGTTGGGCTCGATGGTGTGGTCTAGCCGTGAGATCATGTCCATGATCGCTAGACCCGTCAAGCCGAAGGCGGATGTTTGCCATAGTTGCGGTAGAGATGTGAGGCACCATTTGAGCACATCTTGAGGCTCGAGTTTGGCCAATTGTGCGTTGATGAATTTGAGGTGTGGCCGAGTGAAGTAGACTTCGGGGAGGTCAGAGATGGAGGAACCAGAGACGTAGCCTGATTCGGCCTCGTCTGAGGATCTTGAACGGTGGCGACAGGCCATTGTAGAGATATTGGTAGGTGTGTTGGTATGTTGTGTCGACTCAGACAGGGTTTCGATCAGGTCTTTTCGTGCGATCAATCTCGCACTCGGCACAGTTCTCAGATCCAGGAATGAGTATGCGCAGCCTTGCCGACGTCACAGATCCAATCGCAGATACGTTTCGATCGAGGACAGCGAGATTGTGACACAGTGGCGGATGAGGTGTGAGAGTAATGGAATCACCTACCAGCCTATATCCACGGGGCCTGCCAACGGCACTCCTCGCAGTGCTTTGAAATGCACTCGCGCAGGCGAATCCATACGTCAAATTATGGAACAATTGCGTGCTCAGGACTAAGACCGTTTGGGGCGAGAAAACAATGGGGTCTCGCCTCTCGAGAAGTCAGGACCGGCCAATGAGAGCTCGCAAAAGTTGACCGCGCCGAAAAGGGCGGTGCGGTTGGCGAAAAGAGGAAGGCGACATCGTGCTGAGGTTGGCTTCCCGTCAATATCTTCGTGCTTGCTTCTGTGCCTTGCGTCCGAGCGACTGTTGAATTGCGTACGTGGTGGAATGTTCGCCTGACAAAGCGACCTGATTGCGGCGTCAAAGGCATCTTCTCCGCCCAGAAATCCCCATGTAGTACTACAGGCTCGACTACTCTCGCCGGACCGCCTGCTGGAGTTGCTTCGCGCTACGGGCGAGGAGACAGAGTTGTTGGGCCTTTCCCCGAAGCCCACCCAAACGGCGGACATGCAGCCAAGTTGCAAGGCCCAGGCTGACGGAATCACCCACTTCGTCGCTCCGGCGTCACGGATGTGGCGATGGGGACACGACAGGCGCAATGCTTCTGTTTTTGCCAAGTAATGGTGTTACACCATGCTGTAAGCACGCCATGGAAGTAGTCATCATGAAGTAGCCGCCTGATCACGCCAAGCTCGGAAGAAAGATGGGGATCTGGGTGGGTCGAGTGGTCAGGGGCAAGCGACGTCATTACCGCCGGGAGGAGCCGCGCACGAGGCACGGCTCTGCGGATTCAGCCGTGGAGGGGCTCATTGCGAGAAGTCGCGTGAGGCTGCACTGGGATCTTGTACGCCACAACTTCCATCATGAGTGACGCTGATCTCGAAGCGATACGGCAAGCACGCCGACAGGAGCTACAGTCTCAAGGCGGCGGCGGACAAGATGGTGGTGGACCAGGCGGGGGCCAAGACGAGGACCGAAAGTGCGTGATGCCAAAGTCTTGCGTGCCTTCCCAATTGAGCGAGCTCACAAGACGCTAACGTGTGACCGCTTCTCGCAGGGCCCGTGAAGCCGAGGCGAGGACCCACATTTTATCCCAGATCCTAGAACCTGACGCTGCCGATCGACTCGGCCGGATACGTCTCGTGAAGGCGTCACGAGCAGAGGATGTAGAGAACCGCCTCATAATGCTGGCACGGACCGGCCAGCTGCGGGGTAGGGTGAGCGAGACACAGCTGAAAGACATCTTGAACGCCTTGAGCGAGCAGCAGCAGGAGGCTGAGAGCCAGAAGTTCAAGGTGCAGAGGAGGAAGGGCGGTTGGGATGACGATGATCTGGATGATCTGCTCAACGAGGATTAGCGAAAGGCATCGAGGTGACAGGACATGGCTGTGGTTGCGGGCATAGCGAGGAGTTCTTCGGCAGGCATGGAGTACCCTCTGGATACTTAAAAGCACATGGGTCGACTGAGATTGAAATATCCATCAGAGCTCGTGGCATCAGTTTGTACATCCTCAAATTCCTATGTGAAACTTCCTACCACGCAAGCGAGGCTCGCAGCTATCACGCGCGCTTCCGAAAAGAATGATTGGACTATGCTCCCCTTCTATTGCATTGATCTCTAGCCGCAGGATCCGCCTTAGGCTTGAGAATAAACCGTTACGGCACAGACTGAAGAGTGGTAGGCGCGGGTACTTCATCCTGGTTTTTGGGACATTATATCTCAAAGTCCTACCGTCAACCGCCCATGGGCACAGCGAGCAGACTCTTACATGAGCGGACGCTGCACCACATCATCTGCCCATGTAAAAGGGCCTGAGAGGCCTGGCACTGCAACGCTTTGTCCAGTCAGCTGCTCGAGCACCTCATCAAGGTTTCCGCAGAGCTCTGCGACCTCCGGAATGTCATCCTTTCGGCACTTCAGCCTCGCAATCCGGCAACGCGGCAGCGAATCGTTTTTGAGTTTCTGCAGACCAGCGACCCGCTTCCTGAGCGTTTTCGACACTTCACTCAAGCCGTCCAGCTCCATGATCTTGCCCGCAAGCCGACGCTTGTGTGTGTGATCACTGAAATTTTCCTTCGGCGACCTCTTCGCCTCATTCCCCTGGACCTCTCCAACTTCCCAGGCGGAATCGGCCTGACGATACAGCTCAGTGTGCGCGGTGATGACGGCATGTATGTGCATGGACAAGTTTTGACGAGCATCCGCACATGCGCTGGGAGCGTTCTCTGAGCCGTGGCTGTCCGATTGAATAGCTCTACGCCAATGCGAATGCTTTCTTTGAGCCTAGGCTGAAGAGCTTGGGTGCGGTGCCAAGCTATAATGAAAGTGTGTGCGCTCGCTCTCCGGGTCGGCGACCACGACACGGAAGATGGACATCTCAGCTTGAAGGAGTTGCTGACGGGATCAGGCTTGTGCAATTTAACGGAGCTTTGCATGCACGCGGTGACCCCGGGCAGCAGCACTGGCTATGTTAGCGAGTAATGTTGATGACGGAATACAGCTTGTGAGATAGGCTGACCCATGGGCGAAGATAGCAGGTGGTGGGCGAGGAGGGACGAAGGAGAATCAAACAAAGATATTAGCAATTGGGAGGCTAGAGAATCCATGCTCACGAATGTGTGCTTACTCAACTCTGCCACAATCCTCAATCACATCCTATTCTTACTTCAAATTTCTCCCACGCTTCTAGTCCGTGCAATTGCCGCCTCCGCCTGACTTTCGTACTTCACCAAGCTGCCGTACATTTCCCCTCCCATGAATTACAGTGCCAGAGTCGGCCTCAGACAGTCCATGCCCTTCTCAGGCATTCTCCCCAGCCTCCCACAACTCTCACGCACGCCAGCGGCGATGTAACCACATTCATCCTCTGCAACGCAGCACAATATCGTCAGCAGGTCTTGTTGGAACTTAAGATACACGTCCTCAACGTCTTGGCGATCTCCCATGATGTCGTTCTTGATTTTCCCCATTGCTCAAATGAGCCCTGTGAGATTATTGCTCGTGACCCAGCCGTATATCGCGTATGTCGATAACGCCGACGTGACCTCCTCCCCCACGAGTTCAGCATTGGGGAGATTGCGAGTCAAGTACTGAAGAGTGTGAGTTTGGCGGTAGATGTTGACGAAGACGAAAGTGTGGAGAAGGCCGAGAGTCTCAATGCAAGGCGAAATGGAAGTGTTCAGTGCGGCAGCGGTTTCGGCGGTACTGACGGCTTTGTGAGGGATATTGAGCTAAGATTGCTGCAGTTTGGGAGCTTCAAAGTTGACCTTCCGATTGTGAAGCTCGGAAGAAATTTCGAAGAGTGTTTCCCCCAGTGGAAATGCCCGAGTGTCCATGGTGTAGTGCTGAATGCCAGCTTCGCAGAATGCCGCCGGCTGAGGCTGAATCGGAGCAAACATGAAAGCGAGCCCGGCCAATACGTTGGCGAGCATAGGTGTAAGTACGCAAAAGGCAGCGATCACCGCTCAAAAGCTGCATGGAGTCTCCCACAAAACGCTCGATATCGTTGGTCAGCAGAGCAAAATAAGCTGGCATCGATAACCTCGTACCTGCTACAACGAGTGTTCTCCGGCGCATGACGAGCAGGGATTGGATCGCGGTTGAAGGCCCAGCATGGTCGTCGCGCGTCTTCTTGTAATCTGAGTTCGTGAGCGAAAGGAAATAGGAAACTTGCTGACTTCGGACGGTGACAACGGAAGAAGTGAGAGGGGATGATCCGAGCCCCCGGACAAGTGCAAGCACTGGTATGCGTCGGTTCGTTCACTCCTGCTGCTTGGTGAGATACTCTAAAATAAGAAACTCTCTCGTCTGCCAGCTGAGACCTGCCGCACACATTGTGCCGTCGCCGTCGGAAATGCTATTGCAGTGAGTCCCAACAGCATCATCCAGTCACAAAGCCCAACAGCAGCGAGCATGCCTCCGAAACGCATGAGAACGAGATGATGGCGGCGTGCATGAGACTCCAGGCCGCTGCACTGTTCTTCGCGAACCGGAAACTGCTGTGGCCGATCGACAAACTTGTCCGAGCTAGGGTAACGGCTGTCCACACAACTCGGAGTGAGGCAATTTATTGACAGCGGCTGGCTAAGAATGTTGGTTCTAGTCTCTCGCGGCTGCATGAAACAAGCCACTGGACCGGCGTTATCCCCCTTACTTTGTTAACTCTTAGTGCCAATCCTTTGATGGCTACGATTGCCTCTTACTCCCGCGAATCCCAACCGAGGAGCTGTTGCTTCCCTCAAAAATGACCATCAATACTGCCATCTTGGTGTGTCATGACCTGTTCGTCACATTCCACGGTCCCAGCCAAGCCAAGCAACAATCTGCAAGACTTCCCTAAGTCAACCCAGATATCCCGACATCTTGACGTCACCGCCATGCATTTCTCCTGGAGCGTCTTGATGTCAGACTTCTGCATGATCGCCAGTTTCTGGCGAAGCTATGTCTCTATCTTTTCAGACCTGCGCCAACTGTCACCAATACGTGGTCAACCTTAATATGCTGCTTAGCCACTAAGCTGGTTGCGACTCAAATCGCACGTCCCTCAATAAAAACAATCGAGGCCTTGGACAATCAGAGTTCAGATCCGGCGGAGCAGATCATTGTTGCGCGGTAGATAATTGCCTCTTCCGAGACCAAGATAGGTCGCCAAGCGCTGTGGTGCACGGGCTCAAATCGTGATTGAAGGTAGCGGCATTATGGGCAATCATGGCGAAGTTCGAGAGGTCGGTGATCGTTCCCTGAAGGCCTTCGAAGGTGTCGAAGTCTGGTATCAACGTAGAAACGCTGGAATGGGGAAGCTGCCTGGAAGGAGGATCCAATCTACGCCGCTGCGCACTCCGAGGTAGCACGGACATTGCTGCCTAGGCAGACAGCCTTCCCCGGGTAGCTGCAACCTTCCATCAGACTGATGCTGATTGCCACTGCAGTTTCAGTGCGGTGGCGAAGCGAGACGCCAACGACGAAGCGAGGTGATATTCGGTTGATCCGTGGATAATGAGCGGGTGTGTGACGACCGCTCCTGAAGGTCATGCCAACGACTGGTCTCTTGCGTCTGGCTCCTGTGCATTGACAGAGCCTTGATAGCACGCCTACAGAGAATCGTCGAGAATAGGGCACCCGTGGCATTCACGGGCAGGATGTCAACGTCTTCGCGTCAGCGCAAGCCTGTCTCAGCATGGCGCTGAAATGAGGTACTGTCGAAAGTGGCTCTTTGAATTCTCGTGTCAGGCTCGTCTCGCAGCATCTGCAGCCTCCGCTTCCTCCGCTGCCTGCTTCTCCCTGCGCTTCCTCTCCCTCTCCTCTTTTCTGATTCCTCGCAAATCCGGCGGCATCTCAATCCCCATCCTGGCCCTCAGTACCTCCACATCCGTCTCCAACTCCTCCTCCCAGTACACGTTCACCACTTCCTCCGCCTTCAGCCCATTTCTTACCGCCCACGGAAAGTAGATCCTCCAGAATCGTTCCCTTTCGACTGGCTTCAATCTCACAATCGCAAACAAACTCAATGCAGTCATGGGTAATAAAGTATTTGCGAATTCGAAGGCTTTGACTGCTAGTTCGCCTTCGATGATGACCGGAAGTCCAGTTATGGCGTGCGTGAAATCGTGCGTTTCGCGGTACCGTTGCATGACATACGCTTCTTCTGGGTCGTCGATGTAGCGTACTGTATCCCTCGTGTCAGGGGTAACGCCTTCTTTGTCTAGCCAGGCGGCATAAGCCCTGCCGACAGTGTTCTCCGGCAACTGTCGAAGCTTCGCCAGATCCATGGATTTGCTCGTAATCCGCGGTCTGTCCTTGAGGATCCGGCGTCCCGTAGGATGCTCGAGCATAGCCTTTCGGAGCCGTGAGACGAAGTACGGCTTTGCTGTTGCCTCTCCCAAAGAAGCAATTAAGTCATGACGATAAGGGTCTTTGAGACTGCCAAATGCTGATCCTATGGCCAGAGCGCCGCGTTCAAGCCAGGTTAGAGGGACGTGGCCGGGATAATTGGGCGGAGGTCGGTTGAGGACTGAGAAGGTGCGATGGCGGATGGATGGCGGGAGCGCCAGTATACCATGGAAGAGCCGCCCGTTATTGAGAGGCAGCGCCATGATTATTGTCAATCTCAATTAGCCTGGATAGACTGGTGTGTTCCGTTGTAGATCTTTTGTCGAGCAGGTGAAGTCGACCCGGCAGCCTGCGGGGCTCTTTTCCGAAAGCACTCCCGAAGCTCGATCAATCTTCAAGGAATGCATGACGTCTATCCGCGAATTTACGAACAACCACATACATCGATTCTACAACGCCTTGCCTGGCCGGGACCGTACATACTGGACATGCTATGACACTATCGTCGTAGCGCGCTGGAGCAAAACTGCCTTTCACATCCCTCTACCACCTGCCGCGCCGGATACCTCACCGGGCCAAAGGATGCAACTTCAGTAACCTCGACGTTGGCCGGGTGGCCTTTTCTTTCTTGGATGTGAAGGCTGTAAGATACTCTTGGTGGAGCGCAAGTAATACTGTGGACGGTATGGAAGCCAAGGCACGATCCGATGAGCTGAACAGGGAGGCAGAGGAGGCGCAAGAGGAAGGAGCGGGGAGCGAGGATCTAAATCCGATTGATAGACAATATGCGGTACAGAGCGATGTGCCCAGGAGAATACACATTCTGGGGATGGGTAGTATTGGCAAGCTTGTCGCGCATTCGTTGCGAGGAGTGGCGGATCCGCCGCCGGTCACGTTGATGTTGCATAAATATCGGCAACTCTACGCATGGGAAGAAGGCAAGCAAGAGATTACAATCCAGGACGATGGTCACGCGGTCAGCAGAGGAGGTTTTGACGTCGAGCTCTTGCCACCTGGCCGAAGGGAGCACGGCGTAGAAGTCCTTGGAGCACCATCGGTCCACGATGTCGCCAAGGCGACCAATACTGCGCCCCACGAAGCAGCGCAGCTCTTGTCCCAACAACCGACCCCTTTCCCTCCGGCCGAAGAAGAGCAAAAGTATCACCCCAAATTTCGCCGATCGTCCCGCGACCGCAGCCCACGCCGACAAGAATTAGACTACGCCCGCTCCCAGCTTCCGATTCATAACCTCATTGTAGCGACGAAAGCCTCCACCACCATTCCAGCTCTCCTCTCTCTCAAAAACCGGATTGGTCGCGACAGTACTATCTGCTTTCTCCAGAATGGCATGGGCATCGTCGACGATGTGAATGCTTCCATCTTCCCCAGAGAAGAGGATAGGCCGAATTATGTCCAGGGAATCATCACGCATGGCGTTAACGTGCCGCCGGAAATGGCGGAGCAAGATCCGTTCTTTGCTGTTCACGCGGGCCACGGGACGATAGCTCTGGGATTGCTGCCGAGGAAACCAACTTCTGTCTCAGACTTGTCCGGGACACAGAAGGAGATCTGGGCGCCTACAGCTCGATACTTGTTGCGAACGCTGACGCGAGTACCTACTCTCTGCGCCGTGGGCTTCACACCAACGGAATTACTACAACAGCAACTCGAAAAGCTGGCAGTCAACAGCATTCTCAACCCTTTGACATCCCTCCTCGACGCCCGGAACGGCTCTCTTCTGCACAATTTCGCATTGACCCGGACACTACGCCTCATGCTCGCGGAAACCTCATTGGTCATCCGGAGTCTTCCGGAACTCCAGCACATTCCCAATGTCAAAATTCGGTTCTCACCCGAGCGGCTTGAGAGTCTTGTCGTGTCCGTGGCAGAGAAAACGAGGGACAACATTAGTTCTATGTTGGCGGATGTGAGGGCTGGAAAGAGAACGGAGGTGGAATGGATCAATGGATACATTGTCCGCCGGGGCGAGGAGCTTGGAATCAAGTGTGTGGTCAATTATGGGATGATGATGGCGGTGGTTGGGAAGAGTGATGTGATTAAGAAGGAGCTGGGGCAAGCGTTGCCGGTGGCAGGGAGAAGGCGTCATGAGTGAGAGCTGAAATGTGAACCGAGCTCCGTGATGGTCACACTAGTCTGGTTGGCGAAGACTGCAGGGTTCGATAGTGGAGAACGTGTGCCATGCGAAGTTAGCTTCACCATCAAGGCATCTTAAGTGGCTCGGGCTTTCGCTGATTATACAGCGTGAGCTCCAAGGTGACCAAAGCACGGCGCTCGCAGTGATATGTAGGTGATTTCAAGGGATGTGTAGCCGTAGCAATTTCTAAATGGAGTACTGGAGACTATTACCGACCAACTACGATTTCATTTGCTGTCGATTATCGGACAGAAGTCGAAACTATAGGTCAAGGATCGATTCACGCTCCCGAGAACGTTGGCTTTTTTGGTGAAGTGACCGTTATGTACTTCTTCAGCTGCCAGCCCTCTACTCTCGCTTCGATCTGGACGCATTCTTTTGAATTGGAGAGGAATGATGGGGGAGGCCGTATTGAAGATGCGCTCTTCTGCTTTGAGTGCGGAAAGTGAACCTGACTGAGACCGGTACAGCTTGGCCCCTCAAAAACAATTATCTGGCATGTTGCATTTATAGAGCGAACAGCATGAACAAGCGATGGGCCAGCTCGCTCGCATTCTGACTTGCAGGATTGCGCCAATCACCCAGCATCAGCGGGCCCGCCGCGGAGCCAACCTTCTACCGCAGTCTGTGCCACTTCCCGCATCTCTGCCAACATCTGCGCATCCTCATTTCCTTCTTTCAGCGCATCTCGCCACTGCTTCAACTTTGCTCCCTGTTCCGCATGTGAAAGCGCAGCCTGGCACAGTCTGATCATCCGACTTGTATCCTTGCCAGGACTCAGATACAGGCCGTCATTGGAGCAAGCTAGCAGCACCCAGATCAGGTTCTGGAGAATATCTGATCCGCGCAACTTGCTCTTGCGTATAGTCTTCAGTGACGTTTCGAGGGACTGGCGTTTGACTTGTCGGAGAAGAGCTGACGATGCAGGCTCGAGCTTCTGCTTCTTAGCAAGTTTGGCAAGGGAGGAGCGGAGGTCGGTGAGAGTCTTCGCGGACATGGTGGCTTCGCGGAGTTTATCGTAGTCACGTTTGGTAGAATTGTCGTAGATCAGCTTCTGCTCTTCTAGAATGGCAGCGACATCGGCGAGGATGTCTTCTCGGAAACTCTGGGCGAGATAGTCTTCCAGATGAAGACGAAGAGTGTCGTCGGCCACGATAGCGAGGCCAGCGTGGTACAGTTCGATGGGGGCGATCACTCTCTCCTCCATTGTTCGGCGGTACCGCTCAGCGTCCTTCTGGCGCGGTTCGTCCAATGTCTCGCTGATGAGCTTCTTGACCCCGCCGCCGACTGTGCCTAGGAGAAGTAGCTGGAGCAACGATTGATCCAACGTCTTTCTTCGGATACCTTCAAAAACATCCACTTCAATGCTGGATTGATCATCGCCTAATTTGCGTGCACTCCACTTGCCTGCCGCGAACTCGGTAGCCAATGATTGCAGCTGTGCTACATCGTGAGACACTTGCTCAGCGACTGCAATGTAAAGCGCCGGCGATTCTGAAGCTGCCGGACTGTCGATCTCCAAAAGGTCGTGATCCCCAGCTGCCCCCGAACGTGCATTCCAGCGCTTGTTCATTTCATTGACGAAGATACGCCGCTCAGCAGCCATGGCTTCCTCGCCTCCAGTAGAGAGCAGGGAGACTCTGCACACACCAGTTGACACAAGGTCATTGAACATTCGAGTCACTTCAGCAGCCCTCATAGCTTCTTGCTTTTTAGCAAGGCGCTCCTTATGTGCTTTCGCTACAAAGACAGCACGTCCATTTAGAAGCTGCCACGAGCCTCTGGAGGCCGGCAACTCGCCACCAGCCAACTCCGCATGGTGCAAGAGGAATGCTGACGGTACGCCAGGGAACTTCTCATTCACATCGACGCCTTCGTCAAAATCGTCTGGAGTGAGACCGAGTACCCAGTCCCTAATCTTGCCGGCAAATGCACCGTGGATGTAGGCCCTGTTGTTGTCATGCACGTCAACCCAGCGCACAAGATGCCTGGCTCCGTGATCCTCGCGCAGACTACGAAGAGTTTTAGTTGTGATCTTGTGCTGCAGAGCGTATGCCTCCTCCTCTAGCAGCTGGTCCTCTCCGCCATCGAACATGCCTTGAACGATGCGTTTTGCTTCTGGGGCGGACAGCAGTGATTGGCCGTCTCGACTATAGTAGATAGGGCCATGGTGAAGACGGAGAAGCCAGTCCGCCTTGTGGACATCCAGTAGCGATGGCAGATCTGAAAGTTGGACTCGGTCTTCGGAAGTCTCGAGCAGCTTCTTGAAACGCCGTTGTACGTCCGTCGTCCGGTATAGATTGCCGCCTGACTTACTGCGAACCAGTGTCGGCTGCGATTTCGAGGGTTCCGTAGGCGGTAACGCCGTAATTAGACTTGCTATGTCGGCTGAAGTGAGCATCGGAGCCATGGTCGAATTTCGGTCACAAGATGGCCGGAAGACAACGAACAGAGTTGCCGGTTGCCAGTCGCTCGAGTGACTTTGCTCGCGCTGGAGGGCGGCAAAAGAGCTGCAACAGCTTCTGACAGGGCTTCCCTTGGCTCAGTAGCATCGTTCACCAACGATGACGGTCGACGTTCTCCCCTCTGGTCTTCTCATCGAGCTGCTGTGAGCATTGCAAAGGATCCATGAAAGTGATGTTCCTTCGATCTTCTTGAGATAAGTCATGTGTTGCTGCCTCAGGCCGCAAGCTTATCCTGCCAAGCTCGGAGAAACTGCGCTCCCACTTCCGAGGATTTTCGCGCTAGCGCTGCGAATTCAATCGCACTTCACGGCAGGAAGTTCGCGTGCACGACCACCCTCACCTCGACAACAGCAACACCGTCAAGATGGGTAAGCGAGGAATCATCAAGCACCAGAAGCGGTTGTCCGCGCCGTCGCACTGGCTGCTCGACAAGCTTAGCGGTGCCTATGCGCCCAAGGCCAGCGCGGGTCCGCACAAGTTGAGGGATTGCATGCCCTTGATCGTGTTCATTAGGAATCGGTATGGATGGCAGCAAGCTGGGGCGATATGGCGGCAGAAGGAACGGCCATGCTAATGAAGTACTGCTGCCAGACTAAAATACGCCCTCAACGCCCGCGAGACCAAAGCCATCGTCATGCAGCGCCTCATTAAGGTCGACGGCAAGGTGCGCACCGATGCCACCTACCCGGCTGGCTTCATGGACGTCATCGGCATCGACAAGACCGGTGAGAACTTCCGGCTTGTGTACGACACTAAGGGCCGCTTCACGGTGCACCGCATCACCAACGAGGAGGCCGAGTACAAGCTGGGCAAGGTCAAGCGCGTGCAGCTGGGCAAGGGCGGGATCCCATTCTTGGTTACGCATGATGCTCGCACGTGAGTACATCTATCAGACGTTGGACCAATGTTTGGTTGGAATAGCTGCTGAGACGAGGATAATATAGGATCCGCTACCCTGACCCGGCTATCAAGGTCAACGACACCGTCAAGGTCAACTTGTCGACTGGTGAGCACACACATATACACCTCGAGCTGTGTTAGTGACTTATTAACCTTCCTCTCAGGCAAGATTGAGGACTTCATCCGCTTCGACACTGGAGTGATTGCCATGGCCACTGGTGGTCGCAACATGGGTCGTGTCGGCGTTATCACCCACCGTGAGCGCCACGATGGTGGTTTCAACATCGTGCACATTAAGGACGCCATCGACAACGAGTTCGCTACTCGTGAGTCGAACGTCTTCGTCATTGGTCGCGAGAAGCCGTGGATCTCCCTGCCCAAGGGCAAGGGTGTCAAGCTCAGCATTGCCGAGGAGAGGGATCGCAGGAGGGCCTACGCTCTGGCTGGTCACTAAGTACGTGCGTGGGAGGAGGGTGTGTGGTTGTCGAGCTGTTGTTGTTGCAGAAGAGCGGCCTGGTACCGCGATGTATTATGCAGAACGGTCGACCAGAGCAGCTGTAGAGGCATGTTCAGCATGGCGTTTAGCTCGGACAGGTCAATGGTCAATCATCAAAATGTTCATGAAACGTCATATTGCTCCTTGGCAAGTGTTCCGGTACTCCAGCCATTGCACGTCATGCGCATCTATGGGCACAGCATACCGAGCAGACGATGTGCCTTGAATACCGTCCATCAACTCAAAGTGAGTGGCGAGTGCACACTGAAATCAGGCTGTCTTGCGCGTCCCCCGCGTCGAGGCAAAAGGCTTGGCAGTCTGTTGGTGACGTCCCCAGCCGAGGAGTCCGGGGCAGCAGCTTGCGAAAGCTCTCACGTCCTCGCCTCAGCCACACGATTATCTGACTGCCTCCGCTCTGATCGGGGTACGTACACTCACGGCTTCGTGCGGCTCTACAACCTGCCGTCTCGCGGCGGTCACACCGTAATTACGATCGCAACCATCTTCACCCCCCGGACCCTCGAGAGCATTCCGCAAGATGGCCGCCTTATACAGCCAGTCAACGCGCAACGTCGATCTGAGCAAGACTGAAACCGAGCTCGCGACCAACATCCGTAAAGCCACCTCCATCGAGGAGACCGCACCCAAGCGGAAACATGTCCGGGCCTGCATCGTCTATACCTGGGACCACAAGAGCAGCCAGAGCTTCTGGAACGGCATCAAAGTCTCGCCCATTCAAGCCGACGAGATCCAGACCTTCAAGGCCCTCATAACAATCCATAAGGTCCTCCAAGAGGGCCACCCCGTCGCTCTCCGTGAAGCACAGCAGCACGTGCAATGGCTCGAATCGCTGAGCCGAGGCGCAATCGCTGGCGGCGGCGACGGGATGCGCGGGTACGCTGGGTTGATTCAGGAGTATATTTTCTACCTGGTCAGCAAGCTACGATTCCACCGCGATCACCCCGAGTTCAATGGGACATTCGAGTATGAGGAGTACATCTCGCTCAAGTCAATTAACGATCCGAATGAGGGGTACGAGACGATTTCGGATCTCATGAACCTACAGGATCAGATTGACAGCTTTCAAAAGCTCATCTTTGCGAGTTTTAGGGGGAGCAATAACAATGAGTGCCGCATCAGTGCGCTGGTGCCGCTGGTTCAGGAGAGCTATGGGATTTACAAGTTCATCACGAGTATGCTCAGGGCAATGCACACGACTTTGGGCGACGACGAGGCGTTGAGTCCATTGCGGGGGAGGTACGACGCGCAGCATTATCGGCTTGTGCGGTTCTACTACGAGTGCTCAAATCTGCGGTACCTCACTTCGCTCATCACAGTGCCCAAGCTACCGCAAGATCCGCCAAATCTTCTGGCTGAAGATGAGAATGCACCTGCTCTGCCGACAAGACCACGGAACAACGAACCTGTAACCAAGCCGAAGACGCCTCCGCCGCAGAGGAGCGTGGATCCTGAGCCAATCAACGAGTTCTGGAAGAACGAGCAAGCGCGGCAGCAGGAGGAGTATGCTGCTGAGCAGGCACGGTTGCAGGCTCAGTGGGAAGAGGCGCAGAGGCTACAGCAGCAGCAGGCTCTGCAGGCACAACGGGACTTTGAGGAGCAGCAGCGGCTGCAAGCCGAGCAGCAGAGACTACAATTGGAGCAATTGCAGCGGCAGCAATATGCTGAGCAGACGCAGGGTCGCATGGCAGAGCTTGAGCGGGAGAATCTGAATGCGCGGGCGCAGTATGAGCGGGATCAGCTGATGTTGGAGCAGTATGATCGCCGGATGAAAGCGCTAGAGGGCGAGCTAGCTGGTCTGAGCGCAACGATGCAGCAGCAGAATCAGAGCAAGGATGACCAGATTCGGGCATTGCAAGAACAGGTCAACACTTGGCGGACGAAGTATGAGGCCCTCGCGAAATTGTATAGTCAACTACGCCACGAGCATCTTGAGCTTCTGCAGAAGTTCAAGGGGGTGCAGCTTAAGGCCGCGAGCGCGCAAGAGGCCATCGATCAGCGCGAAAAGTTACAACGAGAGCTCAAGACGAAGAATCTGGAATTGGCGGACATGATCCGTGAGCGTGACCGGGCGTTGCATGAGAAGGATCGGTCAACCGGTGGGCACAGAGATGAGCTGGAGAAGGTAAAGCGAGAGTTGCGAATGGCGCTCGATCGGGCAGACAATGCAGAGCGTGCAAAGGGAAGCGAGCTGTCGGCCATACTTTCGCGGCACAACCGCGAGATTGCCGATCTCGAGGAGGCGCTTCGGAATAAGACAAGGGCGCTGGATGATGTGCGATCGAAGATGGGCGAAGGCTCGTCAGATCTCGAGAGGCAGCTGAGGGAAAAGGAAGAGGAGCTCGAGATCTACAAGTCTGGCATGGATCAGACCTTGCTCGAGCTCAACGAGCTGCGCCAAAGCGGCAATGGTGTGGACAAAGCCATGGATGAGCAGATTGATGTCATGCTCATGGACAACATCCGGAAGATCAACGACATCATCGACTCCGTGCTTCAATCTGGTGTGCAACGTGTCGACGACGCTCTTTACGAACTCGACAGCAGCATGCAAGCCGGAAACCAGAACGCATCAGGACCTTATGTTCTCTCTCAGATCGAAAAAGCTCAGAGCAGCGCCATGGAATTCAGCACAGCCTTCAACAATTTTATCGCCGACGGGCCTTCCAGCGAACATGCCGACGTCATCCGCACCGTCCACGCCTTCTCCAACGCCATCGCCGACGTCCTATCAAACACGAAAGGTCTTACTCGCTTCGCCAGCGATGACAAGAAGAGTGATCAACTCATCAACGCCGCCCGTCGCTCTGCAAGCAGCACTGTCGACTTCTTCCGCGGTATTATGTCGTATCGGTTGGACGGCCTGGAAGACCTGCAGAAGACCGATGTTGTCATCAACAAGAACAACGACGTGCAGATTGCCCTGAACCAGCTGAGCAAGGTTGCCGATGCTTTCGCGCCCAAGACCAAACTCACATCAACTTCCGGCGATCTTGGCGAGCTCGTGGACCGCGAAATGACGAATGCAGCCAAAGCCATTGATGCCGCAACCGAGCGCTTGACGAAGCTGATGAACAAGAAGCGGGACCAATACAGCACCTACGAACTCAAGATCCACGACTCTATCCTCGAAGCCGCAATCGCCGTCACGAACGCCATCGCGCAGCTTATCAAGGCTGCTACAGCCAGTCAGCAGGAGATCGTGCAACAAGGACGGGGCAGCAGCATGAGCAAGACCCAATTCTACAAGAAAAATAACCGTTGGACCGAAGGTCTCATCTCGGCCGCAAAGGCTGTCGCGCGGTCAACAAATACGCTCATCGAGACGGCGGATGGTGTGATCAGTGGTCGCAATTCGGCTGAGCAGCTAATTGTCGCTTCTAACGATGTGGCGGCGTCGACTGCGCAGCTCGTTGCTGCGTCGAGGGTGAAGGCGAGTTTCATGTCCAAGACGCAGGAAAGATTAGAAGAGTGCTCGAAGGCTGTCACGAACGCATGCCGGGGCTTAGTGAGGCAGGTGCAGAAGATTATCGAGGATCGGCAGAAAGGTGGAGAAGAAGATGTGGATTATGCTAAGCTGAGTGGGCATGATTTCAAGGTTCGGCAGATGGAGCAGCAGGTATGTATCTTCGTGTTGATGAATGGCGTTCTTGGGCGGGGTTTGCTGACGATGGAAATAGGTTGAGATTTTGCAGCTGGAGAATGCGCTTAGTGCGGCAAGACATCGGTTGGGCGAGATGAGGAGGATTGCTTATGTTGAGGACGAGCAGGATTGAGCTGAAGAGAGATGGACCGCGCCTTTGGGTAGCTGTATAGGCAAAATCCAGGAAGCTCATGCAAGTCTTTTCGAGCTCTACGGTTGCGCAAGGAGCCTCGTCGATGCGGTGCGATATGATGAGAAGTCACTCACGACACCGAATCTTGCCACCCATTTCACTGCTCGCAAGCTCATCTTACCGAGCCGCGAGATGCTGACATTCAGCGGTGCGAAGCACCACATTAACATAGCCGATACTCCTGCACTTCACCAGCGAATTGACCAAGGGACTTACTCTACACTCTTCAGGAGGCATCGGTTGCCTATGGCTGCCAAACACGAGGCCCGCCGATCAGGGCGTTGCTGCGATGGAGCTAAGCATCGCCGTATTGCCGCAGAATCCACTGACCTAGCTCGCCCGGTGCATACACGATCACATCGCCCCGTTCGACACTTCATCGTCGCGCCCATCAGGCTCGTGTCCGTCAAAAACATGTACCCGCCGTCATCAATTGCAATAATGGGATCGTGAATGTAGTCGCAGAATGAATGCTCTCCGCTCTCCGGTGAGGCGCTCATACCCTTGTCTGTAAGCTGAGAGCCATGGCGTTGTTGATCCATGGGCGAGCTCGAATTCGCAGCCCAGGATCGACGAGCACGTTTGAATGCGCCGTCCTCGCAGCGCAGCATATGGTGGCCTGTAGACTTTGCTCCACGACGATGTCACACTATCTCGGATCCAATGAAACAGGGCTGTCGGACGCTTGGCCTCGACAGCGAACACGACCCACTGTGTCACATTTGGATTTTCGCATGGTTTCAGCACGAAGACATGGACTTGGTCCCATCGTCGAGGTTTACCATAGTACGAGCATCTCTCTCTATATGTGCACATCGCATCAACTATCTCACACCACAACATAGCAATAATACACCAACGCCCGCTCACAAATATTGATACCAAACGCAGCCACTTCCACAGTGCTTGTCCGGCCACGGAACCATCTACCGCTTCTTCCTCCCTCCTCCTCCACCCTTCCCCTTCCTCCCCGAATCCTCCTCCAATCCACTCTCCCTATCCTGTCGCGCCGCCTTCGCCTCGAGCTCTTCCCAATCCTCTCCCTGCTCATCCTCAGACACCTCTTCGTCCTCTGCCTCATCACTGGCATCCTCATCAAACTCGCTTTCGTCCTCACTACTCTCACTGGCGAGATCCTCCTCACTCGCCTCGAAATCCGACTCCTCCTCCTCATCTTCCGAGCCCTCACTATCAGATTCGTTCGAGAGGAAAGACCAGCCACCGTCTTTGAAGAAAGTGTGCGGATCGGCGATGACCGTCTTCATGATAGTGGCCCAGTTCAGGTTCAGCGGACCCTCGGAGTAGGGGATGTCTACACTGTCGAGCCAGTCTTTGACGGAGTCCAGGGCTTCGACGGGGATGGTGTTAATGTGCGCGGGAGAGCGGGTGAAGTCTTTGAAGATGATGACCATGTCGAAATTCTTGAGACCGAATTGCACGCGCTCGAGATGTACGACTTCGATGTCTGTGAGGGTGACGACCATGAACGGTGGCTCGGTCAATTGCACCAGGCAATCGGTGGTAGGCTGGATCATCACAGAGCTGCGGGAGGGTACACCATTGAAGCCAAGGTCGCGGAAGGGCATGTCCACCGCCAGACCCTCGCCTTTGCCTGCGTCGGCGATCTTCTCAGCGAAATTGCGGAATTCCTTGTCGAGCTGAGTTCGCCGCCTCTTCTCTTCTTGCTCTGCTTCAAACTCTTCCTCGTCGCCGTACCGGTGCTTACGCTTACGGTTGCCAGTCTCGTCGAATTGCATCTCGGTTGCTTCGCGGTAGAACTGGATGTCCTTCGTCTTTCGCTTACCAATCATGATAGGATTTATGAGGTGGACGTGGATGATAACGATCAACTCGCCGACGCAAGGCTGGAAGAACAAATGCTTGACGTTGCTGAAGAGGATGTCGACCTTTTGACTGCCGAGATGGTGGTAGCGAAGACCGTTCTGGTGAATCTCAACAGCGCCGCCGACACGCTTGCTCTCAAGCACTGGACGCATGTAGATGTTATCCAAACGGTGCGGGCGCCGATTGCGAATTTCTTGGAGTTTGTCCTGCTCAACAACATCCTCCATGTCCTTCTTCTCCTGTTCGCGGCGGGTGGCAGCTTTCTTCATCTCGGTGATTTGGTCCTTGATATCCTCCATGCGATTGGCATCCTTGCTGCGGAAGGTCAAAGAGCGGATGAACTGTGCAGTTGGGTCCTCAAAGGGCTGGTCGTCCTTCCTGCCAACACCCTGCCCCGGGCTAAGGAAGTTGATGCGCAGATAGCAGAAGCCGCCCTCGTTGCTGGTAGTGGCGTTCTTGAGCGTATTGATGTGGAACGGCACAGGTCGGCCCATGATAGGCAAGACTACGCTGTCGTTTTTCTGGTCAACAAGTACCATCAAGTCCTTGATCTTGCTCGGGAACTGCGTATCGCGCTTGTACGACTCAAAGCGCTTGAACTTCTTGACTTCCGTGCCGTTCAAGTTGCCGTGACCCTCGGTGTACTTGTCGAGACCCTCAGCTTGCTTTTTCTCGTGCAGTTCCTTTTGATGCATGCGGCGAGCTTGCTCCTTCTCCTCGTTCTGCGTCTGTGCGCCCTGACCTCTCAGTCGAGTCTTGGTGATATTCGACGATGCCACAGCGCCAACGCGAGGATCCTTCTTCGGCTTAGCCTTCTCCTTCTTTTCTTCTTCCTCGTCTTCGTTGAAGAAGAACGATGTGCTCTCGATGTCGGTTGGAGCATCCTTGGTGAAGACGAAGCCGCCCTCGGAGACGCCGGCCGGGTTGACACGGACTGTATCGCTGAGCAGCAGCGCGTACTTGGCGTCGCGTTTCTTGTCTTGCGGGTTCGGGTTCTCAAGATCGGAAAATCCAGTGGTGACGGAGAAAGTCATGCCATCTTTGAGCACGCGCGTGTTCTTAGCGTTCAGCAGGAGAGTGCCGTCGCGTGCCTCGATGCCAATACCACCACCCACTGACTTGACGAACTTCTCGACCAGCTCCGGCTTCTTAGCCTTGATGACGGAGATTGCCTTATTGTATACGTCCTTCGCGACAACACCGTCCCGCATCTCTTTGATGACGGCTTCGTGCACGCTCAGAAGCAGCTTGTACATGCTCTCCTGGCTCTTGTTGGGATCGACCAGGTACGTTCGTGCGACCATCGATGCATACGTTTGATAGCGCAGCCCGAGCGCAGATACGATCACGCCGGCATGAAGATTATTGTCGTCCGGTTCTGAGCCCAGTCGCAAGTCAAAGTTGCCGGCGCTTTGAACCGTGGGGTTGATCGACCAGTCCAGCTGCATCGTATCAAAGTTCGCCGGCGCCTTCTTCCACTTGAAGAACTTCTCGTCATCGATCTTACTCGCGATTTTGTCGCTCAGCGCCTTATGCGAGATCTTCTTGTCCTTATCCAAGATGTCGGACATGTAGTCCACAAAGTAGTCGGCCATCACGTGAGATGAGGCAACTGAGGCGTTTCGGATGTTACGCAGTTCGTTCTCGTCTTTCACTGCCATGACCGCGGACAAAGCAGGGCTGATATCCACTTCTTCGACTTCCTTGCTGACATCGCCGAACGCCGACTTCCACTCTGTGATGAACGGGCCAGTCGATAGCTCCTTGCTGATGAC
This sequence comes from Acidiella bohemica, assembly GCA_019670975.1. NCBI lineage: Eukaryota > Fungi > Ascomycota > Dothideomycetes > Mycosphaerellales > Teratosphaeriaceae > Acidiella > Acidiella bohemica. The sequence goes on from JAGUCJ010000016.1 coordinate 654,605, forward strand.
GCCAACCTTCTTGCCAGCGTTCTTGATCGTGTCCAGAATCCGCTGGAACTGCTTCTTATTCTCCTCGGAATCCTTGCCACGCACAAGGATCTCCACTGGCGTCTTGCCACCCTCTTTCAGCGGCTCTAGATATGCCGCTTTCTTCTTCGTCGTGATGATGTACATGCCTTCAAGCGTGAAGAGGAACAGCGTTGCCGGGAACTCGTATCCGAGCAACCAAAACTGCATCGCATTCGCCTTATGAAATCCTAGAGCCTCATCGCTCTTGCCCATGACCACGACGATGCTGCCGACATCGCCGAAGACATTGTTGCCACTGCGCTTGTCGGCCTTCCAGGTGGTGAGCAGCGAGGAGAGGCGGCTGTGGAAGCTCGCCTTGTCGATTTGGACCTCGTCACCCATGGTCGTCGTTATTGCCGCTTGGTATGATGGTGATGGATTGTCGCGGCGACGTCGAGGTTGATGTAGGAGGGAAGGAAGAAGGAGAGTGGGCGGTAGAGGGGTGCGCGTAGATTGGTGAAGTCGCGTCACGTACGGGCAGCACGGTCGCGGCTCTGAGAATAGCGCGCTGACTATGCGGGGATTCAGAAGCCGCCACCTGATTGGCTGGGTCGAGCTGTCTAAAGGGTTCGCCTCCAACTTCACTCTCTCCCCAAGGAACAATCAGCAAGACGGAATATACACATTCACTCGTCGGCGAATCCAGACCGCCGGTCTAGATTTCACTGATGTCCGAGAGATGACAAGCTTCGACGGGAGCTTTCCGCCGCCCTTGCTCCCGCCGGCGCTGAGAGAGGGCGGGGAAGACCTGTATGGCAGGCGTCGACAAGAACATGCATCAACCGGCCTTGGTGCCGCCGCAGTTCGCGGGATCAGCGCGAGGGTGTTCGGCTTTTGGTTTAGAGCGCCTGTGCGATCGTTTGTAAGAACAAGGATAGAGTAAGTGCTGAAGACAGTACATCTTTTTTTCCCAGCCTGACGCCTTGTAGTTACATGGTAAGCCCGTCTCTCTCCTCCGTCGATCTCTTCTCACGATATGCTTAGGGCTATGCCCGGGCCATCAATCCTCATGTCCGCGCCGGAGAGAAATGGTCGTGGCGCTTCACCTCTCCTGCTCTGCTAGCTAGCGCCGTTCATCAATACGGCTGGTCCTTTATCCCGAATCAGGTTGTTCCGCCCCTGCTTGCGAACACCCTAATTGGTGCAGTGCTGTACACAGGCTACCTTCAGACCCTCAGCATATTACACGAACCCTCTGCGCGGGCGACAAAGCGTACCGACCCTTTGCCTCCTCCCCATCTTACCTTCACTGCTGGCTTTGTGGCTGGAAGCATTCAGAGCTTGATAGCAGCTCCACTGGATGCTCTGCAGGTCCGATTTCAATCCCGCGAAATGCTAGCTGGGAAGTACAGCAACATGTGGACCTACGCCTTCCATAAGATTCTCGAGATCGGACCCCGGGGCGTTTTTGCCGGGTGGTCCCTAAGCCTCTTACGGGATTCCTTGGGCAGCGCAGTATTCTTCTCGACGTTCGAGATAGTTAAGGGCCAGGCTTTCTACGCTTTCGTGAGTAAGTGGTACGGCAAGTTCGGTCAACTGGACGATGCGCAGCAGGAGGCTCTGCGTCTGCAGGCGAGGGAAGGGAAAGTCAGCAGTCCTGTGATAAGACCGCACTATTTGCTTGAGCCTACTTTTATCGCCTTGGCGGGCGTAGCGGCTTCCATTGGCCAGGCGCTGATCCAGTATCCAATTGGCAGAGTGCTGGATGTACACTATGGCCGCTTAGCCTGGATCGATGCACACCCTAAACCTGAACCCGGCTCGAAAGGTGTGTTGAGAACAAGGGCTGCGCTGGGAGTTTATGCGGCCGCCTACAAGAAGACGGCTAAGCAGTGCCTTGCTATCGCAAGACGAGAGGGTGGCGTGAAGAGGTGGCTTTACAGAGGCTTCTTATGGAGGACATTGACACAGGTCCCAAGCACGAGTGCTGGATTGATCGTTTTCGAGGTTATTCGGAGGAAGTACGGCGATAAGAGTGATGTGGTGAGGATCCAGCAAGATGGGTACGATGTTGAGCTGGTGTAAATGACCGTGTCTCAGCGGTGACCATGGGCCGATCGCTGCCTCGCAGTCGCTTCGGACCCACGTACGGCTTGCACCACGGCGGTCATTCAGAATCGTAAGCGTCTGCCGAGCAGTTCAGGTACGAGCTCTCCGCTGCGGGTGGATTCATCAAAGAGGTAGGAAATAGGATGTGGAGCTATGTGGGCGCTCGCGGGGCGATGTATCACTCGAGGCAGCCATCAGCGAAAGACGGCTTGTATAGACTCAACTCATCCAGTAGCATACAGCAACCTGCTGTCGACAGCCAGCCCGGCGGCTGGAGGTGGAGAGGAGTATCATTCGAGGCGTACTTCAATATCCACGCCATTTTTGTGTCATCGATAGTCTGAACACTCGACACACTGGTCAATACAATTAACGAAGGCGGAGATCGCGTCTCGGGCATGTTCGCAAGAAGGCTGAGCCACTTACGCCTCAGGCAAATAAATCCTATTCCCTCGTAAATCCGACCATCCCCGAGCTCCGACCTCGATGATGTACGTCGTACTCACGCCAAAATCTTACGATCAACCACAGAGCAATGCGCCGACTTTCATAATACCTTCCCGAATCGCGATAACATCATTTTGGCCAGATAAAAGCCCCACCGCGCTGATGTCCTCTTCCGAAGTCTTGTCCCTCTACCGCTCCCTCTCCCGACAAGCTCGCCAATTCGCCAACTACAATTTCCGCGAGTATGCGAAGCGACGGACACGGGACGCGTTTCGGGAGCACAGAGATGAGACGGATGCGAGAAGAGTGCAGGAATTGATGCAGAAGGGGTTGAAGGAGTTGCAGAGTCTGAAGGTATGTTTATGGAGATGAGCGCTAGTGCAATCAAAGGAGGATGAAGAGAGAGGCATGGGCGGCTGCGAAGGGCTGAGGATCGAGCCATACGCTGACAGATCTGTGCAGAGGCAAACGGTTGTATCACAATTCTTCCAGTTCGATCGGTTAGTAGTGGAAGGTGGCAAGAGCGGAAAGCAATCCGGATCTTCGGGCGACATTGTAAGACAGAAGGACCAAGGGTATGTGCAGCCGCGCAGTTGTGATTCTGCGCAGCAAGCTAATGATGAGCAGATGGGATTGAAGGTGGATGTTGCCACTTTCTCGCATTCTAACGCATACTGTACACTGCATGATACCTTGATAGACCTCCGCTATTGTACATTATGACACTCAACAAGCACTCTTCACGCAGAGGCCATCATGATCGAACATGCCGCGCCATTGGATGAAGGCACCAATAACGTCGAAATTGTAGGTTCCGCCATAGTATTCCAGATCTTCCTGCCTCGGTTGGCCAACGGTGTCCATAATCTCCTGCCTGGAGACCGTGACACCTTACAGCTCTTCGTGCTGACGAAGGAAGGCCACCAAAGTGGAGGGCCGAACAATGTGCCTCTGAACTTTCCCTCGGCACATGCATATGCGCTAGTACTCTCCCCAAGATGAGTTCGCCGAGCTCCGCATATGATTCCTAAGGTTTCTGCAAGTAGCGATGTATAGGCTGACCGCTTGGAGCACAGAACTTGACGTGATCGCCAAAGCCGGAGCTTCGCATTGTTCGACAGGATGTTGCTCCCAAATATCGACTTGAAGAGTGAGCGTCTGGAGACTGCTGAAGACATCTACGACATTGTTTAGGCGTCTTTGGATGTTGAGAAATTCGAGGAGGTATGAAGGGAAGTCGTCGAACTCGATGGAAAGGCACGTAGGTCGGCAGGCGGCCACCGGAAGAGCGTTCTTGCATTGGACCACTTTCATCTTCTGAAAGACTGTAGGTGTGGTGCATATTCAGACACTTGGACTAAGCCTCGAGCCGACCTAGGACATTGCGCGTTGCACTCGGTTCTGAAGTGCGTGAAGTCGCTGATTCGAAGTGATGAGTTGTTCCGAGGATGGCCGAGGCGGCAAAAGATCTGCACGAATAGGGCGATAGTTTGCTTCGACGCCTGCGTCTTCTGCTACGCGCGCCAAGCCTCTTCGTGAGCTTGGATTTGCTCCCCGGTGCGTGGTCGGCTCAAAAGGTTGCGTGAATCTCTCGTCTCGTCGTAATGATCTGCGACTCCATTCACATGAGATTAATGCAAGGGAGTAAGCGGGCGTACTTCCTATGCTCGGCGATATCCAGGCGTTCCTGCACTGACGGCCCCAAGCTAATTAGCAAGGTGCGTTCCGTGAAATGTCGGCAGTAAAAACGTACCCCACGCGATCCTTCACCTCCCGGCTGATCGAACGGAGCGCGAACGAGAATGCTGGCTCCACGTTCTGGGCAATGAGCTTGGTGAGCTCAGGTGTGATGGTGGGTATAGTGTGCTTTGGCGACGCCTCGGCGGACAGGTCGGTAGCCGACATTTCAATCCCTGCGGCAACTGACATGCCTGTGGCACTAGCTAGGAAGGCCTTGAATCTATCACCAAAGATACATTGCTGCGAGAGACGACGTGGGCGAAGCGGAGTAAACATGCGTGGCGCAGCGCACGGGGCAAGCCTGGCTGCATGACCGCTCTCGCGAGGGAGGTGCATTTGGCGTACCCAAGGAGGAAGGCGCGACCATCGCATCAGTCCGGAATCGGGTCTGGGAAGACGAAGGTCGATCCTGAGGATGAGCCCATCAGGGTGACAGCATCTCAATCATAGAATGTGCCTGTGAGCCATGCTGCCTTCAACGTAACCGCACAGCTTATATGCTGTCTGTCCATCGTAGCGATCTTACAACTTCAAGTCGTGTCTGAGGTGAGACCTAGCCTTGCATCCTTGCCAGGCGGCTCGGGTGCATGCCAGCAGTGTGCGACTCTCCTGCAGCCTCTGGCTCAACCTGCTCCTTCGAACCCTTCTGCTTCCCACCTTTCGCACCTTTCCTCTCAGCAGCAGCCTTCTCCTTCATCTCAGCCTCAGCCCTTCGTTTCCTTTGCTCTTCCAATCGTACATTCTTCTCCGTCAGCTTCTGCTTTCTCGCCTCGCTCTTTCCTCCACCACCGGCAGTGAGCTCCACATTAATCCTTCGGGCACCCTTCTTTTTGTTGCCGTGATTCTGTTGCTTCGGCCCATACTGCGCACTCTCTTCACGATAGTCTTCCGGGTCGAACATGCCGTGGTGGTATAGTTTCAAGCAAGTCTTCATGCGGTCGTAATTCTCAAACTCCAGAAACGCAAAGCCTTTCGACTTGTTCGTCTTGGGATCGGTACGATGTCGTAGCGTGAAGGGTGAGAGCTTCTTGAAGTGCGCTTGTAGTGACGCGTTGGTGGTCTCGTATGGTAGGTTACCAACGAAAACGATGAAACGCGATTTCGACGGCTTCGCAGGCACGTCAGCTCTCTCGCCTTCAACGTCGCCCTCAGCCGGCTCCTGTCCAGAGCTTTTCGCCTTTTTCCGCTTTTTGGGCTTTACGTGCGCCTGCTCTGCATTATCTGCTGCGGCATCGCCGACTTCAGCGTCCGTTCTCTCTTCGTCGTGCTTTCGCTTCTTCGACTTCTTTACCGTCGCTGGCGCAGCATTCTCATCATGGGGCGCAAGCGATATGAATTCTTTCTCAAGCTCGTTCTGGTCGTCACCTGGAACAGCAGGCGGCTCTATCGTTTCAGCATGCTTTCTCTTCTTGCCTTTCCGCTGCCTCTCAGCATCCCTGAGCGCCTTCTTCTCCTTCCTGTTGCTCGGAGCGTCTTGTGACATTTTCGGCGCAACAATGTTGCGCGAGTTGCAGGGTTTCCGAATTGCGACTGGAAACTTTCACCCGCGACCCCCGAAGCGGGAAAGCGCGGCCCAGATTCCGCTCACTCAAAGAGGAAGGAGGGCAACAGGCTGACCTATCAGTGCCAGCGTTGCGAGCTAGCGTTACGTACGGTGGAATCGCCTGCGTCGCGGAGAATGATAGTGTCCGGGATCGTCCCCAACCTGCACAGCATGATCTCGCAGCCACGTTCATTCTGTCAATGCACCTCGTGAGGACTAGGCGTGACAGTTGAAAGGGACCGGGGGTTTACATTCGTTGCGATGCCGCCGAACACCACGGACTCGAGCAGACACCAACGCCGTCTTTCCACAGCGGCTGAGACGACGCCACTGCTAACAGCGCCAGAGTTCGTACCAGATGCTGCAGGCGCAGATGGACTCTCCAAAGGAAATGGTCATGTTAAAGAAAACGGCCCTGTCAAGCCAGGGAACTACGGCACCACGCCGCCAACCTGCGGAGAGGAAGACGACGATTTCGACAAACCAATGCCATACGTCCAGATCTGGATTCTCTGCTACGCTTCGTTAGCAGAGCCCGTGGCCTATTTTTGCATCTTCCCTTTCATCAACGAGATGATCTATCGCGTTGGCGAGATGCCCGAGTCCTCTGTCGGCTTTTGGACTGGTCTCGTCGAGTCTCTCTTCAGTCTGGTGCAGATGGTTCTCATGATCGTTTATGGCCGAGCAGCAGACCGCTATGGACGCAAACCGGTACTTGTCTTCAGCTCTGCAGGCGTGAGCTTGGCTACAGCACTCTTTGGCATGAGCAGGACGCTGTGGCAGATCATCTTGTTCCGGTGCTTTGCTGGCTTGTTCGCTGGAAGCGTGGTCACGATTCGAACTATGATCAGCGAGAACTGTACCAAGAGGACGCAAGCCAGGGCATTCAGCTGGTACATGTTCTGCAGGAATCTGGGCATATTCATCGGGCCCATCATTGGTATGTTCGCAGCACAGGGATTGAGACTGCTCGGCTGACAGTGCTCGAAGGTGGTAGCCTCGCCTGTCCTATCGATCCTGCCCAGGCTCCAGGCGCCTTCTGTAACACGAGATTCTTCGGCATGTACCCATACTCGCTCGCCAGCTGGGTTGCTGGACTCCTGTGTCTGTCCGCCACTCTTCTGTGCCAATTCGGATTGAAGGAGACCCTGCAGCCTCGGGAAGATGGCAGCAAGGCCAAGGGCGATATGTCAACCATGGAGGTCCTGAAATCGCCTGGCGTGCCGATGGTCCTCTTCATCTACGGCTACGTGATGTTCTTGTCGCTCGGCTTCACCGCGACATCGCCGGTCTTTGCTTTCACCAGCATCAGCAAAGGTGGGCTCGGCTTCTCCGACCGCATGATCGCAATCTATCTAGCTACATGCGGAGCTTCGCAGGCGTTCTGGATGCTATTACCCTTCACACCGCTTCAGAGGAGACTCGGTACTGGAAATCTGTTGAGGCTGTGTATTGGGTGCGAAGGCTTCTTTTTCGCCTTCTTCCCTGCAATGAACGAGATCAAGCGTCATGGGACGACTGTGTTGTTCAACGCTACCTTCTGGCCAGGTCTCTTCGTTGGCAGCGGCGTGGCCATGGCTTTTGGTAAGCTCACGTGTCCAACATGCTAGTTCTCAAGTCACTGACTATCGTTGTGTAGCTTGCGTCCAACTCTGTCTCAACGATGTTTCACCGTCCAGCCGTGTTCTGGCAACTGTCAATGCGCTCGCACTCATGATCACCAGTGCCACCCGCGCCTTCGCTCCAGTCGCCTTCACAAGTTTGTACGCCGTGGGCGTAAAACTGCAGTGGGCGGACGGTCATCTGGCCTGGATAGTCCTGACCATTCTAGCCTTAGGTCTGAACATTCCGATGTTCTTCTTACCTGTCCAGGCGGAAGGGCGATATGACAAGCCCGTTGCCGCAAGGGAGGAAGAGGACACGGCTGGACAAGGTGGCGGGGCGCGATGAATGAGAGCAAGATAGCATGACCTGAGTTTGGCCCATTCTAGACGTGTAGATACACCAGAGCAACGTCTCAGGGTAGAGAAAAGGCGAGTTGAACTTGCGCCAGAACTCCCTTCACTTGGCGTTCTCGTTGTACTCCCAAGTCAGCCACGTGATTACAGGAGTGACGGCGCCAGTCATCGACCTTGATCAGTGGCGGCCTAGCTGCGATCTGCTCGATGAGGTACTTAGAGAAAAAGTGGAGCAGCCCGCTAGAAAAATGTACGGCACTGTAAAGCCTGGCGGGGCCGATCAAAGCCCAGATGACGGATGAGGAGAACAGTATTCGACCGTTGGGACAGTTGAAGTCGTCCGCTCGATCGTAGCTGCAGACGTTGTGTATATGTCCCAGCATCCAGAGAGTGACACTAGCCTGCGTCAAAGCTCCGAGAATGGCAGCGAAGCCCTGGATGAAGAACGTTGTTCGAGGCGCGACCTTAGACTCGTGACCACGCTCTTGGTCCTGGGCGAAGAAGAGACCCTGCGAAACGACGTCCTCGGACAAGATCTTGAAGATCATGTTGGCCAAAGACTTTCCGGCCAATGTTTAGCTGCCGATGAACTCCGAGAAGACGTTGAGCTGATTAGCATCAACGTTGGTGATACCATGTATAATGCCGCCGGGGACTTTGTAAATCGCAGGAACGAGCAAATGTCAAGAAGACTCCGTACCTCGATCTCCTGAGATGGCCTTTTGCATGGTCGACCGGCTCGTCACTGGCTTCGAATCCAATCTTCTCTGGGTCGCCGTGCTCATCTGTGACTTTCTTGCCGAAATCGTCGAGGGTGTTGAGCTGTACTCCATCGGTGTCTCGTTGAGGAGCGGCCCATGGTCGGCAAATGTGATTCATCTGGGCGACGTGATTTTCTCGAATCCGCCGCGATGTGATCGAAGCCTCAGCCACGAGAGGATCGAGCAGTCGATTGTGGGTCTGTGATTGGGAAAGTAGTAATACTTGTAGCTGCATACTGACCTCATCTCGCAACACAGCGACAGGTCATGAATCTGCTGAGGACCCGCCAAGATTTGCAAGGCTATTAGCTGGCCGTACCATATGCGCGCGCAATCCCGCATGGCGCTGAGATGACAACAGTATGCGAAGCTCGCGAAAGAGGGGAAGGTAGGAGCGGCCAAACCACGGCCGGCAACACCTGCTTCCAGTTCCGGAATGGGCTACTCTTGGCAGGTAGGATCCATCCGCCAGGCGCAGCATCCGGATTTCAAGCCCTCAACGTGAACGAACTTGCAACAATGGAGTCAGCAGCATGTGGTGTGACACTAGGTGGCGGTGATGCTGTAAGGGAAGAGGAGATCCGACGGCATGGTGCGCGAGCCTCAGGCCAGGAAACATTCTTCCGACCGCATCTTCTTGTGTTGACTGCAGATGTGAAAGGGCGATCAACTTATGTCTGTAGCGAAAGGGGCTGGACGGGACAAGCAATGGCACAAGTCGAGGCGGTCCTCCCGCTCCCAGACAAGCAATCGCAGGGCAAGCGAATTCACAGCGTCTGGCAACGCATCGCCCGAATTGGCGAGACCAAAATTAGAATGGCATTCGCCCACGAAGGCTCCCATTCATATCAAGCTACGGCAAAATCCATCCGCCATAGATGACTCCTGGTGAACTTCCCAGTGCCTCCTCCGTTCTCGGTTGGAATGGGCGCCAATCCTCGCTGCTCTGCGTACCACCAGGAGTCCACAGCCGTCTTGGACTCAAATGGCTCGATAATACTGGCGAAAGGTATGGCATGCTTGCGCATTGCCAACTGTTTTAGACCGCTGCGCCAATTGCTCCTCTCCACGCAACCACTTCCGCTTGGAGGAGGCCTCACTGCTGGCTCCGAAGGTCCAAGTGATCACGTCGCGGATTTTATGGGGAAACTGACCATTCCGTTTCCGGTAGCGGCGGCGACGCTGTGCGGCGGTGAACGGAGCGGATTGGCCATGCGATCATATGGCCTACCTAGATGTGTGAAAGCTGGTCGAGTGAGACGCCTTCATAAGAAACTATCGTCGCTGCTTCAGCAGAGATCTTGTTGTGTATCAACTCGATCATACTTCAGCTCGTCAGGGACTAGGCTGGCCCTCAACGCGTAGCATCGAGCAGGGAACCGGAAGACAAGGTTGAGCAACCTTATGTCAAGAAGCCATAGCAAGAGCTACATGTTCCCCCTTTCCAGAGGTGGACTCTGCTAAAGCCGTTTCAGCATCAAGGTTAAATTCACACGATCATAGGTTCGCACCTGAAGCCTTTCGACATCAAGCTCTTTCGCGAGCGCCTCCCAGAGTGTTTGGGGACTACTCACGCCGAGCTGGCGGAACCGCCGGGCTCTGTCCGCATGGTCCGTATCGTGCTTCTGGATGCCGAGCCAGTTCTGTCAAGCATCTGAATCGACCACGTCTACTTTCCGCAGGCCCACAGCATTATTGAACTTCTCGTTATAGTCGCATCATCTCTACCCGCTGACATCAACGAGGACGGCGGGAAACTCATTGATAACCTCTTCCTGCTTTGGCTCTCGGGGCATACCTCGATCATCCGACATTTGAGAACCATGTCATGGACGAGATCACATCTCATGCTCTACCGAAGGGCCAACTCATCCTGCCCACCACCATTGCCATGATCCTCCAGAGCGCCAAAACGCACTCCAGCCTCCATTGGTTGGCCATGAATCACACATCCACCCAGGCGGACGAGCGAGACATCGAGGCATCAACAGAGTTCTTGCCGGTCAGTACTACCGATGAGGTGTTGGCGAAGGGGTCTGCCCTGGCCACTGGGCCAGGTTGGGCGGGGAGCGACTTCGTTCTGAGGCAAAGGGGCGGGAGAGATAGGTGCGGGCACCACGACCACCAAGAGCCCAGCGCGAGGTGCCGCGACATTGAGTGAGATTGACGGCCGAGAGTGGGCACATTATCAGTCGGGCAAATGACCATCCTCTCCAGCCCTGAGGGTCCTCGAGCGTGTATCTGCGGACGCTTCCACAGGCACTGAGGCATATCCGGGCCTGGGAGCGATAGAGGGATTCAGAAGGGCACCATTTCCCTTTTCGAGCATGGTGTTTGGCGTTCTGAGACTGCAGCGATATTTGCCATTCCTGCTGCTTTGCACTCGCCGTTCACAGGCCAGGGTACTGCTGTCATTTCGTTCACATACCCAACAAGGCCTCTCCTTTTCTCGATGCGAAGCCTCCCACTCCACGCTAAGATCTCAATTGCCATCCTCGGCAGACGCCGGAAAGCCGCAAACGCCCATAGCGCACCTTTGCCGTTGAGCTTCATGGCCTCGTTCAACACATCTATCGGCCTAGAGCGCCAATCACTCCCTCCACTAAACCTTGGTCCTCCGCCCTTACTACAGCCTTCACCGCCACACCAGATTTCTGACTGTACGCCATGCGCACCATACTGGCGACCTTGCCGCCCTGTCCAGTGCTGCCCACACTTCGTCCGAAGAGCTTGAGGACGTGCGTGCTCTGACTGACCACGACCTCACTACCTTCCAACGCCTGCATGCCCAAGACCTTCACAAGCATCTCTACGCCGTCCTGCAAGCCCTTGACATTGCCGAGCTGCAGTGTTTCTTCTGCTTCTTCAGCGCCTGCAGATTCCAAGCCCGACCAGATATTATCGAATGAGCCAGCGAAGGCAGGCAGAATGTAATCGGCGCCGGTGAGCTCGAGGTCCTCGACCTGGTACTCATCCTCGTAACCGCTCTCTTCCGGTTCGTTGGTGGTAGGGTCGATTTCGCGGAGAGTGAATTTGAGGATGTTGGTGAACGACGCTATGGGGAAGGGGGGTTCGGCGGAGCGAGAGAATGAGACGTAGATTGTGCCGGATTCGTTCGAATTGAGAAGCGGTAGCGGGAGGATGAACTCTTCTTCAAGAGCCACTGGAGTTTCGTCGTCTGGCGAGGAGGGCGTGGAAATCATGGAGACGTCGCCCTGGTCGTTGTTAGCAAGCACCCGCGGCCAACTACGAAATCATGTGACTTACCAAGACATAGTCCGACAACGTATTCCGCACCTCGAATTGCAGCACGATATGCTCTTTGAAGACGTGCTTGACAGCCGAGACCACATACTCCGTCTCGCTCTCCGTCAGCTCGACGAGCGGCGAGCTCCTCATGACGGCACCGTAGCCGCCAAACTCCGGCACAGCGGCAAGTTGCTGGGCATACTTCTGGCTCTGCACGCTCGCTTCCTTCGCCTGTTCTGCCATGGTTTCCGGGCCCTTCTTTGGCCCAATTGTGGGAGCCTTGAGAGTGGGAGTCGCGGTCGTGAGCTTCTTGGTCCGGTCTTCGGCCAAGCTCTGCTCGCGCGTGACGACTGGGACATTGTCGAAAGAGAAGGGCTCTGCAAAGTCGGCAGCTGACGTGGCGTTGACGTATTGTGCCAGTTGGTCCTCGAGGACGGGAAGAGAAAACATGCTGTCGTTGCGCACGAATTTGGTGGCGATTTCATCGTCTTCCTTCATCAGCCGAAGGTTGAGAGCGGCACGATCCCGGACTTCGTCATCTGTGTCGTCCAAGCAGCGGCGAAGCAGTACTTCTACGCTGCGCTTCACTTCTGGATCTGATTGACCTACGCCGAACTTGGCAAGGGCGGTGACCGCGGCGGCGCGCACAATGGCATTTTCGAGGACGACGCGGTTGTAGATGTAGCGGACGTATTTGGTCGGTTGGCGTGTCTTGGGCCCCTGCGACGCGGCTCGCAGTCAGCATCATGTCGTCACAGCCACACTTGGAACACGTACCTCCATCCCCAGTAGGTGCAACACTCGGACAGCGAGCTTAGTGAACTCGCAGTCCTCGATGAATTCGCACAAATGCGCCAGCGCCTCCTCCCGCGCCTCGGGCACGAACTTGATGAGATCGAACATGCTTTCTACAACCGCGCGCTTGAACTCATAACCACCCTCATCCCTCAAAATGCCAGACAAGAACGTCAACATGCCAGCCTGCTTGCTCGGAAACTTCAGGCAAAGTGTCCGGATGGCTTCGACGATCGTGACCTTGAACTCATCTGTGATCTCCGACATGAAGGATGAAATCTGTTTCATGAGCCTGTCGACACTGTTCTCATTGCCAGTCTTGAGCAGAGTCGTAATGGCGAATGTGGCGATGCTGCGGTTCGTGTTCGAAATCAAGGCCTCAATGTCTGGGTTGCAGCTTCGTACGACTTCAGGCTTAAAGCTGGCAAATTGATGCAGTATTCTGATTGCTGCGAACTTAGTGATGGCTCGCGGTGAGGTCAAGAAAAGCTGCAGGACATGAATTGCTTGTGTAGTCTCCGCGTCGGTCAGGTCCGGAAGTCCAACGATTGCGCGGCAGGCTTCGAAATTGACCATTTCGCTCTTGTCCCGCAGCCAATCGTCCAGAAGCTTCATCATCGGTTTCCGTAAGCTTGGGTCGTCTTCTGCCAGTTTCGCTGCCAGCCGGACAAGCATCACGCGCGCAGCGGGCGATTTGACTGCGCCTGCTACGCTATACTGCTGCACCATCTTCACTAAGGCCATACGGTCATGACTTCGCACTTGGTAGAGCAAGCCAATTGCATGGTATTGCGTGGTGAAGTTGGTATTGCTGGCAGCCAGAGCAGCGTGTGCTGAGCCGCCTCCGAAGCTGCCGAGGAAGCCACCAGACGACTTTGTGCCCGAGGCAGCTTCTTGAGTTTCGCTTTGCCATCGCCTGACTATGTCGCGAGCGATGGGAAGAAGATGGTATGACGAGACCAGAGCAGCTGAAGAGACCGAAGGGATCTTATCGACAATAGCCGTCTTGAGGTTCCTCTCGATCGCTTGCACAGTCGACGCCTGTAATTGCACAATCAGCAGCCCGATCTCCATTACCACTGACCTCAACACCCACATCAATTATCCGACAAAGCGCTCTGATCGCATTTGCCCGGTACACTACATCGCTGCCTACAGCCGCAGTATCCTTCATGATGCTGCTGGTCACCATGATCACGTCCTCGGCGTCTTTGCTGAGCTCCTTGATGACAAGGTACACCATCTGCCGGAGAGAGGCATCTTTGTTCTGAAACAGCTTCGAGATACCGAAAAACAGCGAGGTGGCTTCTTGTTGCGGGAACTTTTCGCCTGTGAAGAGGAGGAGGGCGATTTTGGTGAGGAGGATGCGGCAGCGGCGGGGAGAGATTGGCGAGGTATTGAAGACGCGGGCTGGCAAGGAATCAGTGTCTCTTCACTGGTGTCATGGACTTGTATCATATCGAACCCTCTTGAAAGACGCTTGTCCGGTCCACCTTGACGATGCCCGCATCGTCCTCATCCTTCTTGTTGAACGACATGGCGGGACAACTGCTGCTTCCTTGCTCCTCCTGTGTATTTCCAGATCACGACATGTATGCGCAGCGAACGGTCAAAGAGGTGAGGTAGGAGGAGTATGAGGGTATGTGTTGGCAGCTTGATCCCTTGATCACTGGCTGGCTGGTTGCTTGGCGTGGTCCCCAGAAATGTGCAGTCGGAAATGTGTTCATTCCGCCGACAGCCACGGGGCTTACCATTGCGGCTCAAATGACAGACAGGGCTTGGCAATTTCGTCAGCCGGCTGTTCTTCCTCGAGGAATCGGACATTACAATTGCAGTTGCCTACAAAGACGGGTGGACAGTCTCCATGGTATAAAGCCAACAACATCTGAAACCATTAGAGAGATCGTTTTGCGCATTTGCGGCTCATACTCGAACATTGCCCGCCATGGATATGCCAGTGAACGTCCCGGTTGATGATCCAAATGCAGATACAGAATGGTAGGTGTACAAAGCTTCCATTATCTTCCCGATCCAGCTCTCGCCTAATACCGTCATAACAATGGCAGGAACGACATCCTCCGTAAACATGGCGTTATTCCCGAAAAGCCGCCCTCACCCACTCCCATGATAGAAGAAGCTCTTCTTCAAGCCCGCGAACTCGCCCACGATAACCGGCTTGAGGGCAAGGACCTCGATGAACTAGACGAGCTGGAAGATGAGGAGGACGAAGACTTTCTGGACTCCTACCGGCAAAAGCGCGTGGCCGAGATGCGCGACCTTCAAAATAAGTCCGTTTATGGGTACGTGTACCCAATCCAGAAACCGGATTACGCGAAGGATGTCACGGAAGAAAGCAGTACTGCCTGGGTGCTGGTCTTACTAACCTCCTCGTCCGGGATGAATGAAGAGAGCGCGCGCATGGCGGAAATCTGGCGAGAATTGGCAACCAAGTTCGGCGAGGTCAAATTCTGCCAGATGCAAGCGAACCTCTGCATCGAGGGGTACCCGGATCGAAATACACCGACGGTGTTGATATACAAGGATGGCGAGATCAAGAGGCAGTTAGTGACTCTGAAGGAATTAAATGGAGCGCGGACGGGCACTGGCGATTTGGAGAAGGTGTTGCTGAGTCTTGGTGCAGTTCAGTATGGTGATCGCAGGTTACAGGAGCGGACGAAGGGCGGTACAGAGGCGGGTTTGGAGGAGAGAAGAGGGATTAGACAGGGAAACATGGGAAGGCAGGCAAGGTCTAACGATGAAGAGGATAGTGATTGGGATTGAGCAAGCGTTCGCCTTGCTGCTCATCATGTTAAGGCAGACACATGCGGGCGATGTCGAGGCCATTGCTTCAGGCCGAGCGAGTCTCTTGCTTTGTCAGGAAGAAGGAGGCACCGCTGCGCACACGCTCGTCCGAAAAGTGCGACTGTTACGAAATGATTACGCTCGTCGTCGTCGGCTCTGAAGAGGCCAAAACTTACCGCGGAAACCCAAGGCAATCTGGTATTTTCGTAGCGTCTGACTTCCGAAGCCAGACGTCAAGTCGCGGCCGCTAATCCAGCTCTTGTCGTTGCAGGACGGGAAGGAGTAATGGAGACTCGTGCCTTGCTCTTTCAGCAACCTCGGGTAGGACCGGCGAGATCCGGTTAGGAAAGTTCCTCTCCATGGGAAATCTCCGCTTTTGCTAGTTCTGGATCGCAGGAGCGGAGAGCCACTTCACTGGGCTTCGCAGAAGAAACATATGAGCAGGACCCATGCTAGACTTCACCGCTCGGCTTGCGGCCAATTCGCCCAAGGTTAACAAGCGCACCACTTCCTTTGTGACGCACGTGCTTGCTTGCAGCCTCGCTTCAGAAGGCACATATGCTCTTGAACCTCGATTAGACCTGCTTCCAAGCTCCTGGCAAGCTAAGGATCTTGAGCCAGGCACTCGCATCGCAGACGATTTGCCGCACGCCGGCTTCCACGGCGGTGACCTTATCCCCTTGTGGCACAATTGCTTCACGTTACTTAGTGGAGCCCAATGGCCCCTGACCGTTCGTAGGCCGTCTGGGACTGGCTTGCTCACCGCCGACTGTTCGGCGAACTTGACGGCAACCTCATGTACTAAGCTTATTCGTCAAAAAATTGTGGGTCCAGTCCGGCATCAAGAAGGCATCGTACGGGATTCCGCTGGCTCAATGGCCAGTCGCATGACATTTCGTAACCCCTACACGATGCTCTCATGCCTCCATGTCGACGCACCTCCATGCTCGGGAAGGTATTGGCTCGCGATGAGATTTTCAAGCCGGCAGCCCGGGAATCGGGGTGAAATGCCTGCACCTCTACCCTCAAGAGCGTCTACGGCCTGGCATGCTTGAGCAAAGTACCCTGCTGTTCGGTCAAGGCGTGCCGGAGAGTCGTCGATCGATGACTGCTGCTTTACCCTGCGGAGCATCTTCTCATCTGTCTGCGTCCAGGATACGGGGCGATCATAGCAGGATGTCGACATCAGTGGCGGGGTGGTATCATGAGAGTCTTTGGGTCCGCTGCCCTGATGGACTGCCTGGCTCGGAAAAGCCTCGGCCACGCACTTAGCTTTTCCCGGATGGATCTAATTGGCAGAGAAGAGCGTGCTGGCCGGCGGTCTTTACGCCCTGGCCGCTGCAGTCAGTCGTTGATCACTAAGCCGAGGATGGACGACAGTCCGTGTACAGTCGCCTTTCGCCCGCCGTCCCTGCATCCGCTGATAGTCATGTTCGTCCCGTTGTGATGCGCAGTTCCACGCGCTGCCGGTCAGATCAGTGGCGCGAGAGCATCCATTCAGATACCTCGGTCGACTTGGCAGTGACTCGGAAGACAGTATCACGGTGGCTGACAGACTGCTGACATGCAATCGCGGCTTTGCTCCAGGAGCTCCGAGAGCTACATCCCTCCCCTCACGTCCCGGAGCTAGTAACTTGGCAAGCCTTGCCAAGGACGTGCAAGCAGCTCTGAGACGGGGTTGGAGCCTCCAACATCAATCGAACGCGAAGTGAGCGCAGCCAGACAGGTTGTAGACGCTGCTGCCAGCGTTGCAATCGCAGCGTTCATAGCATCTGGAGGGCTTGAAGCCTGTCCACAGAACACCCCCCATGGCAAAAAGCTCCTTCGCTAAAAGACCGCACAAAAGGCATCTGTTTTGCCATACTAGAAGCCGGGTATCCATCACTTTGCCAACCTTGTGTACCGTATTCCCATTGCCCATATCAACGCCATGGATTCGGTCGCTGAAGTGCATTGAGTTAAGCCTGGTGGCAGCATCAGTGTGCGACGGTGAGCCATTAGATCAGCTCATCATTGCCACTTCTGCCGACCTCCTCAATGACTTTCCGGACTTCCTCCTCCTCAAACATTGGGCCCATGCCTAGGAAACTGTCAGCGAGCTGGACTTGGACGATTACCGCGTTTCGGAGCAAGGTCACCTTCACACTTCGCCATCTTCTTCAACCTCTCACAAACTTCTCCTATGTCCACTGCACCTGACAAGTACAGGGGATGGCTTTGTAGCAGATCCCAAGTAGCACTCGCTGACAACAATTGGCTGTCGCCATTCCCCACCGAGCTCCCGGGCTGTCCGCTTCCAGCCTTGGGACTTGACCCCGTTGAAGGTGGAGACGTGAGTAGGCCGTTCGCTAGCTTGGCGGTGTCGAAGCGTGGCTCCTCGAAGACCGAAGACCGTTTGCTGGGCCGTAAAGCCGGGTCGTCGACGAAAGGCGGCGGTTGTGAATTTGACGTCGGCGAACCCGACATAGACGCTGCTGTGGCTCGCAAGATCTCGTTCTCGGTCTGTGCACGCTGAAGCATGAGCTTCAGTCGCTCATTGTCTGATTGCAAGGAGCTAGTCGTGGAGGTAAGAAGATTGAGCTTGGCCTCGAGGTCCCGTACGTGGCGCTCCTTGCGCTCCCGGAAGGCTCGCTGGCTGTGCTTGATGTCAGCAGCGAGCATGGACCCGCCTAGACGAGACAGACGTACGCTGCTCGGTTCTGAGCTTTCCTCCTCGACTGTGCCGGTGTCATGCTCTCCTTCTCCTCACTGCTACTTCTCCTGCCGTACTGCTCGCTTTCTGGATCGACTGCGACACCGCTGTCCATTGAGTTGTTGGACTGGAGGGATATTGACTTAGTTGGCGGCGAGGCTGAAGTCGGTGGCAGGGAAGAGGTCGACGATCCATCATTGAGCGGGTTCGTGAATACTGCATAGTCGAAACCATTGTTCAGAAACGCACTTGTGTCTAGAGAGCCGTCAAGACCCTGTTGGCTGCTTAGTTCGGACTCTCGGTTTCAAGACATCAGCATCAAATACCTGAGTCGACAGGGCGTCCGAATGTTGGATAGCGGCGCTATCTGTGTCGAAGCCGAGGTATTGGTATGCCTGGTGGTTCGCGGACGCGAAGTAGTTATAGTCCATGAACTCCATTGCGGCCGGATCGATTGGAAGTCACTGGTGGATCGGCGATCGCAGCCCAAGTTGAAGAGCGTTTATGGAATTGGAACGGATTTACAGTTGAGCTGCACAGGCTTGTACGTGATATAGTCCAGTGCAGCGGAGGGTGTCAAGTGTCAATGACAAAGATGCAACGGCAGGGTGCTGACACAGCTGTAGAAGGCAAAGGCAACCATATACCAGTCGGCACACGGAGCTATGCTTCAGTGCATTGCAATCCTGCATGCAACGTGCTCTCGACCCTTGAGATGAAAGTACCGTGTTCAACCCCATGCGTCCTAGCGGGTCTCCCGTATTCGGGCCCGCGAGCTATCAGATCACCACGGTCCCCTCGCTATGGGGGCGCATACGGAGAATACCCTGCGCTGATAAGCGCTGGCCATCCTACGGTGGGGCTCTACCAGCAAGATCCTTTAACATCTTGTTGACGATGTTCGACTTGGGGTGGTCAGCCCTGCGCAGTGGTATCGGCATCTGCTGGAACCAAATCTTGGAAGGGACGGCACCAGCGACTGCGCGCCGGGCGGGGATATGGCGCCTGCTCTCAGCTCACTGGACCGGCCAACGGCCGACCGGCTGGGGGCAGAGCAGAGGGCGGATGCTGGAAACGCGAGCACGCGAAGGAATGGCGGGACGTGGGTGGCTTAGATTGCCCCGGACCAACAAAGCAGCATGTGGGGCGAGGCTACTGGACAGTCAGCTGTCGTTAGCCCCAAAGAAGCTGCTGACTTCGCAACCAGGAGTCTCTACGCTAGCCCCAACGGAGCTTGCTGGTGCCGTAGGGCAGAGGTCGCCGCTTGTGTCGATCGCTCCTGCCAACTTAAACATCTGCAGCATTGGATGCGGGAATGATCGCTCTGCTTGTGATGGAAGAAACGCGCTGCGACGAGCCGGATTCGGCCGTGTCGTAGGATCAAGCCTATTCATCGCTCTGCTGGCGAAGCTGCCAGGATCTATGTGGACTTCCCGGTGGAGGGGCCAGCAAGCTGAACGCTACCAAGCGGGACGAGAGCAGGCGCCGCGGCCGTGCTCATGCATCTCTGAACGCTGGTCTCGCCACTACGACTGGTTACAGTGCGTACGCTGCCCGGGCAAGCAGGCCGCGCCGATGCACGCACGTTGCTAGGATTGTCAGGTTCTGCCGGCTCTTACTGTGCCAGCTTTATGGTGCTAGCGGCGAGGCGCGGTGTAAAAGTCATCACGTACGGAGCACGACCGCCTAGCAGCCCGCGACGCAGAGAAAGCCGGCCATCTGCTGTCAGCCAGCGGCATGCTTGCTATTCGGGGGCCAATGCATCGAAGCTGAGCATGTCAAACATGTCTTGTCGTTCCCAAATACGTTGCAGCGGGGGCGTAGACGAAGATCCACGGATGTTGAATCTCATAGTAATCGCCGCTATGTCTGACAAGCTGTGATAGGGAATGCACCCTGGACATAACATGTTCAAGTCAGCACTCAAAATCAAGCTGCGAACGGCCCAGCCCCTGCCATCCGACCTTGACAGGCAACGGCGCGCTACCTTCCAATTTTCGAATGTTGAAAGATTCCTCGACAGCTTACAGGTGCCGTAGCGAGAATCAGAGAGTCCGAGTCGCCGACAGTCTGATGTGATTCCACACAGTGTTTGAGTCTAGTGGTGCTAGTCAAAGTGGTTTGGCGGGGAGAAAGTCCGCTTGTGTCCCTGCATGCCCGAACTGTGGCTCGCGGCTTCTCGTTCCGAATGCGCTGAGCAAGCTGACACTGACCTCGCACGCATCTTCCAGACCCATGCCCGTCAATCGCATTTCGCAAGAGCACATCATGCCGAATGCATCACAGAAGGAATGCCGGCAGCATGATCGGCGGCTAATGGCCTGTTGCCACCAGGGTAGGTCCGGGATATGCTCCTTAACGAAAGGGCAGGGGCTGCTGCCACGTGCGGCCCCCGGCATCAGTAGCTGAGGTGAAGCGGTGCCGCCCACATCCGGGAGCCAGAGCTGAAGGGAGTGCTTCAGCCTTGTCCGTCGCCACAGGCAGGTCGCTCTGCTTGAAATGACTTTGTGCCCCGCAGATGCCATTGGCCGGCAGATGACTCGCGTGTCTGCAGCCCTACAGAAACACTTTCAGCAACACTACTTTTGAGCTAGGAAGCATTGAGCTGCAGCTGATTGAACGCAGACTGTTGCTACGACGACTACCGCAGACAGTACGGCTGCAACTGCGCCCCGCCGTATGCTTGCGCTCATCAGCAGCGTCCACGATCCTTGTCGGCGACGCATGGAACGCCAATCTGCTCACTATGGTCGAGACACAGCATGAGGGCAACCCTGTCAGTCCGATAAGATAGGTGTGTACGGTGCATGCGGCCAGGCTCCCGCACCTCGCCCAGCAGCAGCGATTCAAAGAACTCCGTACCCCGGATACCAATTTCGCGCCAATGCTCGTCACCGCTCTTCCGTCCGAAATACGCCAGCAAAGCGCCACCAACATATGTTCGATATTGGAAAAGGGGATCGAGCCCCGAGCGCCAATGCATGACGACTTGGCCAGTGCTATCGCCACTTTCGATGGCGAGGCTGCTGCGGCCGTCTTGATTGCGGAATACAAGCTGCAGCTAGAATTACACGAAGGCGTCCAATGCCACATTGTGTATTTAGCCGGTACTTTCGGATGCACCAGATCATACGATGGCCTGGAGCTCCATGTCGAGTGCTGTGCAATGCCCGACGACGAGCTTCGGTGGCCAAGGGGAGCGCAAGGGCTATTGCAAAGCATCAATATGTGGTGGTCAAGCAGCCATTGCGTATGGTATTCACCGTCCAGAGCATCCACCAATGCCCACGGTAGAAGGAAATAATGAGGAGCCGCGGGCTTCAATTGACTTCGTGATCATCTGGTTGAGCGCTCGTCCACCGCGGGTCGTAAGGCCGTGAGTCCAATCCAGACAGCTTCCTCGGTGCGGATGGTCCGGCTGCCTTGGCCTGACACCAGGTTCACCCACCTATCGAAGAGCTCCTTGACTTCCGACACACCTGCGCCTCGAAGCTCCCCATCGGTCGCCAATGCAGCCTCTAGTCCGGCAACTCCGCCAAATACAATGAGCAAGTGGTGCCAGGTGGGATGAAGGTAAGATTCAGACTCGGGCTGCATCAGAGAGTGGACCGGCGTTCCTCGCTCGCTGGTCCCAATGCTGATATCGTAGCCGCTCTCGAACGGAGATTCCGTAAAGATGGCGCTGAGTGATCCTGCTTGGCGCACACTGTAACCCCAGTAGTAGCCCGCGTGCTCGCGGGGCGTAGATGGAGCGACAGCCTCGCTCTCCAGCAACCCACCGGCACCCGTGCCAACAGTTTGCGGCAGGCGCACCGTCACACGAGTTCCAGGATCCAGCTCAATGGGTACGAATACCTGGTCTGAGAATCCGCAATCCAGTAAAGTCCCGGTGGCGCCATCTTTACCTTTCGAAGCGCGCACAGCGACCGCCTCGCGGTACGGACACCATTCTTCCCTGCGCAGATGGTGCGGCATGTCCACGCTAGGTAGCTTGCCCGCCAACCGAAGATCCGGATGCATGGGAAAGAGCGTCTGCCGCAGATTCGGTGGTGTCTCCAGGTAGCTTAGCAGATGGAAAAGGAAGTAGTTCGGATCGGTATAGGCAGTGTAGCCATTGGACTCCGGGGGGCCTGTCGCAGCTTGGCCATCGTCGAACACGATGACCTCGTCGACGCAGAACACTGCACAAGCTCGTGCGATCTGGCCAACCAGTGCTGTCTTCTGTTCAGGAGTCGCTACACTGGGATCGTTAGGGAATGGGGCTTGATGATGGACAGACGCGTCTCGCGCGAGTGGAGGCTTGGCAAAATTTGCGAAGAGCGTCACATACTTGGCGATGATACTACCTGGCAAAGCAATACTCAGAGTATGCGGCCGTCCCTTGCCAGGTTTGAAGATGGCCGAAGGCTTCGAGGTGTCGACTGTCGCCGTTCCGTTGCTGTCGTCCCCAGTCTTGCGCTTCTGCAGTACGAGTGAGCTTGCGTTCCGGCGTGGAGAGTTTCGATCCGACTTCGCGGTACCTTTGATTTGTGAGATGACATCCTGCCGGTGCTAGTCGGGTTGGTTGTCAATTAGGAAGGGAAAACGATTGATTCGCGCTCGCGCTGTCGAGAGGTGCACCGCGAAGTGACGTCCCGGCTTGAAAGGTCTGCTTTCTGTGCCTGAGGCAGCCAACCTTACCACGCAGCCTTGTTTTCCCCACGTTCCTACTGGTAGATATGCTGCGCTCGACGGATAAGAGAATGGCCTAGTCAACGAGTGTGATGAGGTCGTGCCTTTTCATCTGTGCGCTGCCTCTCAGATGCGGGCCCACCATGGCTAAGAAGACGATATCCCAGCAGGAACGCATCACACGATGTTTTCTCACGGGGCAAAGCCGCAGACATCGTTATATCTCGCAGCAGCCGTCGCCCCACCAAGCGCAGTCAGGAACTCAGAGATCAAAGCCGACGCTTACAGGGTTAACCAAAGGGTTTTGACAATAACAGCATCCGCAGCGTCTTTCGTCGGTGTCGCCGTCAACCAAAGCATTATCAGCTCTTACGGCCGATGATATGTCGTTCTCGTCATCGAAAGCATTACCGAGCCAATCTGTCCTTGGCTGACTTGAGTCGATGGTCAAGGACCACTGACGGCATATTAAGTCGAACTGGCGCCCATGACCCGTTGCCCGTCAACCCGGCAAAGACTCACTACGTTTCTTCCAATCTGTGTTATAACGACATTTCAATGGCTTGCCTACTTGGGCGAAGATTGGAATCAATTTGTGGTTGGTTGTAATGACGGCTGCGACACGTCCCCTTTGCTGTCTACACCAATACGGGCCGGTAGTGATTCTGCTTCCACCTGCCGTGGAGAATTCCTCCCGTCTAGTCAAATGATGTACACGAAAAGAAAGCCCACCCTCACCCTTCGGGACTTCACTCCGGTGTCGATATGCTGTCCGTCCGTCCGCAAGCATCCGTAGACGGTGTACGAGGTGAAG
This sequence comes from Acidiella bohemica, assembly GCA_019670975.1. NCBI lineage: Eukaryota > Fungi > Ascomycota > Dothideomycetes > Mycosphaerellales > Teratosphaeriaceae > Acidiella > Acidiella bohemica. Next base: position 678,186 of record JAGUCJ010000016.1, read on the forward strand.
GAAAACACGCCCGAGCCTCGGCCTTCCCGAAACCCGACCAACACGCCGAGCAAGATATTCCGGCACCCACCGGCAACCTCGCGAACACCAGCACCCCAATGCCAATGCCATGCACGCGCGATAGGCGAGAGGTCCGTGACATGCATACGCATCTCCAATTCGATGCCCGACCAGCGCAGATATCCGCGCCGCGACGAGCCGACACATACAGCATCGCATATCGTACAACGAGGCTGCTGAGCCGCCCGTGCTCGTTAGTCAGAACGAGCCAAAGTCGCGTAAGCCATCTGCCCGCAGCTTGCGTTTCGGAGGGCTGATGCTGAATGCGCGCCGGCAGCGGGATGGAAGGAGAGCTCCGTTTTCCGGTCGTGCATGCAGCGAGACCTGCGAGATGTCGGGCTATCGATCCGTAGGGCTGAGAGCTATCCGGATGCGAGTGGGGGCGAAATGGCTGCGCTAGGGAGCGGGTGTGTTTGTAGGCGTGCACGTGCTCTGGAATTGGCGTGGACATATCGCTTAATCGCTTAACTGCGGCTGGTGAGGCCGTGGTCCATAAGGACTGGGCTCGAGGCTGAGTGAGTAAAGGCACGTGGGTACGAGAAGATATCGCGTTGTGGCGCTTGTTGTCGAGTCAAGTAGCCCCGCGGGTGCCGCATAGGCAGCGCCGCGAGGAAAGGCTCGAACAAATATTGGTCGTGCGACCATTGCGCCGCGACCCTCCCCATTCGTGAGGCAGGACGTACGCCCAGCGTCGACAGTGCACCTTGGCATGGGATAAGAGAGTGTGTCCGGACAGTGCAGAAATCCCTCACGGCCCTCCCTTGCCCCCTACAACCGTCCCGTTCCCTTCCATAACCCTGAACCCCGTTAAATCACACCACCACCCGCTTCCCTGCCCGAGAGTGACCGTCGTGTTCGAACTCGCTCCCTCCCGCGCAAAGAAATTACTCAACTCCGTCTGCGCGCTCACCGCATTACCCAATTGCCCCGTCGCTTGCAGAACAAAGAGGATGGTGATCTGGGCGAAAGTCTGCTGTTTCTCGAGCTCGGAGTTCGACGAGGAGGCCGAGGCGGAGGGAGATGCTGAGGAGATGGGTGTCGTGGCGGCGGCGGTGGCGGAGGTGGCGGTCGGACTGCCGGTCTCGAAGACGATACCGTTTGTCATGGCGGTGTTGGGAGTATTTTGCCGCTTTCCTAGCGGGAGAGGTAAGGAGGTAGGCGTCGGTGCTGCTCGTCGTCTTCTCCCGTTCTTCGAGCTGGTCCCGTTCAGATCCACCAACCCATTCTCCCCCGAGCAACCTAGATTCTCTTTCGAAAACAACCCCAGCAGCACAGAGGCATTGAGGGGCACTCCCCAATTTGCCGCAGCACTCTGTAATAGCTTAGGGAGTTGGTCACCCACCGTCGCATTGCTCGTCTCGCCCACATCAATGCTCGTGCAACCCGCTTGATTCGTGGTCCCGCACTGCGTGCCCGTGTACCCGTTCACGCAGATGCATCCGCATTGTCCTCCGCTCGTGAGGACGCTTGCGCCGGAATGAGCGCAAGGAAGCGTCCTTCGACACTGACTCAACGCTGCGGCCGTCGTCGTTCCCCCGGCGCCTTGACTTGCAGAGTTCTGCCTCGGTACAACGACAAGGACCATAGGGACGATGATAGCGGCGGCTACGAGCAGGATGAGCAAGATGAGGATGACAAGGAAGAGCCAAAGGGGTATGCCGCAGCATCTCCTCCTGCTCCGCAGCTCCTGGCCCGAGGAAGAGGAAGACGTAAGTTGGGAGCGGGCCCAGCGGCTTCCTTCGCGGTCCTTGGCCCCGGCGAGCTCTGGAGTGCCATGTTCGGGGCGTGGGAAGGAATTGAGCATGTCGCTTAGGCTGCCGCCTTCGCTTGCGCGTTTGCCTACGGCAGACGCGCGGTTTTCGTCGTCGTTTGCGCCTTCGAACCAATTCATGCCTAGCCGGCTCGCGGTCTTGCCTCTGTCGAGGTTGGAGGCTAGGCGGGTAGCGCGTTTGATCAAGTCAGGTAAGCTTGTCAGACTTCCCCGAGCCTCTGCGTCCCGCACAGCATCGACGTTTAACCGCGGCGGCCTTCGCTTGTCAGCGCGGAATTCTGCTAGCCCTGCTCCGGGGACTGCTTGGGCGTCGGTGGCGGGAAGTGCGCCGCCTTTCGATAGCCCGGCGAGGTTTTGTGAGCGGGTTGGCATGTCGTCCATATCTTGTTTGCGGGTCGTGGCGCGGAACGACTTCTCATCCGAGTCGCTGGCCGGAGGAGTTGGGTCCAGGAGCCCATTCCCAGAAGCCAGGGGATCGCTGCGCTGCGATAAGTTGTCCTTGGACTTGCTCGCTCGGTTGGGAGCATGAATCGGCTTCGGCACGGCGGCCACTGCCGCCATACCATCAGCCTCCATCTCCTTGTCGCGGAGCTGCGAGTTGCGAGTGTCGCGATGCGGTTCATCGTCCGAGAAACTGCTCCTTGGCGAGATACTTCCCGCCGTCTCCTTCCCAAACCCCGCTTCCTTCTCCAGCGCTTGCTGCACATTCGGCACAGGCTTGACGTTCTTCTGCTGTTGCGACGGCAACGCCACCCTCCCATCCCCCAGACTAGCTTGCCTCATCCTATCTCCGCTCTTGACAGTCGTTAGCGTCGGCTTACTCTTCCGCCCCAAACTCGCCTGCCGCACCAGCGCAGCCTGTGGTTCGGGGCTGGGCTCCCTACTCTCATCTTCCTCCATCGCGCTGCCGCCCCTCTCGATCATGGGACTCATGTCCCGATCAATGGGACTTTCATCGAATTCCTCGTTGGGTGTGGCGATCTCCGCGTGGCGCCCAGCGCCGGGCGGACTCGGCACGCTGCTGGCGTTACTGTTTTGTTGAAGGTAGTAATCCGGAACCCCGATCGGTATCGCGTTACTGCTAGCGTAGCTCCGCATGCTATCGTGTCCGCCGCCCATGGTGTGTGCGGCGCTACGGATGGAGCCGCGCATGCTGTCCGTTTCTTCGGCAATAGGGTGAACGGGCGCGACTTGCGGGTAGTAACTAGCTGGACCTCGCCGCGCGGAAGGTGGAGGACCGAGGGGAGGGCGCTTGTTCGCCTGCAAGTACTGTTGTGGTGGTGGGTGGTGTTGCGGCAGAGCTTGGAGGGTCGATGGCGACGCATATCCGTCGCCTGTCCACTGTCCCGTCCCGTGATGTGATGGCGGGTAATGCTGTTGCTGTTGCTGTCGGTGTTGCGGATGCGGTTGCCTGTACTGCTCCTGTGCCGGCGCGACACGCGGTTGTCGTGGGTCTACGGGAGGCTGATAATCTGGCCTCTGCGGTCTTTGCGGCGGTCCACGCCGCTGTCTATCACCGCTGCTCCGTCCTTGGTCCAGGAACCCGCTGTTCTTCGGCGGAGAAGGCAGAGGCCACGCATCCGCAGCCATCGACTCGCCGTACTCGGGCTCACCGTACGCACTCCCGTCGTACAGATTCTCCCGATACTCCTGCCCGGCAGGATGGGGAGGCAGCGGCATCGACTGCGCATACTGGTGCTGCTCTCGCTGCAGCTGCCTCTCAGCCGGCCTCAGCGGTCTCACAGGAGGCGGCCCGCGCGCATTCGGTGCAGCCTGCTGAGACGACGGCGACATCCCGCGTCGCTCTTGGGAAGGCAGCATTTGTCTCGCCGCGCGCTGAGGCTGCTGTGGGTAGTATCCTTGGTCGGTGGAGGAGTACTGAGGGATACCTCCACCTGATCCATACGACCCACCCTGGTCATCATGCTGATAACTCATCGATAAGAAACTCCGCCAAGCACAGCGCTGATGCGGACGCTCAGGTACCCGTCAATTACACGCCAAGCCCCCGTTCGCCACGCACAATAGCGACCCAAACGACCTAAAGAGGACCGAGACAGAGGAGGTGTACGCTCGTTCGTCTAGATGATGTACTTCGGGATGGCGTAATCTGTTTGGCCAGCGGATCGGGTGAGATGCTGCACGTAGCCGTGGGTATCGTGCTGCCAAGATACAAGCGGGCGTGGCGTGGGAAGCGGTGATTTGATCCAGAACGCCAAGCCGTGCAGTTGTTGTATATCTCAACCCAATCGGGGCCTGGTAGAAGTGTTTGTCCGTTCCTGCGGCTCGGGGAAGCGAAGAGACTGTATATGTGTGTACGCTGCCGTGGTTGGTGCTCGATGCTTTGTCGTCCCGACGCTGTGCCAGTCGCTGTGGGCCGATTGCATGTACCAAGAAAGCTGCATGCGTAAGCGGTGTCTGCGACTGCGCGAGCAAGTGGCTGTGGGTTCGGTCTTGTGTGTAGGTAGAAGCGAAGGTAGGTAGTGGTGTGGGTGATGCGAAAGGGCTATAGTTCCCTGGTCAATGGAGACAGCATCTCGTCAGCCCTCGCACGGCACCCGGTGCATTTCGCATTCGCCGGTCGTACTCACAGCCACACGTCGAAGAAGGGTATCACGGCAATTCCAGATCGCAACAAGTCTCACGTCGAAGAGCAAACCGGGCTATGCATACTATTGCGCGAGGAATCAGGAACGACACTCGCGAGTTGCAGCAGAAGTGAGGGGGGGGAGGAGGAGGTGCAGACCTGTCACCACCCCGGCAGCGACGTGCGTCTCTCTCTCGCGCGCTCCCACTCTGTGCTCACGGCAGCGAGATTGCTCTCGTCACAGAAAGCTGCCTCTGCGCTGCGCACTCGCCCAAACGGCCGCGCCGCCGCCGCCGCCTCCGGATCGTCGGCTGTCGGAGCTCCGCAACGGTCGGGACGCAGCTGGCGTGCTGCTTGGCACTCGTTTCAGCGTTCTTCTACGTTTCGTCTCTCTCAGTCCTCCACACCCATGCTGCGGAGCGAGAATCCATCACGTCTTCTCCCGCACAACGGCTCATTGTCTTCTCGCGTCGTCCGCGCACGCCGCATATCCCGCCGGTCTGCGCGAAGGCGTGGCATGCCTGCTCGTTTCAGGCTCGCTTACGGGTGGGGCCCCTAGACAACTCCTCTCCCCACTCTCCTCGTGGCGGGAGACGCCGCTCAATGTGAAACGCGCCACGATTCCTCCAATCGCTTCGCGTATTGAAGGAGCCTCCATCTGCACCAACGACATTTCGTCACATCTTGGCCGTCGCGATATGTGTCGACGAGGCAAACCATTCAGATGCGTGAACGACCCTTGAGGAGCCATTGATGAAATCCTGCCGTAGTTTCACGGCCTTTCACCAGAGGAAGGCTCACGCGCGCAGCGGAGCCACGTGATGACCGTTGGTGGCGTTGCAAGGGAGATGATGCGATGGGATGGGATCCCTGGTCAACTTCCGCGCACGCCCAGGTCCGGCAACTCCATCTCATCTGCCTGCGGCACGGCCCAGGGCACGCGTCAAAAACCTCGCGGGCTTCGACGGCGATGACGTGCCAAGCCGAACTGGTCTTGCTGCAGATTGCACGCTGTCCCAATGACTTGACGACGGAGATCTGCTCAGTATCGCAACAGCTACCGGTGCTCCCAACAATGAGACGGTGCTTGCACTGCAACGCAAACTGTACTTGCCCAACTCGATCGGGCTCAGTCTCCTCCTCCTGTCACAATTCCGCGGCAATGACATCTTGCCTCTTTGCCCGTGACTTCCAGGTCGCATCGCGTCAACAGCATGCAATATGATCTTCGTTGCTGTGGGAGAAATGCTCAGATACCGCATCCTCGAAAACAGTATCCTCGCAATTTTCTGCTGAACAAGCGACACCCGTCCAATTTAAGTCATGGATCGAATGGCACCTTTACACAGCAGCTTCCCAGGGTTGGAACACATCGTCGACGATCAGGACCCAACCCTTCGTAAGATCCTATCGCCTGGCAAAGACATCAATGCTCACCGCGTCGCCATAATATAGCAGTTGTCGCCTATCCAAACCTACCGTGCCTCCCGGCATTACCACAAGCAGCATCTTCTGAGAACGCGGCGCCATCGACCCTGCAGCTGCACGAAGGAGCAGCGCATAACCGAACACCGATCACAGCAACCCCAGCGAACATCGGCCGCCGGCGTCAAACAGCATCGAAGCTCGAAAGCTTGACGTCCACGCCACCGCGCCGCTCGCATTTGCAGCAGATTAGCAGGCTCTTCAAGGACGCCGTGCCAACCTCCACCTCTGTCCGACGAGCGGAGCGAAAGCCGTTGATGCCACTGTATGGCTTTCCGACACTGTAAGCCTTCACTACCTTCCCTTTCCAAGCGCACTTTGGCGCTGACACTGCGTGAAGCAATACCACCTTCACCGACACAGGTGCATCATCCAGCTCCTCGTATGCCTCGATTCTCGCGCAAGCGAACCCGGTCGAACCGCCCACGCTGTCGCCGTCGCAGTTGAATCGGACGGATCCCACGCTCCTTGTCCCTCCACGGCCGCGAGCGGACTCCGTCATCAACACACCGACTGATTCTCCATCCTCCACTGACTCCTGGAGCGACGACGAAGACTTCCTCCCCAAATCCGCTCGACGGCAGGAGAGGCGACGAAGGGTTCTGGCCAAGCAACAGCGGGAGCGAGCTCAGACGGAAATCTCGGTGGCTGCGGCACACGAAGATGGAGATGGCATGCTGGTTTGGCCGAACAAGGAGGCTGTGAGGGTGGTGAGGTCGAGGTTTCAGGGGAGGAGAGGGGCTATTAGTCTGTTGAAAGGCGCGGGTTTGGCTGCAAGGGTCAAGCCTGCCAAAACTGCGAAGCCCGGAACCACAGGGGAAGGGGGAGGGGAAAGAGAGGGGTCGAGGATGTCTTCTGGAAGCATAATCTGATGAAGATGGGCAGGGAAGAGAGTGCTGGTGATTGCGAGGTCATTGCCACTGGGAACAGCCGCGAAGAGGTAGCCATCGTCATAGTCGTCGGTCGAGACGTCCTATTCCACAACGATCTCGATGTTCACGTCTTATGTGCGAGGTGACTCAAGGACCAGAATCCTAGCGGCCATCGCTAGCCAAGGTCCTACTTTCCAGCGCGGTGCCTGTCGAGATGTGCCGAAGAGTCATCGCACCAACATTGCGTGGCGGACATGCAGAGCAATGATGTGACATGACTCATCCTCGATTGGCAACTTCATGGCATGTCCTTTGTTGCAGACTCTGCAGATTGAACATATCGGAGCTCGATGGACATTCAGAGCTGTGAAGTGGAACGTTCCCATGAGTCAAGTTTGCCACACTCCCACCCCGATCACGTGCTCCCCTCGAAGTCTTGGCTAAAATCCGGCAAGCTCCGCATCCACCAAGCGCATCAAATTCTCCCCTCTTGACTCTCCGCCATTTGCCTCACGACGACCACTGCACCCTCTGCACGCCACACACGCCTCCGGCATCTCGACACCATCCGCACATCATCTCAGCCCGTCTGCACGACGTCAATTACCCGATCGCCAACACCCAGTCCGTCAAAATGGTACGTTTAGACCCGGTGGCGAAGCGCGGGCACACGACACCGTTGTGCGTGTGGTGGAGGGCTTGGCGTGGGCGGCAACACGCTCGAAGAGATGGAACATCAGACCGAGGACGGCATGGATGTGACATGGCAGCGGCTGACAGTATATCCATCAGGTTCTCGCCGTCGACCTTCTCAACCCTAGCCCCGCGGCCGAGGCCCGCAAGCATAAGCTGAAGGTGCGTCTGCCAACCAACCACCCACCATCAACCCATCCATCAACCTTCGTTGCCAGTACACAACATCCATACTGACTTGACTCCGCTGCGCTGCAGACCCTCGTCCCCGGCCCTCGCTCCTTCTTCATGGACGTCAAGTGCCCCGGCTGCTTCACCATCACCACCGTCTTCTCCCACGCCCAAACCGTCGTCGTCTGCGCCGGCTGCTCCCAGGTCCTGTGCCAGCCTACCGGTGGTAAGGCGCGGTTGACAGAGGGCTGCTCGTTCCGGAGGAAGTAGGCTGCACCATCTCGCGACCGAAGGGAGGGGTGAGGCGGGATCGGGGGGATGATGACGACACGAGTCCCCCGGCAGCCGCAGAGGCCGCTGGGGATGCTGCAGTATGGCATGGTCGGGCTCGCGGTTGATGCGTGGGAATGAGGAGTTCATGGGAAAGATAGGGGAATGCGATGGCATCGGAGCAAGGTGAGGTGGCATGTATGCTTTTCCGGCGAGCTTCTGCGTTTTGCAGGGTGAGGATGCTGGAAGATACCCCCATCGAGGAGTCCTAAACCCCCTGCTGGTTCTTGATGTACTTCAGCGAACTTCGGAAAAGAAACATTCGAATCGTCTACCGCCCGTGCCTCCAGTACCATCGTGTCTGTCCACTGTCAGCAACGACGATGTCACGTGACCCCTCCCGGGTGGACTGACGACCACCAGAGCGTAGTTTCGCATCGCAGCCTCTTGTCCTTCATTGCACAACTGCGCCTTGTGTCTGATGATGCATGTCATCAATTGAGACTGGAGCCGTCCGATCGAAGCGGCATATACAAGTCCACGCTCTCGCGCGCCGCCCCAGCCCTGGACGCCATCTATCTGTACAACATATAGATCTAACGCCATCCCTTTCCCCCCGCATAGGCCCCAACCCTTCCAGCCGTTACCCCTCGAAAACGCCGTGCTGCAACTCGACCCCCATGCCCTCCGCCATCCTCCTCATGCCTTCCTCCAAGTCGTCATCCATGCCCCTGCCCAGGCCCAGCCACTGCCGCACCTTGGCCCACCAGAAGACCAGGTCGGTGCCGACGAGCACGGCGCGGAAGACGACGTGGCGCGCGTACTCGCGCCATCGCTCGCGCAGGCCAGCGCCCCTCTGCTCCGCCAGCGCGCGGCTGGCCCACAGCCCGGTGATCTTGACCCGGTTGACGGGGGAGCCGAGGAACTGGTTGTTGCCCTGCACGATGCGCAGGTTGCGGCCGAGGAAGATGAGCTCCTGCGGGAAGCGGTCCTGGTTGGCGAGGATGTCGCGGATGCCCTGGCGCATGTGCTGCTGCATCGCGAACTGCCGGCGTCGCTGCTCGACCGTCGACAGGCGCTGGATCTCCCGCACCGTCTGCTTCTCGCCGCCGCGGTACGGGCTCATCAGCGTCGCGCTGGCGAACAGGTCCGGGGCCTCGATGCCCCATTCCCGCGTGATCTCGGCGATGGTGGCGTTGTCGAAGGTCATGAGGCTGCGCCAGAAGCGCGCGTACTCCCGCCGGAATTTCGGGGACAGCGTGATGTACAGGCCGTGGTCGATGAGGACGAGCTCGGGTTGGCCGGTGGGCAGGCGCCGGACGAAGATGTTGCCCGGATGCGGGTCGCAGTGCACGAGGCCCCAGAGGAACATCTGTGCGGAGAAGAGCGAGGTCATGGTCTGCATGACGTCCTTCAAGCGCAGGCCCAGGCCGCCCTTGCCGTCCGGGCCCTTCCAGGCATCCCGCGAGGGCTTGAGGCGGCCGTCGGGGGCCGGTGGTCCGGAGGGCTGCTGCGCGGGGGATGCGAGCGGCGGGAGCGAGCGGCCGCCCGCGCCGGGCGAGCCTGTCTGCCGGCCGCCCTGCCATCTCCCTTCGATGCCGGATTTGTCCCACAGCCGCACGCCTTCGATCCATTCGGCGGTCATGACGCGGCGGGAGGTGAGGTCGTGGTAGACCTCGGGGATGTAGACTGTGCCGCTGAGTCTCGGCTCTCCGCGGACGAGCTCGCGCATCTTCTCCGAGTTCCTGGCCTCGGCTCGGAAGTCCGTCTCGGCGAGCAGGCGGTCGCACACGTAGGGTACGAGGTGGTAGAGCGGGAGGTCGAACCACCAAGAATAGACCCTCGCCACCACGCGAAACGCCCACAGATCCCAGCCCACCTGCCGCGCGATCTCCCTCTTCTGGATCTTGACCGCCACCTCCCGCCCATCCGGCAGCCTCGCCCAGTGCACCTGTGCCACGCTCGCGCTCGCCCGCGCCTCCCGCTCCAGAAGCCCTCTCTCCCCCTCCCGCCAGTCGGCCTGCGTGAACCCCACCCCGAACACCTCTTCCACCGACCTCCCGCCAAAGTCCTCCCGTATCACCGCCTCGACGTCCTTCCATGGATTCTGGGGAGCATCATCGAACATCCGACTGAACATCTTCTGGAACTCGGGCGGCAAGACCGCACTCTGCATCGCAATCGCCTGGCCGATCTTGAGGTACAATCCTCCGTTCGCCCGCAGTAGATCGAAGACCCGCTGCGCGGAGCGGGCATGCACGTCCGCGACGCTCTCGCCGATCCAGGGATCGGGGCGGAAGTTCAGTTTGTAGTCCAGCGCGATCAGGAGGCCAGTGGCGAAGGTGCGGAGCGAGCGGGTGGCGACGCTGTCGTAGAAGCGCGTGTCCACGCCGTAGAGGACGGCCAGGAGGATCGACACTCGTCCGAGGCGTCTGAGCCATTTGCGGGAGCGGCGGTACTCGCGTGCTGGCGCTGCGCGGCCGAGGGACTCTGGCGAAGGCGGGCGCAGTGGCTGAAATGCTCCGGTGTGCTGGAGCCGGCGCAGAGCGGGGACGGGACTCGTCCGCGGTCTATGTAGGACGTCTTGCCGACGTAGCAGGAGCGTCTGCTCCACCCTCGCTCTTCCACCCCCGCTCGCGCTCGCGCTCGCGCTCGTGCTCCAACACCGCCATACCGGCGCCCTCGACGCCGCCCGTACATCAAGATTCCTCGCCGGCGCCAAGCTTCTGGCACCCGCGCCTCGTCCGCAGCAGGACGGCGCAACGGCTCTTCTCATCGCATGAGCCCCGGATGCCTCTTCGCTGCCGGCCGACCGACGCCTCCCCTTGTGCAGGTTCGAAAGACTGGCGAGAAAGCGGCGGGTTGTCCGCACGCCCGCCTTTTGTCAGCGGCACTCGCACGCACGCGCGCACGTGACGCTCGGCCGGGGAGGGGCGAACCTTGGGCGTTCGATGACGTCTGGTGGCATCGACCCCCATCAGATCTGGGTTTCCCGGGGGAAAGCAGAGATCGAGGGCCAGCCAATGGGAGACATTCCGCCTCGCAGCGAAACCAGATACAGTCCTCCGGGTGATCGTCGCGGGTCGACGGGCGGGACGACAAGGAGAGACGTCGTCCTGCATCCCGATTCCCCCCGATCTTCACCAAGACCAATCAAATACCGTGGTCCGAGAGGCGGTGGGACATGGGGAACACGGGACTCTGCCGGACGGGGCGCCTGCGGGCTGCCTCAGGCACCGACGATCCTCCTCCCGGCTGAAGGTGCCTGCGAGCACGTCCCCTCTTGCCCCCTCCGCCGAATCCGCGGTGACGCGGCGATGGTCTCCGCGAGAGCGTGGCTCGACGCGCGAGGGCTGGTATGATCGCGTGCCGGGTTCGGCGGCTGCTCGGAGATGCACATGGCCGGAGATATCCTCATGCGCGCGGTGCTTCAGACGCTAGACACAGACACAGACACAGACACAGACACAGACACAGACACAGACACAGACACAGACACAGACACAGACATAGACATAGACATAGACGACGATGAGGTGGGTGCATTCAGGCCGCCCCCTTGCTCACTCCGGCATACTGACCCGACTCTCCTGGCCGTCGAGAGCAGTCCAGCTCTCTGTGTAGCGCCCGGGCTCCGCCACGATCGTCTCGTCCGCACCTCTTGGCCGTAGTATCTTCGCGCTGGACATGGTGCGGCAGGGCTTCGGACGGAGGCGGAGGCGTCTGCGCACGGATGAGGGGGGCGAGCCTCGGGAGCGACGGAGTCGTTCAGAGGAGTCGCCGCGGAGACAGACGGCGAGAAGTGGGACGCACAAGTCCGAGAGGCAAGGCCGGAAGCAATGGCAAAGTCAGTCTCAGTCGAACTTGATTTCGCGCTGGGGATGCATCGGGGTGATCGTGCGGCTAGCGGAGGCGGCCGGACAAGTTCTTCATCGACAAGCGGTATGCCTGCTTCGCGCCTTCGCGGCAGCGGGGGGATGTCATGTACACCGGAGCCCGCACCCACGCCCTTCCAGATCATTCCCGTCTACCACTCCATAGAACACCGTGCATGTGCTGTTGTTCCCATCGAACTCTCGCCCCCCCCCGAAAAAGAAACCCCCCGCACTCCAACCCAATGAAACCCAGCGCCGTCCCTGCCCGTGCTGCACTCCCAACCAACCAACCCACCCTCCCCGCCTAAAGCTCCGTAGGATAGCGTCCCCCCGGCGTCAAGCCCAGACTCCCCGCCCCCATCCCCGCACCGCCCCGGGGTCCGCGCATGGGACCGCCGCGACGCCCGCCCGGCGCCATGCCCGGGAGAGCGAAATCCGGGTTGGCGTTCAGGACCAGGTCGTCGCGGCGTCGTTGCACGGCGGAAGCGGACGACATGCCCGCGCCGCCGGGGCCGGAGCCCGGCGGCGCGGGGCCGTAGCCCGGGCGCCAGTTCGGATTCACGGGCCTCTGGGAGATGGAGGTGAAGTGCGACGCCTCGCTGCCTTCGCCGGGGCTGCGGGCGCCGGCGGGCAGGGTGTCGTAGGCGTGATCCAACGCGCCGTCTGGCGGGGTGGCGTTGTCGCCGGCGCGATTGATGGTCGGGAGGGCGTTACCGGAATCCCGGTTCAGAGAACCCGAGCTAAGATCCTTGTCAGTCTCCATTCCCGCAACCTCCCCGCTACTGCCGCCGCCACTGACCCCTTCGTCCCCGCTCCCACTCACGTAGCTGGGGATGTTACTCCGGTCTTGCGCCCCGGGAAGGTGCGGGGCTTGTAGGTAGGAAGGGTCTTGAGGGTGGGGTGGCATACGCTGGTGATATTGTGCTCCGGGAGTCAAGGCGTCGGGAATGCCACTGTCCCGGTTCGCGGCGGCGGACCCGGCTTCGCTTCCCGGGTCGACGGCAAAGCGAGGGTCGACGTCTTCGTAATAGGCGTCTGAGCCTCCGCGAGCGTGGTGCGAGCGAGGGGAAGCTTGGATAGGCGAAAGCGGTAATGTGTTTGAAGGAGGCATGCCCGCTGATGAGGAGAGTGGGAAGCTGGAGTGGGGATCGTGCTCGTTTGGCGAGGGAGCTTGTCGTTGCCAACCGGCGCGCGGCGGGACATAAGTGCTGCGGTTCTCATCAGCGCCCATACATGCCAGGTCTGGGATAGAAGGGGGAAGGGGGAAGGTTCTGCTTACTTGTCACTGTACACGCCTGTGGGACCACGAATCTCATCCAAGCGCTCGCTTTCTCTCCCGACGGGAGGCGTGTCGCGGCCCTGCTGCAGGCCAACCATGCCCATGACGTCGCCGTCGCTGTCGCGAAGACCGTAGGGACTTGTGCTGTGTCCGACAGGGCTGCGTGCGGGTGAGTTGCCGGTCCGCTCATCCATCTCGATAGCCTGTCCGATCGGACCCGGTCCAGCGACAAACTCATCATGCGGGGGTGCCATCGGCGGCGGTGGTGTACCGCGCATGCCTGTCGGCGACCTCGAGCCGTTGTAGTAAGCATCGGGTGGCGGGGCGCCGTACCCTGGTGGCGGCGGGCCTGGTCTCGGCATCATTCCTCCCCTTGGTCCGCCTCTTCCTCGCCAGCCAGGAGGAGGGGGTCCTTGGCCCCGGAAACCCCCCCTCGGTGGTCCGTAGCCTCCCCTCGGTGGACCGTATCCACCTCTCGGCGGTCCATATCCGCGTCCGGGAGGCCCGTACCCGCCTCGTCCTCGATACCCGTTCGAGCGGTCGGAGCCGAGGGAGCCGCGCGAGCCCTGGTGGCGGAGAGGGCCTGGAGGAGGGTCTCCAGCAGCCATGCCGATGGGGCTTACGGGGTTTCCATACTGATCCCGGCTAGGACGGTGAGGCGCGCCGTTCGAGTCCATGCTCATGCGGCCGCCCATTGACATGGGCGCGGCGTGCTCGGCGCCGTAAGGACGGGGACCGCGGCCGGTACTTGCGCTGTGGATACTGGGATCGCGCATGCCGTACGGGTTTAGGGGCGCGCGGTCGTCGTTGGTGGCGGGCGGCGTGGTCCCATCCCCACTATCCCCACTGTGCGTATTCTGGCGCTTCGTCTCAAACGTCGCAAACTGCGCCACGCCGCCCTGTTTCTGCATCTCCACCGCCGTCGACCCGCTCATCGGCGGCGGGCTGTCCGCCCTCGGCAGCTCATCGGCCATCAGGCGCGCCTGGTTCACCCTGCCAAGATTCTCGTAGTAGTTCTGCCCGTTCATATCGGCATTCTCCGCGATGCGCTTCTTCCGCGCCTTGCGCGACACGAGCGTCCTCCGCATGGCGCAGGTGACGACGGACGAAGCCACGATCAAGATGGTGGCGGCCAGCACGATCCAACCACCCCAGGCGACGTGCGGGACGAAGACGAGAATGTCGACGAGGAAGGCGAGGAGGGTGACGAGCAGGGCGGGAATGGTGAGGATGAGGAGGCCGAGGAGGTAGCGCGGCGAGTGCGAGGGGGCGTGGAAGTGCGCGGCGACGGCGAGGCCGAAGCAGATGAGGACCAGGAAGGCGGCGATGGGGTGTACGATGAGGATTGCGGTGAGGCTGTGGCGGGTGCTGACGGGGAGCTCGAAGCCTTGGGTGTTGCTGTTGCCCAAGAATGCTTGTTCTGGAGATCACCACCACGTCTCAGTACACTGTTGGTGCTCGGTGCGTTGCGCGTGCATCGTCTCGACAAGGTGCATCGGAGGTTGTGACTTACCAGTCCCATAGCCGATCTGGAACCCCGAACACGTCCCCGCCGCATTGCACCACCCAAACACGCCCAGATGCACTCCCTCCCACGATCCAAGGGGAATGGCGGGGATGATCGGGGTGCTCAGCGTGGCCAGCAAGAGCAGCACGAAGGCGACGAAAAGAATGAGCGCCAGCGGCGTCGCGGGGCGTAACAGGCCCATGACGAAGAAGAATGATGATGATGATGATGATGATAATGATAATGACAATCACGGCCGGGAGTGTTGTTCAAGCGAGTGTGGTGGTGTATCCGTTCGTCGCGGAGAACTGCTGCGCCGGCCGGCGGAAGAAGGGCGTGTAGGTGGGTGGGAGCCGCGGGGGGGGGGAGGGGGTGGAGCGGGAGCGGGGGGCGCGCGCAGGCGGCGGGGGCTAGTGTGCCGCGGTGGCCTTCATGCGGGAGGCGGTGTATGATCTGGGGTGTGGTCCCGGTGATGTCGTCGTGGCAGGCCGTGGGCCGCGAGCGGAGGATCACGATGAGTTGCGCGGCCGCAGATGCTGGAGATGGAAGAAGAGGGAGAAGGCAGGTCCTGGTCGGCGCGCGCGGGAGAGTTGCGCGGTGCGTCCCAGTTCGCTGAGGCTGGTCGGTGCGCCTCGCCAGCCCGTCCCCAGGAATTGCCCGAAGCCTAATTCCTGGGTTTCTTCAATCAATTCAATTGCCCCGCCGGCCGTCCGAGTTCCTGTCCGCGGTGCTGCCGTTGCGGAGGCGAGGCAAGTCCGAGGTGATGGCGGTGGTGGTGAATGGGGGTGGCGGTGGTGGTGCAGGAACAACGGAAGGAGACGACCACTGCGCGACCTCGTCATGCCGACGAGATTATGAGCAGCAGCGCAAGCACATGGCGCGGTGGGGACGCGGCCCATCGTCCACTCCACACAATCCACTACGACGCCGCTTGATTTTCCGCCCGCCCGCTAGCAGCAAGCCGCAGGCCAGAGGCAGCTAGGCCGAGCTGCCACGCAGCTCTGTACAGGTAGGGTACGCGGTCGCAGGAGCCGCGACTGGCCGCTGGCCGCCGCGGTCGCGCGCCTGCGAGCTGGCGGATGCATACGCAAGACGCTGCGCAACTGCTGTACGCACCGTCCTGGGCGGCGGTGCTCTTTTCAGCCTCGAAAGCAGGCGGTGGCGACGGCGACATA
Source organism: Acidiella bohemica (assembly GCA_019670975.1). Taxonomy (NCBI): domain Eukaryota; kingdom Fungi; phylum Ascomycota; class Dothideomycetes; order Mycosphaerellales; family Teratosphaeriaceae; genus Acidiella; species Acidiella bohemica. Next base: position 693,931 of record JAGUCJ010000016.1, read on the forward strand.
GAAGATGGGCCCAGCGATTGGGAAGCGAGATTGCCAATACTTCTTTCTGCCCATGCCGGAGCCTTTGCGCTAGCGGAGGAAGGCGCGGGGTCACGTGCCAGCCATGCGCCTGCTCGGCCGTTGGCCGGGCGATGGCTTTGCCGTTAGATGGCGACTGCATGCAGGGCTTTCGCGTGCGCAACCCGTTGATGTGCAAACGGTCGTGATGGGATCGTTGAGTTGCTGCTCCCGCCGACTCGGCCTGCAAGGGGCCAACTCCAGTAGTGGACAGCACACGCTCCCCCCGGTGCGACTACGGTGCTTGATCAATGGCGACGCTACGAAGGTGAGGCAGGTCTCTGCAGGTCCCTGAAGCGCCAGTCCAACCCAACGGCTCGACCGTCTCCCAAGGCAACAGCGGTGTCGCACAAACACAGCTCTCCAGCGCTTGCCAGCTCACCCGGATGGCCCTCCCAGAGTGGACGGCCACAGGCCGAACCCCAGCTAGAAATCCAACGCTTTCGCTGTCCACCGAAGCCACATTCGTCCTGCTGGTCTGCCAAATTGGCCATCAAATGGCCGACTGTAAACTCTAGAATCGGGCCATCGATCAATCCTGCAGATACAGTGGCTCAAAACCAAATAGTGACGTGATGCCGGCTCTTTGTCTCGCCGACCACATTACGCTCGTCAAGCACGGCAGTCCAGAGGGCTATGGCGTCTCGAACTCGCCGTCTGAAGTTGCAGCATGCGTCACCCCCATCAAGCTTGTCGAGTGGCCTCATATCCGACCCACAATCGACTCTTTTGGGGCTGCTGTAGCGTCAGGTTCAGATGGGACAAGATGTCCAGGTGGCGATTCGTAAGCACCGATGCATTTACCACACATTCCACAGGTGAGCCGGGTTGTGAAGAAGCGACAGCTCGAAGCACTTCCAGCGAGGGCCGTTGAAGACGAACAGATGAGCCAAAAACATCCAGCAGTCAAAAAACGGCGCCTGGAAAGGCATTCTACGCAGAGAAACTAGAGCCAATGCCTGCGCTTCATGATCATCATTCATCCTTGCCCCTTCAAGGATCACTAACCCAACCCCCATCGACCACATAACTACTCCCCGTAATCGCACTACTATCGTCACTCGCCAAGAACAAAATCACCCTCGCCACCTCCACGGGCTCGAGATCCCTCTTCAAGCTCTGCGCGGCCATCACCTCATTCCTGTACTCCTCCGTCAGCACCTCCCTTCTCTGCCTCTCCGTCGCGATCGCCCCCGGCATGATGCTATTCACCCTGATACCGTCCCGCCCAAACTCCTTCGAATGCGTTTTGGTGAGGCCCATGATGGCGGCCTTGCACATGGTATAGCAGGGCAGCCCGACCGCGGGGATCCGCCAGGTGATGGACCCCATGTTGATGATGCTGCCGGACCGGAGGGCTTGCATGGATGGCGCGATAGACTGGGTCAGGAAGAAGATGTGGCGCAGATTGGTCGCGATGTCTTTCTCCCAGATCTCGGGCGTGAGGTCCACGGTCGGCACGCGCGATTGGGCTCCGGCGGCCGCAGCATTGTTGACGAGCACATGGACAGGCCCGTGCTCTTCCAAGACCCTTTGGGCGAGGGACTGAAGCAGGTCGAGGTCGGTGACGTCGCACTTGTAGAAGATGGGTTCGGTCCGTTGCGGGAGATATGGGTTTGCTCCCTGCCCGGGCCCGGAGACGGCGTCCGGGAGCGTGGCGGGTCGGTCGGCGATGTCGAAGACGATGACTTTGCTGCCCTGGCGGCAGAAGAGGTCGACGGCTGCCGCTCCGATACCCTCTGCGCCGCCGGTGATGAGGACGGTTTTGTTGCGGAGGCTGGGGTAGATCGTTATGTCGGCCATCGGTGCAATGGGAGGACTTGTCTCCGACGGATCCGTTTCGCTGCAGGGATATACGACTTGACGATGTCTTTTCCTTCCTTCTTGGATTGCTTGCCCTGATGGATGTGTGATCACTGTGGCCTACTTCGTAAGGATGTCCGATAGGTTTTCGGTACGACAATGCAAGATTTTCCTACCAGCCTTGCGCGGTTCCTCTTACAGTTCCATGTCACCAGGAGAACAACCGCGTGACGTTGCAGTCACCGGCACGCTGATGACACTGCAACCTTCACGACTGCTCCACCTGCAACACCTCGAAGTGTGGGGCAGAGCCTGACGGATGTCCGTGCGCTGACTTTGCCGTGCCGGGCCTAGACTGGATTTGGGGTGAAACTCTGTTCGAGGAAGCTCCAGCTTGCGAGCGAGCAGACCCCTTGCACCTGTCGCTGGGACGTCGTACTCGATGCTGCTATCGAAGTCTCACACAGGTCAGCAACATGGTTGCGAAACTAGCGTCTGCTTCACCGGTCACTGCCGAGCAGCGAGCGCAAGCGAAGGACCCAATGCACGCTGCCGTCGCGCGAGCGGGCCAGATGCGCGGTGCTCGCACGAAGGCAATTCATCATGCCGTCAGTCTGTCAGCTACTTTTCAGGCCAACAGCCTCACTTTCCTTTCCACGCAAATCTCTCCCCATACACCTCTCTTCCAAGCCTCCCCAAGGTAATGCCGTTCGAAAACGTATGAAGCCGATAATGCTATGAACGTGTGCGGCTCAAATGTGGCGCTGGGGTTGAACGGCCCTGCGATCAGGAAGCCTCGAAATCCGTCCCGACGGGCCACGGTGAACCACGGCTCTACGTACGATCCGTGGGGCTCGTGGCAAGTCCTCAGCTTGCAGTGCTATCGGGACTGGAACGCTTCCCTGGATGGGCGTGATTCCAGCAAGCAGTACCTTAATGGGCCTGAAGCTTTCCTGGTGACGGTACTTGGCGAGCTACGAAACGCTCTGAAGCGATTCAGTTCTGCCTACAAAGAGATCAAGAAGCTCGTCACGCCGCCGCTGGATTTGAATGTTCGACGCCACGATCCGAGATCGATTGCATTTCGAAGACAAAAATTACACGTACTCACGGGGGGATATCTGGGCGTAACAGACCTTAGGGCTCATGAACGACACCATCCGCGCCATCATCGACGCATGTGAAGACACTTTTACCGAGGTGGTCCTGGGAAGGAAACCACAGAAGTTGAAGTCCAACAAGCCCCGAGGAATCCTCGATGGAAGTGGTCTGTAGAGGACAGTTCCTAATTCGGCCAGCCTGTCCCAGCTCGCTTTCGGGATCGATACGTGAAACAACGGCACTGAAGGCGTCGAGTCTGCTTCGCTGTTGATTTGACTGCAAGCAACAGGTCCCGATGTTTGGTACTCGACGGCCAAACTTCACGGTGCTGGCCATCCGAAGTCGTACATGCATTCGGCATCCCTCCATCGATGCTCATTAGAAGAGCAACAGTAACGACCTGACAATTCGCAGGTTGCCTGTATCTCAACACGAACATGTCGAAGGGCTTTGGGCATGCGTTGGGGCGTCGCCAGATTCAACAATATCCCCTCGGCACCACGCTCTGCAAGGGTTCACTGACAGCCGCAGCCCTACCAGGCTGATGGGACGAGACGATCTCGAAGCGCTTCCTGTCGCCGACTCGCCGACTGCAGTCTGCAGCGTGCAAGCATTGGGGAGGTTCGTAAGCGCTGGACGCCGTTGACAGCGGCCCGACCCAAGGTACATATGCATTCTTCTCTCTTTTGTTGACATTTCAGAACCTCACTTTCACTGCAGTACAAAGGTCATGCGGGCGGTCACAGCGCTTCTGTCACTTGGGGCTGCGACAGAGCTCACGAGTACTCGGGATGGGCCTCGCTTGAAGCCAGCAAATCGGAGACGGGGGCCAGTACAATACCACGAGCACAGCAACGGCTCCCCTCACCACTACACCAAGCCTCACTTCCACGTCAGCTTCGAGTAGTACATCATCCAGCTGTTGGTGATGGTAGTGGCGCTCCAGTTATTACCGCAGGAGGCTCTACCATTAGTATCGGCCCAACATTTGGCATCGTTGTTGGTGGCGTTACTCTGGCGCTCGGCCAAGCGACTGAGGTTAGCGGAACATCGTACTCGCTGGCTCCACCTGGATCCGCGGTCGTCGTCGATGGCACCACGCAGCAAGCTCAGGCTTTGTCGGCCAGTGCTCGGGGAGTGTTCACGGCTGGGGGCTATGACCTCGACGGAAGATGCGTCTTGCCAATGTGGTTGTTCCGGGACGGACTGCCAGACCGGGACAGCAGACAGTCGTGGGAGGAATAACCTGTTCTCTGGCATCCTCCGGGTCTGTGTTGGTGCTCAATGGAGCCACACAGACGTTGCAATCTGCAAGTGCTCCTATAAGGCCGGCCGCAGCGACAGCCGGAGGTCCAGCACAGCAGACTGCTTTGTCTGGAGGTACCCTTGACGAGCGCAGGTTCCTATCCGGACACCTCGCGATTGCAGGCGTTCTATTGCTTGCTTTGCCCAGTCCCTAGATCCACTCGGCCAGACCGATTAGCGATTGCTCTCTATGTAGATATCTTCCTCCGCTTCAAGAAGGAGCAGAGGAGACCTTGAAATTCGGTACACCTTTCATGAATATGTTCGTCACCAGTGTCTCCTCGCGGGCCGCTCCCGCTCCGTTAGCGTGCTTTGGAGTGCCGTCGGCTCCACTCGAATTCACTCGCCCACGCTCGACGTCTCCTCCACTACACAGAGACCACGCACTACCTCGCCAACGGTCAGAATGCTCATCACAGAATCCCACAAGGATGTGCCGACCCAGCATGGCGGCGACATGCGTATGCTTCCACCGTTTGTATCTGAGCAGGCTGTCAGTTTCTGACGGCAAAACGGTAGGTATCTTCATCTTCTCCCCTACCATCCCTGCGTATCCCCAGGCGAAGTTCCCAGGGGTTGTGGTCTTCAGTGAGATCTATCAAGGTGTGTACGGTCGTTACGCTGCTGCTGCGGCCAGGCGGCCAGGCGGCCCGCCTGCAAGCAAGCAAGCGCGCAACATGAACGGGGAACGTGATGCTCATTGACATTTCAGTGACTGGACCCGTCCAACGCTTCGCCCGCCAAATAGCAGGCCACGGCTATGTCGTCGTTGCTCCGTCTTCTTACCATGAATTCACGGGCCCGGAGCCGCTGGCCTACGACGGGCCGGGCACAGACAAGGGCAACGCCGTACCCATCGCCCCCATCCACCCCTTGACCGCTCCCGCCTGCTGACGCCCCACCGCAGTGGAAAGTCGAGAAGAAAGTCTCAGCCTACGATGAGGACGCTACGCTGAGCATCGACGTCCTCACGAGTCTGCCCAACTGCAATGGCCGGATCGGCACGACGGGCATGTGTCTGGGCGGGCATCTGGCATTCCGCGCTGCGTTCGATAAGCGGGTCAAAGCTGCGGTGTGCTATTTCGCGACGGACATCCATTCGCATACGCTCGGGGCGGGGAAGAACGATGATTCCTTGCAGCGGGTGAAGGAGATCACCGGCGAGCTCGTGATGGTGAGTCTTCGGGGGCTCCGACGCTCATCGGGCGACGCACCCAGCAGTGGGATCGTGGAACTGACGCGCAGCCTAGATTTTCGGGAAGAAAGACACTCACGTCCCGCCCCCGGGCCGCGATCTCATTCGCAAGACACTGCACGACGCGGGAGTGGTCTTCAGCTTCTACGAGCCGGCGTGGGCGCAGCATGCCTTCATCCGGGACGAGCTCTCCAAGGGGCGGTACGACCCGGCACTTTCGGGCATCTGCTTCCAGATGCTACTTGAATTGTTCGGGAGGACGCTGAGCGGGGATCTGGGGCCACGAGAGGGTGGCGAGCAGGAGGTGGAGGATGTGTGTTGATCGTTATCCTGCGCAGAGACGTCATTGGGCGGAATAGAGAGTGCAGAGGAGGACATGCGCGCCCTGCGACGGGAATCGTTGACGCGGGGCAAGACGTGTCGACGGTCCTCGATCGCACTGGCAGATGACGGGCGACAGCTGTAGTGGAGCGAACGTACGTGTGTGCAGCCAGACTCTTCGAACCTGCACGCGCTCTGCTTGCCCGCACAATGTGTTGACCTCTCGCGGAGGGATCCTGAAGTTTAGCTGCTTCTATAGTATACATGAGCGGCCGTCAATGGTGCTGCAGCCACGCTCGCGCTTCGCCTCACGGTCGTCCCTCTGCTCCGTCGCGATCTCGGTCGACAGTTGAGTACGAGCCATTCCTCATCCAGCACACCGCGAGCTTTCACCAGGACATGGCGCCATGCGGGACGTCAGAGTTAGTGGTGTATACCGAACACCCCCCCGGGACATGTTTCGTAGGTGACGAGGTGCTCCTTCGCGCATCGCAATGGGATCTTCATCGGCCTGTGAGCACAGTGGCTGGCTGTGATGAAGAGGCGCCTGCCGCCGTGAATAGTCTACGCAAGAGTCCAATCCTCGAAGTTTACGGTATTAAGTCTCCAAGTCCAACGGGTACTGCTGGTCAGAGGGTGAACGCGGTAGGAGGAAGCAGCTACGTGGGCACTATTGGGCCGGGGATGTTCACGAAGCGCGGAACGGTAGACGGATAAAAATGGCTTAGGGCTTGACGGGGTGGTGTATCTCTCTCTCATCGGTTCGACATACCTGTACAATAGCTTGGATGACAGTGGGAAATGTGGCATCACACAGATAATGTCGTATCAACCTATACCTCCGTTCGTCTGGACAAGTCCTGGCATCGCGGTTGGGTTTCTGCGCTGCGAGAGATGGCGTACGCTACCTGCTGTGTCGAGTGGTGGGCAGCGTGAATGCTCGAGGGCAAGCGCATCGCTCTTCGCCGCGAGCATATCAGAACGAAGGCCGGTGTCTCGTGGGAATGCGGCCCAGCGACGTTGATGGAGGAGGCAATAGCTCCCAAGTTGTAGAGGGAGCTCTACGGCTCGTGATTGGCGGAGGAGCTTTTGCAGAGCCGGCACGCACGAGACTAATGTCAGGAGGGCATTGCATTCTTTCGGGCTTTGTGCTGGACTATTGACGATTCCCTCCACTTCTTCCTCCTACCTATCAATGCCTAGCCATGGTGAAGCTTTGCCTGATACGCGGCCCCGGGCCATCTTCGCTGGTTTCGGCCACGGCAGCAAAACCGGGACGAGGACCGGGGGGCGGGGGGGCGGGGTGGGGGGGGGGGGGGGTCCGCCACGCTGTGCGCTGGCAGGATGACGCCTAAAGCATGGCGCTGATGTCGCGCATTGCTCACCACGATGCGCCTGGGCAAGCAGCGACTGGCAAGCACAGTGGCGAACGCAGGAAGCATGCGCACCGTCTGCGGCGGACGGCGACACGGCGTGAGCCCGGGCAACTGCTCGTTCGCACGCGCGAGCGTTTACAGTACAGTCAGTCGCACAGGGCTGGGCGGGGCGGGGAAAGCTGTTGTTGCGTGGACGCTGTCGACAATTGAGTCTTGATCGCGGAGATTTGATCCCGCTGCCATCCGCACTCGGGCACCGCAGCGGCACTCTCACAAGGGCAGGCGCGACCGGGTGGTGGTTTGCGCGCTCGCACCCGCACCCGCACCCGCACCCGCACCCGCCCCTGCCTTCGGAGGTGGCAGCGGCGGCAGCTCGACAGGAGCCCCGACTGTTCTCTCCGTCGTCGTCGTCGTCGTCGTCGTCGTCGTCGTCGTCGCCGCCGCCGCAGATACGACATCGTCCCCGGACCCCGTCGCACCTCCACCGCCCACACCGACCGACCGGCATCGTACGCACAGCATCTTCGGCAGCCGCACTCCGGCCCGCGCATCTAATCGCATCGCATCGCAGCCCATCGCGGACGGGACAGTGTCTTCCGCGTGCAAAGGTGAGTCCCGAGCGGCACTTGGGCAGCATTGGGGTTGGATGTGGCCCGTGCCGTGGAGCTTCCCAGCCTCGACTTTCCGACCTGCTTCCATCACAGCACGCGAGGGTGGCGGGACTTCAGGCGTCAGCGCGCCGGCCACGCTCTTTTTCTGCTGCTGCTGCTGCTGCTGCGCGCGCACCTGCTATTCCCGTCACCACGCGTTCCCTCGTTGCCGGCAGATCATGGGCTGTTCCAAATCCCTCGTGCCCTCCCAGCCCGCTTACACTTCCCACCTCTCCAGGCAGACCACCCGCACCACCACCGCCGCCATCCTCCACCACGCCGCCGCCAGCACAGCCCGTCGGTCGCCCGCACAAGCTCGGCGCCGTCCACGTGCCATTGCGACAGAGGGTGAAGGCCGTTGCGCGGAGGCATAACGGCCGTCCGCAGCCACCGGAGACGCCTCGCTCTCTGTCTAGCTGGCCGTCCACCGTGCCCGGCGTCCCACAGCATCGCGATCCGGCCCCGGCGCCAGCAACGGCTCCCCCTCACCACCACCAGCACCTCCAGCAGCAGCCGTGTCCGCGTGCAGCTGTCGCCGATTTGACGAGCCCCACGAGCCCCACGAACCCTTCACGACCTCCCTCGCCCGCCAACAACGTTTAGAGCCGGCCTCGGCGTACGTCCAACGAGCAGGATTACACGACACCTCACGCCCCTCTTCCTCCTCGGGCAGCGCGCACACTCTCCGCCGCGCGCCTCCACTCGACGACTTACGACCCTCCCGTCTCCGCTCCAGCTCGCTCGGTTCCCCGCCGCAGACACCTGAGCCAGCTGAGCGAACTTCACCGTCACCTCAGCGAACAGCATCGCATCGGCGAGCCACTAGTGCTTTCTGGCAGAACCAGCCGCCGCATCCGGCGCTCCGCATCTCCCGCCGAACGCACGCGGCGATCCAGCACGTCATTGAAGAGTTCCTGCGCCAACCCAACAGCTTCACCCCGGTGCTCGAGGAGGAGAACGCGCAGATGTCCGATCTGGGGGGTGGAGGACGCGCGGGCAATGGCGGACTGCGCACCGGCGGGCCTGTGCCCGTGCAGCCTTCGGGCACGCCGCAAGGCATCCGCACCCCGAGAGACATCATGAGAGATCGCAATACGCGAGAACAGCGGAGGCAGGAGGAGCAGAAGGCCGAGGAAGCTCGGAGGTTAGCGGAGGAGAGGCGAAGAAGCGCAGAGCGCAGGGCTGCTACGGTCAGCGGTGTCCCCCGAGCGAGCCAGGCGTCGTCGGTGTATTATCCGGATGTGGGCGCGCTGCAGGGTGGATTCGATGAGGCTGGGGATCGGAGAAGTGCCGCGGGAAGAGTGTCGGGGGCGGACGTGTTAGGTGAGCCGACCGGGCGGGTGCAACAGGATGCGCCTGGACCTGGTAAGGCTAGGGTGTCTTCGGGGCCGCAGCCACAGGCACAGCCGTCTGCCAGTTCGGGCAGAGGGCCACGGTTGGCGCAGACCACCCCGCGGCAACCCCCCGCCCAGTCATCCGCGGGTGCGCAGAGCACATCGTCGACAGCTGCTGCAGGTGGTGGCGGCGCCCAGAGCTTTCCGCACGCATTCGAACGATGGGAGACGCTGTCTTCGCACTGGGAGGGCCTGACATCATACTGGCTGCACAAGCTGGAAGCAAACACTGAAGAGATCCGGCATACGATCCCCAACGCCTCGACGCTCAACCGGCAGATCAACGACCTATCCGCTGCGGGCGCCAATCTCTTCCACGCTGTTGTCGAGCTTCAACGCCTACGAGCCAGCAGTGAACGCAAATTTCAACGCTGGTTCTTCGAAACACGAGCGGACACGGAGCGGCAGCAAGAAGTGCAAGCGCAGGCGGAGCGGCAACTGAGGCTCGAGCGCAGCGCACGCGAAGAGGCCGTGGGCAAGCGCGCAGAGGCCGAAGAAGCCGCGACTCTAGCCCGCCGTGAGGTTGCAGAGATGCGGCGCGAGCTCATGATCTCCAAAGAGGAAGCTCGTCGCGCGTGGGAGGAGCTCGGCAGGCGCAATCAAGAGGCCCTCGACACGGCCGAGAATCTCAAGCGGGGAATGGGTGCTGTGGTCGGCGGTGTTAACGTGATCCCGTACTTCGGCACTGCGAGTAGGGCTGGCAGTGCGAGTCAGCGGCCGAACACGCGCGATGGTCAACAGCAGCAATACGGCGGCTTGCCGCCTACTTCAAGCGCCGGTGCGGCTGGGCGGGCGAGCCCTGGCGATGAAGCGTACTATCAGCAAGACCCACAAGGCCAGACATCACCGACGAATACGGATCCATTCACGGAGCAACAGCGACCGCCACTGCACCACGAGCCGGAAAAGCCTTCGCTGGCAGCTGGCGCCTACCGATCGTATCCTCAAGGCAGCTCCTCGCAAGCCGAGCCACCGAGCAGCAGTCGCACAGCTGTCCCGACCACCTCCGCCGCAACTCTCGATCAAGCGCAGGCTTTCTATCAGCACGGCCCAACCGAGACCTTCCTACACGGCTCGTCCTCCGGCGCTCCTTCCGTGCCCGGCCAACGACGCGAAGACCTCCGCTCAGAACCCAGCTACGTCGAGAGCGAAGGCGAGACCGAATACGCCATCGACGCAGCAGGCAATGTCCGGCACGACGAGCAAGGTCGCCCGGTGGTCTTCCAATCTCGTGCCTCCGGCCCGACTCAGCAACGCCCCACCGTCCGTCCCGTCGAAGCTCCAGGGGAGGAAGATGATCCCTACGATTCCGACGCGGTGCGGCGCGAGCGCGAGCACGCGGAGCGATATGGGCGGATGCCTGCTGCGCCTGAGGCGCCGGGAGGCGGGAATGGAGGTGGTGCGGCGGGGCAGCCGGATTATGAAGGCGAGGGTTATGGTGGGTGGGAGAGTCTGCAGAGTGCGCAGACGAGACATCACCATCCGACTAGGCTGAGCGATGTGCTTGAGGAGGAAGAGGAGAGGAGTTCGAGGCACACTGGACATTGATATAGATGCTAATGGAGGAAGGGGTTGAGGTTGGGTCAGGGGAGGGGGGAGCAATGCATAGCGAAGGAGAAGACTGCGGTTGATTCGATGACTCGATTATTTGCTGAGCGAGGAGTTTTGGCGAGGAAAGATTGAGATATGGGCAGGGCAGGACATTGCGGGTCTCTTTCCCCCCCTTGAAGAGAGATCGAGAGAGAGAGACGTTTTCTTCGACGATGGTGTCGACACCACCCTTTTGTCGCATGCATTGCATGTGTAGGAGTATAAGCGCGGGGCTTGGGCGTGTAGGATACCGGTCGGCTTTGAGGGCTTTAAACGGGCAGAGTAATGTCGGAGTGTGCTGCTGATGGACGGCTGTGCGGGGTGGTGTAGGAGTAAGCAACGCCCAAAGGAGGGAACACGGGGAGGTTGTAGAGTGCATAGAGGCGCTTCACACAAATGCACATGCTTGTTCTGAACAGGCCGCTGCGCCGCTGTCCTCGAGTGAAAAGTCGCAGAAAGCTCGCCTCCGCCATTGGGATCGATGTCAGTGTTCCACTGATCCGCACGATCAAAGAACCTTGCAGGGTACGTATTCTATTCAGCCGCGAGTCACTTGTCGACGAGGCGTGCGTCGGAGGTCCACCCAGGGGGAATTTTATCAAGCGTGCGGATCCTGGAACATCCTCTGCGACTCCATCTGGAGTCTTGAGCGTCTGGGGCTGGCTTCGGATATAGCGTCTTCGGCGACGGGTCTCGAGTCAAGCATCTTCGGCGTACCGGGAGCATCAGCGGCTGCATGGCGGCATCACCAATCTACGATTTCCGATGGATTCGACTGGCCGTCCCGGGAGGCGCCAATAATATCTAGTCATGGTTGTCCATCTCTGCAGATGGAGACGCAAAGCGCGTCAATGTCAAAAGGCAGACCGGTGGTGGTGGGTCTCTGCTTAGTCACGAAGCCTACTTGTTTGGCAACTTCCTAATGTGGCGTTGCCGATACAATTTCCACGTCTTTTCCCGTCCTTGACTTCGCATGTGTTCATGTCAAAGGGCGCGAGGTTGTGCATTGTACCGCCACGGACCCAAGCAGGCCTCTAGAAGATTCCACGCATGCCTGCGATACCGTTGGCCGCTTTCATCTGAGTCATTTCGCCCGTCGTCGCCAATTTCACAACGATTCAGAAACCGCCTTCCGTCAACAGACTTGGCCGCGTTCAAGCTCGCCGCTCCGCTGTAGCGGTACCATGTCTGCGGAAGCCGCTGAAGAAGAGCGCATGAGCGCTGTGAAGAGGATACCGGCTACCAAATTGCTCTTCCACTCTCCCTCCCATCAACAAACATACGAGCACCGAACGATTGTCTCGAATCTATTACAGTTGAAAGCTCTACCTCAGGCTGACCGTGCGACTTTCAAAGCACCTGCTGATGTCGATGAAGACTCGGTGTTTGCACTCTTCTGCACATCAACTATTTTCCATCCACAAGGGGGTGGCCAACCGAGCGATGTCGGAGAGATCATCGTCAACGGCAGCCATCCATACGAGGTCATCACAGCGCGGACTTCAGCAACCAATCCGGGAACTGTCATGCATTTTGGACGCTTCAAGGACCAAGTCCCATCCGACTGCATCCGAAGATCCGAGATCGTCGACCAGAAGGCGGTGCAAAAGATCGACCCGGAGAAACGGAGACTCTACTCTCGGCTCCATACCGCTGGACATGTCCTTGGTGCAGCGACGAGACAGCTACTCGAGGACAAGATCGAGAACTTTGATGAGCTGAAAGCATCACACTTTCCGGATTCGGCAGCCTGCGAGTTCCAGGGTCTGATTGAGGGGAAGTGGAAAGGCGACATCCAGACGTCTGTCGATCAGCTGGTCAAGAAAGGTGCGGAAGTCAGGATCAAATGGTGGACGAAGTCAGACTTCCGCTCCAGGGGACTTGAGAGGTTGCTGATCAATGACGAGGACTGGCAGGCGGTGGCCGTGGCAGCCGACGAGGATGGCAACGAGGTCAATGATTCTAATGGAAAAGATGATGAGAAGACGAGGATCAGGGTCGTGGAAATCGTTGGAACGGAGGTCTACCCTTGCGGTGGAACACATGTCAGGACTTCGAGGGAGTGCGGTAAAGTGACCGTGCGGAAGATCGGGAGGTCGAAAGGCAGCAGCCGCGTGAGCTACAATGTGGATGTGTAGACATGGCCCACCGCGTCTGTGCGGTTGCGCTGTAGAACTGTACAGATAGATGCTCCTGGTAGAACATCGAGAAGAGAGAGCGCGTGCTCCACCGTACTCATCGTGGCTGCGGGCGTGATTGAGATGGAGCAATGTCTTCGTTGTGAGTAGCGCATCTACGCTGTCGGCACGTGACAGCCCATGTAGGAAGTGCAGATGCATTTTATCAATTGCGGCGAGCTTACATGAGCAGAATACAAAGGAGCTGAGGGCGGCGGCAATGACAAGATTAAACACATCTTCTACGAGAGCATGGATGCTTCCAGTCATGGCCCGCCGTCGCTTCAGGTTGATCTCTACGTGTCACTACCACAGCTCCTCATCCGCACCTGTCGAGCAATGCCGCCATATCTGAGCCGCTGGGTTAAGTACCTGAATGAGACCACATGCTTGAGTCTTCTGCTCCAGCCTTGCGACTACAAGCGGGCCGAGGACCAATCGCACGTCGATCATCCTCGGCATACCACGATTAGACTTCATGCGGGGTTGTCGCCACGCCAAAGACATGCATCCATGCCTCTCCTCTAGTCCGCAGGGCTGGCTAATATCGTCATGTTGCAAGGCCTCATCGTATCAGCTCCCAACCACACCATCAATCGTCAACCGGGCTGCAGCTGTGCCACTTGCCGCCGAACCATATGCGCAGCACCGCTGGCGCTGACCGCACGGTACTAAACATAGTCTACGGCTGTTAGATCAATACCAGAATGTCGAAGAAGATACCCGTCTCAGAGATCGCCAAGCATGCCTCGTCCGACGACTGCTGGATCGTCGTCAATGGCCAAGTCTACGACCTATCCAAATTTGCGCCAAACCATCCGGGCGGCCCAGAAAGTACGTAGTCTCATATCTCTCCAGTCTCGCGCATTTAAACACGCCTGATCGTCGCGCCAGTGGTCTACCAGTACGCGGGCAAAGACGGCACGGAGACATACAACCAATACCACTCCTCCAGCCTGATCGACAAAACCCTCTCCGATTCCGAGAAATTGGGCCCGATCGACGAATCATCCATTACGCCCGAATGGACGGAAGCGCAAGAACAACAATCCCAGAAACCCGCTGATCCCAATGCCAAACCGCCCTTGGACTTCATCATCAACCTCCACGACTTCGAAGAAGCCTTCACGCGCTTCGGGTCCGCCAAAGCCAATGCGTATATTTCCGGCGCCTCGAATGACCTCGTGACACATCATGCGAATAAGAACTACTGGGCTAAGCTCTGGTTCCGCCCACGGATTATGCGGAACGTCTCCACAGTGTCCACAACCTCTCGTATCCATGGAGTGGAGGTGAAAATGCCGGTCTGGATTCCACCGATGGGCATAGCGAAAACCGCGGGCGATGAAGGGGAGAAAGCTCTCGGTGCTGCGGCAGCGAAGGCCGGGATTGTTCATTGCCTCTCTACGGCATCGAGTTTCGAGATCGAAGAGGTCTTGGCGAGTGCGGAGGGGTATCCGTGGTTCTTTCAACTCTACGTCGACCGGGATCGGAAGAAGTCTGAAGCCTTGCTCAAGCGACTTGAAGGCATGCAGCAGGTCAAAGCGATATGGGTTACCGTCGACCTCCCGGTTGTCTCCAAACGGGAGGCGGATGAACGGATCCGTGTAGAAGGTGTCCGGAGCGCGTACGCTGCTAACGGCGGCGAGGCACAACCTAGTGGCCAGCGTAATGGCGGGTTGGCACGGCAGACAGGGTCATTCATCGACCCGTCATTCTGCTGGGAAGACCTCGCATGGTTGCGCGAACATACGAGCAAGCCCATAGTAGTGAAAGGTGTGCAAGGCGCAGCCGATGCGAGAAAGGCGGCGAAGATGGGATGTCAAGGGATCGTGATCACCAACCACGGCGGACGGGCATTGGACGGGGCGCCTGCAAGCGTGGCAGTGTTGTTGGAGTTGAGGAGGGATTGTCCGGAGGTGTTTGGGAAGTTGGAGGTGCATATCGATGGTGGCGTCCGTCGGGGATCGGATGTGCTGAAGGCGGTGTTGCTTGGGGCGAGGAGTGTAGGCGTAGGGAGGCCGTTTCAGTGCTCGGTCATGTATGGAAGAGAGGGGGTGGAGCATTGTGCTGGGAGTAAGTGCATCTGTTGTAAGTTGAGAATGGGATGCGCTAACGTATCTCTGCAGTCTTGCAAGATGAGCTGGAGACCGCCATGAGATTGTGTGGGATTACCGATCTAGACAGTGTCCGTGGCGACATGTCGTACCTGAATACCTCGGAGCTGGAGCAGTATCTGCCGAAGCCCACTTCGGTGTGGAAGTCTATACTAGCGAAGCTGTAATTGAAACACGAGTGCGGAATGCGCTGCCAGTTGTACAACCATCGCTTCGTGATCTCGGTGCATGTCTCATGGCATGTGTTTACTTCGCCGTAAAGCCAGATACCGACTGACATACGGCTTAACAAGCTCACCAGTCACTCGTCACGTCTCTCCGACGGTCCCGCGGAATTCGAGTCCCAGCACGCCGGCCTGCTCATGCACTCTCACCGCCCACTTTTGCAGCACAGGGTGGGCAGCAGCGATGTCCTCGAACGAAGGACTTTCGCTCGGCACATTGTAAAGCCAGATTCCATCTTCACCGAAGTAGTCCTTGCCGCATAAATGGCTGACATCCAGCTCCCTAGTCGCCTCATCAAAGTCCAGCTGCGCCTTCTCAGCCAAGTCTGACTGCGCCGTCGACTTGGCCAGCATGGCTCGAAGCATCCCCTCCAACGCACCCAAGCACCACCCTACTTTCAGCCCGAGCTCAGCGCCGAGGCTGTAGCCTTCGTCGAAGCCATCTTGCATGTGCGTTTCCTTGCTCGCAGCGATGCCTTCGCGGTAGCCATTGGTTACGTGAATGCTGCGGAGGCGAGGGATGTCGGAATGCTCGGTGCCATGCTGCCTCTCCTGAGCGCTATCGTGGGCAGTCAAATTCGGGGATGACGGCACAGAGCCAAAGACATCGTCTAGCTGGTCTGCCTGCGTCTCCTGCTGGGCGTCTGCGTGCCGTGTATCTCCATCGTGAACGCCTGAGACGCCGTTCATAAACGCCTCTCCGGCATGTTCGCGTCTGTCGAAGGGGTGGAGATCCTTAAGCATGGCATCCTGGCATAGGACTGATGGCACGATGGAAGAAGCTCTTGCACTGCCGAGTCAGTCGTCTGGACGAGGCTGATGTGATTGTCTCGAGGAAAAAGGGCTTTGCGGGCCCCGGCAGTTGCTGCAAGCTTTCGGCAAAGGCGGCGGCACCCGTCTGCAGATCTTCCGCGAACCTCACCTTGATGACGGGCTCGCTACAGCTTTCCTCCCTCCACCCTCTACATCGGCTTGTTCCGCCGATATATATCCTAATCCCGTCAGACTGGAATGTGATTTCTTTTGGGACCCACGGTTGCGCTGCAGGAGGTGAGCATCGAGGCGAGATGGCCCGCCGTCACACTTGCCGGCCTCATCTGCCGGGATCCAACTCCCGACTCAGGGCCGAGCCTCAACATGATCCACTATCAGCCTGACGATATCTCGGATCTGCAAACGTACCGCCACAGGTTAGTTTTGCATCGGATCTCGTCAACGGAGTCTCAAAAAATAGGAGTCCAGTCGGAGTAGATCTGGAGCGTTTGTAGCGAGGCGGTAAGGTTAAGTGTCGTTCCCTCCATCTTTCACACCAGCGCCTGCGCCTGCGCCCACGCCTTCATATTCGTCTTTGCCTCTCAATCGTTGTGCACGAGATGACATCTCACGATTCCAGCAGGCGGACGTCCCTGGAGACAGCTGAGAAGGAGACGCCCTTCACCTGTACAGCCCCGTCCCTCTATGGCGGAGACGTCGAAGCACAGCAGTATGCCTTGCCACAGCGAATACCTACTCACACCTGTGGGAACAAAGAGGGCGCGCCTCTTGAGATTTCGCCCTCGCATCTCTCGCAGCCACCGCAGCCTGGAATTCCAAATGGTGGGTTCACAGCATGGCTTCAGGTCGTATGCGGCTTCATGATGTTCTTTAACTGCTGGTATGCAATACTAATAGTCTATTACCTGGCCCTCCACTGACATTGCACAGGGGCCTTATCAACGCCTACGGTGTCTTTCAAACGTACTACAGTACCACCCTCATCCCATCTTCCAGCAACAGCGACATCTCCTGGATTGGCAGCGTCCAGGCCTTTCTCCTCTGCTGCTGTACTGTCTTCGCCGGCCCCATCTTCGACTGCGGCTACGCTCTCTCCCTCGTCCGCATAGGCTCCTTCATGGTTGTCTTCGGCCTCATGATGACCTCTCTCTGCACGGCCTACTGGCAACTCATGCTCGCCCAAGGCCTGTGCATGGGTATTGGAGCCGGCACTCTCTTCATCGTCAGCATCGCCATCATCCCAAGCTACTTCACCACCAAACGCGCCTTCGCAATGGGCATCGCGGCCTCTGGCAGCAGCCTCGGCGGCGTCATCTACCCTATCGTCTTCTATCATCTCCAACCACGCATCGGATTTGGCTGGGCTACACGAATCATTGGCTGCATTGCTCTTGCTACCCTCTTGCTCCCATGTTTCTGCATCAAGCTCCGTGCCCTTCCTCCAGCTCGCAAGAAAATCCTCGACTTCTCTGGCTTCCGCGAAGTACCCTTCTGCCTCTTTTGCGCTGCTGCCTTTGTGGGGTTTACCGGGCTTTATGTTCCGTTCTTCTATATCGAACAGTTCGCCTCTGAGCGCGGGAGTGTGGGGCCCATTCTGGCGTTCTACTTGCTGCCCATCCTCTCGTCTGGCAGCATTCTCGGCCGGATCCTGCCTTCTTTCATCGCTGACTACCTCGGCCCTCTCAACGTACTTTCCGTCTGTACGATCATCGCCGGGCTTCTAGGCTTCGTCTGGGTGGCCGTCCATCATACCGTCGGTGGCCTCGTCATCTGGGCTCTTCTGTACGGGACGTTCTCCGGTGCCTTCGTGAGTCTGCAGCCTAGTACCGTGGTAAGTATCACGGATGATATGAGTACGGTCGGCGGTAGGCTGGGCATGAACACTTTCTGCGCGGCGCTGGGAATCTTGATCGGGAATCCAGTCGCAGGTGTGATTGTGGGGAGGGGGAGTTGGGTCGGTCTGCAGGTGTTTTGTGGAGCGACACTGCTGATTGGTGCGGTGGGTGTGGCTGTGACAAGATGGTCGAGGGTGGGCTGGGCGGTCACGGAGAAAGCGTAAGTGAGGAGACGAAATCTGCCAAAGCGAAACGGTTTGGAAAGATTTAAAGGCATGATGACGGCACCGACAGTCATCAGAGGTCTGGTGGCAATGGCCGTGAAACAATGGGAGCGTTTCTGAGCTTATTCCGACCACCGGTGGCTGCGCATCGCCATCGCGAATCCTGGCATCTCTCGTCCACGCCACCCTACATAATTCGACAACAGCTGCATTTCCTCCGCTTCCGACCCTCCCGTCCCCGCTCTCCCCCATTCCAGGTACCTGGCCCTGGCGCACTGTTCTCGGCTGCCGGCTGTGTCACGAAAGGGTCAGGCAGCTGCAAGTCTGGTATATCGCCTTGTAGCCCAATGGCAGTACGTGTTCCTCCACCTTCCACTGCCGGACCAGCAGCATCTGCAGTGTCGATCGGGACTGGCGAGTCCTTCACGAGAGCATCCTCGATATGCTGGATGCTGGTAGAAGCTGGTGCCAAGACAGCAGTACCGGTGCGTTCGACGGCCTCCGGATCTCCATCCGTGATCTCAGTATTCGGCTCGTCCACAAGCGCCACAGTCTGGCCCTCCGTTGTTGGATGCTGCGTGGGCTTGGAGAAAGGCCGTGAGAAGATCTTGGGCCGGGTCCGCGACGAATTGGATACGAGCGGCTCAGGATGGTTTTTTTGAACCTGCTGAGCTGCTTCGAACCTTCTCTGGCGTTGGCGGTCGAGTGCAGATCGTGTCATGGTGTCAGTTGTCGTTGCGGGAGATGAAAGTGAAGTGGCAGCAGCTCGTGGAACTGGAGGAATTGTGATGTCGCAGCAACCACGCGAACTTGTAAGGACGCTCGCAGGCCCAAGGACTCATCCGGTGATGTTTGCTGCTGTAGTGAGTCGTTCATCAGGCACTACGATACGGTTTGCTGGGCCCCTTCTGCGAAGCTTCATCGGTCGGTTGCCAAGCATTGGAGCATTGTCTGATGTGAGAGACATTGATGGAGAGATAGGCGGCTGGCACCGGCCTCTGTGTCCTGCCTGCGTGTTTGTACAATGTATATATGTCTGGCAAATCATGTCGTAGTGAAGTCAGCTGACAGCAACACAGCATTAGTCCGCGCCCATGACATCCCCTGTAACCGCAGTCCAGCTCGGCTACATCCGTCCGTAAGCGAACCTTCTCTCCAAGCCCGCGCTCACAGCCAGTCCATTGTCCGCCGTTACAGTCGGGCTGCCGAAGTTTCCGAAACGTACATTCTCCAACCACATCCTTCCTCTCGGCACATACCTGTCCGGGATCGTTCCTTGCGGCAAGGGCCGATACCGTGGATCCCTTCCGACTCTGGCAGGCGGACAGCCCCAGTCCTTGTCGTAGAATGAAGTGTTCCCGTTCCGGTCGATAGCCCACTCCGGCGCTGGCTTCCACTGAGAGAAGTAGTCGCGGCGCTTCTCAAACGGGCCTTGCATGTACGATGCCAGATTCTCCCGGACGGGAATCAGCATGCGAGTCATGGCATCGCTTTTGACGGTAGTGGCGGAGGGCAAGGGCGAGCTCTTCTTGACCGGTGTCCCGATTGCACCGTAGTGAGATGAGGGGCTGCTGCCAAGATCTGGTTCGGAGTCCTTGTCCAGGGCTTTCAGGCTTTTGAAGAGGTCTTCATGTCGAGCAAAGGTGCTGCCGTTGAGGCACCAATCTCTGAGTTTTTGGTCGCAGGACTTCTTCGTGCTCTTCTCGCGCAACTTGGCATCTGCGTCTAATTGAGCTAGTATCTCTGTCGTTGATTTGTCAGCAAACCGCTCCACGAGCAGCCTTTCGCGAGGCTGAGATGCACTTGATAGATATGGCGTAGTGTCTGAATCCTTCTTGCTCCAGTATGTCTCTGGGCTGCTGCTAGTCTGCAAGATGCTGTCATCTCGAGTTGAACCTTTGCGCAAGGACCGCAGGATCGGGAGGTCATCGTAGGTATCTGTGACTTGAGCTGTCTTCCTCTCAAGGTTCGGTGAAATGCCGCTTGGGTTCGCCACAGTTTTCTTGTACTGAGGTGTGGCGACCTTTTTTGCGGTCGAGTACATGACAGGGGTAGGAGCGACATCTTCCGACTCAGTTCGAAAAGGGTCGAAGAGGACGGTGCGGATGTTTGTCTGGCTGAGACTGCGTTCTTTGGCCTGATCGCTGATCTTCATCAGTTGATCTAGCATACCATTGCGGCCTGGAGTGGTGATCCGCGGCACCGAAAGGACCCTATGGAACTGAGTATCACCTTCGGGTGCTTCTTGTGCCTGCGAGGGAATGGTACCCAGCTCAGTACCTGCCGGCCCAACAAAGGGAGATTGCGAAGGTGCTGGCCCGGTGGTATATGTAGTCGCAGGAGGTGTTTCATGATGTAGCTGGCTCGAGTCGGCCCTACGCCCTTCCGCCGCACGGACAGATTTAGGTGTTGCGCCAGCAGGCGGGAAATGGCAATCATAGTTCAGGGCTGACTGCTCCTCGGTGGGTCGTTTAGCTCTATTCGCAAGTTCGGCGCCACCGGCCTGGCTGCTGCGAGCACCCATCAAGCTATTGTGGGCTGAGCGATGAGGCTGCGCACTTCCAAAGAACGGGTCGTACATAGCAGCGGGAGTCATTCCGTAGTAGACAGGGTTGCCGTAGCGATCTGCGCGGATGTCGACCGGATACTGGTAAGGTGCATTGTAGAGACAGCCACCGTAAGCCAATGGTGCTGGAACATATCCAGGATACGCGGCGTAGACTGGAGCTGCGTACTCCATGGACTGAGTGTAGGCATGCGCAGCATAGTGTGTATTCGACTGATTGGCGTCGCTCGACGTAGCTGAAAGTCTTGGCTCAGCCGAAGGTTGGATGCGGACTGAATGCTGGTGCACATTGGCAGCGGCAGCGCCACTATGCGCAGGGGTTGGCCGCGGATGCGGGAGCATTTGCAAAATCTCTTTTGTGCCGAAGGGCAAGCCCATGATAACGGCCTCACGTTGCTTGGCAATCGTGCGAAAGTAGGCCAAGGTATTTTGCTGCAAAGTCTGACCCGCAGTTTCGCCTTTCAGACGATCGGCAGCCAGCTGACCCTCCACCTTCTCACGGACGTTGGACCACTGACCGATGTTCTCCCACACGTAGCGCTCGGCAGACCATTGGTGCGCCGAGACGTCGCCGTTTGGATGCTGTACGAACTGAAGCTGGCCGTTCTTCGTGCCTGGGTTTTCGTCGATGAAGTCGCTGCCAGGTAATGCGTTTCCGAAGACCTCATAAATTCCGCGCGTATCGATGGAAGCCTCCATAGTCTTCTGCTTGCGCTCTGACTTGTCCTCGTAAGCGCTAAGGTAGTCGGTGCCGCGTCTGCCACGCTGTCCAGTGTAGAGCTGCAAATCGGCATGGTCTCTTGGATATGAATCAAGCTTCTCTGCTCCGGCAATGTTGGAAGCAGCAGTGCGTTGGGATAAACTACTCAAAGAACGAGACAACGAGCTGTCCCGTATCTCTGGACGGTGCGGGAAGGTGCTGATGCGGATCTCTGCGTTGCCGGCTGCGGATGCCTCGGTGGCTGTGGGCGTGGTGTCAGCGGCGAAGTCGAAGGCTTTCCACACTGTCTTGCCTTTGCCACCGCGCGAGACTTGGCGATGCTTGGCCTCGGGCGGCGGTGGTGCTGTCAAAGCAGTTTCCGCTTGCTCAATCCGCTTGTTCTGGCGGGCCAGTTTGGCTTCGGCGAGCGACATGCTTGATCGTGAATCGTGTGGAATGATTTTATTGAGTGTGGATGCTGATGTTGCGCTTACGGGCTGATTCGCTTTGAGTAAGGTGTCAATATGGGCGTCGGTTGCGCGTTGGCCCTCTCGGTCGCCCGACCGTGACGAATGCTGCGCAACCTGAGGCGTGCCAAGCGGCAACCTATTCGCAGGGAGAGAGGTGACGATGGGACCTGACCGATGGCGCGAAGGTGGCATGTGGCGAACACGCGCAAGTGGAGCCTGCGGTTCGGCGTGCGGTTCGACGGGCCTGGGACGTCAGAAGATGCGCGATTGCTGTTGACGTCGGGTTTGGCAAGAATCGAACCGGCGATATCGTCGCGGTTCGTGCGCAGTAGGCGGGTTCGGAAGAGAATGTGTTTCAGTCGGTGAGGTGAGGTTGCGGAGGGAGGTACGAAGCTCGAGACTGCCAAGTGTGCTCAGTTGGAAGGCACGACATGCGTGACGCACCTGCCATACCTGCATCTGAGACAAGTGTGCACCTCATCTGAATCTTCATCTGCAAATATTCTTGCTCGCCGCTTGTATGATCCTTGGCTGTATTGTGCCGACGAGGATCGAGATCGTCTAGCTGGCAGCCATTTGTTCACAATTCCCAAGGTCGCTGTCCTTACAGCCACTCGGCCGGAAACAATTTCATCTTGCAAAGACGTGATAGTATGTATGTAAGTAAGCAGCAATCAGCAAATCAGTGCTTCAGCGAGCGTCCATTACCTCCCGGCGCTCCATTGGCAGAAGTCAGGATTGGGTCTCGTCCCGGCCAGCAGAGCTGTTCCCCATTTTCACGGGCGCCTCGATCCACATTAACTTCATGACAAGCCAACATACCTTACAGCTTCTCAGCAACAGCATGGAGGTTCGCAGCATTGCCTCACGCTCGAATCCGCGCCCCATGCCTGGTCTGCGGTCGCGGATACGCGGCATGCTGTCTCCCAGGGCCCGAAGCCCCGTGTGTATCCGGACGACTTGCTGTCAAGCATGTGAGTTCGCTATGAGGCGCGGTGAAAGGGCATGATGGAGCCGTTGATGAAAGGCGCGTCCATTCCTCGGCTTCTTCAAGACCAAGATGGCTGGAGATCTCTCGAACATTTGTTCAAACAGAGAAGCAGCTTCGTGTACTAGCCCTTCTCGAGGCTATTGCTCAATTCTCATCAGGCACAAGCCACCGCCCGAACGTGGGATGCCATCGCGACACCCCTCGATACCGGGTGATGGTGGGCTTGAGCGACTGTAGAGTTGTGACTGTCCGGGTCCTCGACCTCCTTGCGGGGCTTTGCGTCGACATCAGGAGCGCTGCCGATATATTGGAGCTTGCTTTGACAATGCAATGCTTACTACTGTGCGCGTGGTATAGACAGTCCGTGATGCGTGACGGAAGTAGGGGAACTTGTGATACGGCGAGTGACGAATGCCTGAGGCACCAAGATGCAGCAGTCGCCACACAACATCGTCCTCCACTGTCTCCAGCAATGAGATTTTCGTCTCTGCCGACACAACCGTCTTCGACCCAGCAGGCACCGTTATGGCTTTGGCTGGCTTGACAGTGGTTGGTCCAGTCAGTATCGTGAACGTTTCGTTCGTCTTTGTGCCGGCCCACTCGCCGCACGGAAAAAGAGACAATGCCATGGTCGCCGGCTCTACCAGTCCGGATGAAGTCGAAGGATCTCGCCCATCTTGACGAGAGTCGATACGGACAGCTCTTCTGTGTTCACTCTCGCGGTTTTGGCTTCTTGTCTAAGATGAAGATCGCGACTAGCGGCGGAGGACTTGCTGGCTTGTCGACATATCTCTGGCTCCACAAGGTAGGCCGAACAGCGGAGCACGACGTAGAAGGTATCTACGAGCAACGCAAAGGCAGCGGCAAACACAGCGCCACGGACAGAGCAAGCAGCGGTCTGATGTCCATAGGAAGGTCGTTTAGCCTGGCTCCGGATGGACTCCGCGTTCTGCAGCGCCTCGGCGCTGCACTGCATGAAGAAGTGATGAGGACGGCTGTTCTCAATACCGCGTTTCCGGTTATCGAAACACTATGGCTGGACAATGATTGGGTTCAAGAACTTGACGAAGGTGCTGATTGGCCGCGACGATACATTGCAGTGCATGAGGAATCAGGTCCCAGATCAAGTCATCTCGACGTAGCAGCTCCTCAGCCTGCAGGTTACAGATGTTGGAAGCCCATTGACTCTAATATTTACAGACGGGGACAATACCAATGCAAATATTGTCGTTGGGGCTGATGGCGTGCGCAGGGTTATCCGCACATTCATGATGGCTAGGACGACGGCGATACCTGATCGTTACTTGCCCCAGGACCGTGGCTTGATCAACGTCAGCTGCTTCGTGCCTCCGCAATTTCTGAATGATATACTGGAAGGCAGACTTAAGTGAGCGCATCCCATGAAGTCCGAGGCGGTTCTTCTACCACTGCTGGTTATTATTTCAAGCCTCACACCATGCACGACAAGGGGGCATCACTCACGCCCTAGACCACAGTCCTCAAAATTCAAAAGATGTCCGGGTTTTCTGCTGCCCAACCTTCCAACTTGAACATCTACCGGAAGATTGGCGACAGGTAGACGCCAAGCTTGTGGGATCAGAAGCCAAAGAATGCTACTCGAGCGTGCAAGATGCTATGCTCCAGAAGTGCCTGGCATTCTTCCAGTCCCAGGCTGTCTAGCCAGGCTTCATGATACCCAAGGTTCCATCGTGGAAAGATCGCAATGGCACAATGTTCATAGGTGACGCCACTCGTGCGCTGAATCTGTCGAGCGATCAGGGTGTAAATACGCCACCCAAGGATGCCGAGGCTCTTGCCAAGGAGCTCAAGTACCAGCGAGCTAGAGGGCCGGAGAATGAGCGTTTGGTAGCCTGCAAGCAATTCCATGGCTTTTGAAAGCAGTGCGTAGAGAAGTTTGTCGACTATGGTCAAGCAAATACTTACAAGAAGCGAAACGGAACGTTTATTGGGCAGATCATCCCCTTTATTGCGGTCAGACTCTTCAGTATGTATTTCTTCCCCATGCTCACGACTTGCGATTCTGCTGATTCTGTTGCCAGCGCTTTCTGGGGTTTCGATCGGAACATGCGGGAGCTCTAGGACAATGATGTTGCTGAGGAGATAGAATAGCTGATTATTACCATGCAGGAGGCGGCGGAGAATCAAGGCGTTGACGGATTCGCAGCTGAGCTGAAGCATTGACGGTGGTCGCCTGGTCAGTTGTGAAGTCTTGTGCCATTTTCGATGCGATTGAGCATATGCACCCCTCAGGACCGTTGTATATACAGACCATCTTCGAGTAGGTGGTGTGTTGTTTTGCTGAACTTGGAGAGCTCCGAATGGCGCACCGATAGACGGCAACCAGTTGCGACCTCCGCGTCCACGAAAGATTCCGTTCTTCATCCTCCCTGTCGCTTGAATTCAATGACGACCATCGCCTCCGCATATGTACAATAGATGCTCATCTACTGCTCATCAGCATGATACCTGAGATCGCATCGTGGCGAACGCGCGGCAATTCATGCCCGCCAAAGGCCGGCTATTGGAGCTCATTATTGCGACAGCTCTTCTGCGGCCAACTGCGCCACGCGTTGAACGCGAAATGAAACATTCGGCAATGTCGCAGCTCCTCGAGATAATGTTGGCTTTGCAGTATTACTGCATGCGCTGATTTGGTGAGGTCGCGTCGTGGCTGTCATTCGTCTCAGATCAACTGAAGATAGTGAGCATGGTAGCTATCGTGCTGGAAGAGGGACCGAATGACCTGATTAGGAAAGTACCTCATCCGAACCAAGACTGGAATTCGAGCCCATGTGAACAGCACGCGTACATTGCTACTATCTCATCAGCAAATATAGTAGCCTTCCACAGTTGCCGTTACACTGACATGGTCCTTTGCTGTATCTATGAAGGCGAGCAGAAACGCCAGATTCACAAGCACATCGCTACCGCTGAACAGGTGACGACGAACAAGCCCACCAAGATTGTCCACTGCTGGTCCTTGAAGCGCTCCTGGGCCGGGATTTAACGCAGACTCGTTTCGACGCCCAGGTCAAGTACAATGGTTCCTCGTGTGGTGATCATCGGAGCTGGCATTGTTGGCACCAACGTCGCGGACGAGCTTGTGAGTCGAGGATGGAAAGACATTACTGTCATCGAGCAAGGGCCGCTCAATCTGCCTGGAGGCTCGACTTCCCACGCTCCTGGTCTAGTCTTTCAGACGAACTCAAGCAGAACGATGAGCAAGTTCGCTAGCTACACTGTTAGCAAGCTTCTATCGCTCAAAGCCGATGGTCAATCTTGTTTCAACCAAGTTGGAGGACTCGAAGTTGCAACTACGCCAGCACGTCTTCAGGAGCTCAAGCGCAAGCACGGATGGGCGAGCTCATGGGGCATCGACAGCCGGCTAGTTGACGCCGACGAATGTCTCAGACTTTACCCGTTGTTGAACCGCGAGATTGTCCTCGGCGGTCTACACATTCCTAGCGATGGGCTGGCGCTGGCTGCCCGAGCCGTTCAATTGCTTATTGCGAGGACTCAAAAAGCTGGGGTGAAGTACTTTGATCGGACTCCAGTCACTGGTATCGAGCAAGAAGATGGCCGGGTGACCGGTGTCTCAACTCCCTCCGGAACCTTCAAGGCCGAGATCGTAATCAGCTGTGCAGGCTTATGGGGCGTTGAGATCGGAGCTATGGTTGGCCTGCTGATCCCGCTTCTTCCTCTCGCCCATCAATATGCCAAGTCTGCTTCTCTTCCAGTCCTTGCCAAGCGAGGAAACCCACCAAACAGCGCAAGCCTCCCCATCCTCCGCCATCAGGATGCGGACCTTTACTACCGCGAGCATGGCGATCGTTACGGAATTGGCTACTATGGTCACAAACCCATGCCAGTCGTGGCTGCGTCACTTGGTGTTACGCCACGGCACGTTGACGAGAAGAATATGCCTTCACGCCTGGACTTTACTGCAGAGGATTTCGCGCCCGCCTGGGAGGCATCCCGCGAGCTCTTGCCAGCACTCCGTGACAGCGAAGTCACAGAAGGCTTTAACGGCGTCTTTTCATTCACGCCGGATGGTGGTCCAATAGTCGGACAATCGCCCTCGATCTCTGGATTCTGGGTCGCAGAAGCTGTTTGGGTGACTCATTCAGCTGGCGTAGCCAAAGCCGTCGCAGAGGTGCTTACGTATGGCCGATCCGAAGTGGATATCACGGAGTGCAATATTGCGCGTTTCGACGAAGTGCAGGTGGCTCCCGCGTATGTCAGCCATACGTCTCAGCAAAACTTTATCGAAGTCTACGACATTCTGCACCCCATGCAGCCGAAAGAATCCCCTCGCGAGCTTCGAACAACTCCGTTCTATACCAGACAGAAGGAACTGGGCGCCTTTTTCTTGGAGACCAGGGCGTGGGAACGCCCGCATTGGTACGAGGCCAACGCCGGCTTACTGAAGCAGCTACCGACTCGATGGCAACCGAAGAAGCGGGACGATTGGTCTTCTCGGTTCTCCTCACCGCTTGCGCATGTTGAGGCCTGGCGAACCAGGACAGCCGTGGCAATCTATGATATGACCCCGCTCAAGCGGCTAGAGGTGTCTGGACCTGGATCGCTCGAGCTGCTCCAGAGGCTTACCACGAGCAAGGTTTCGTCGGGCCTGCATTCCGCGACATGGACATTGATGCTCGACAAGGCTGGCGGGATCTTGACTGATGCCGTCATTGCACGATCGGGTGTTGACACCTATCATGTTGGCATCTTCAACCCCGTAGCAGAGGATTACATCTCTCGGCAGGCTCGAGCAAGTAGCAATGGGAGCCCGCGGTGGGTCCATGTCCGCGACGTGACTAGTGGCACATGTGCCATCGGTCTGTGGGGTCCTCGAGCCCACACGGTGGCAACGGCACTCCATGCGCTGGATGTGCTGCCGAAAGAGTACCTCGGCTTCAGAAAAACCTTCATATCTGGCATTCCGGTCACAGCAGTTTGCCTATCCCATGTCGGCGAGCTTGGCTGGGAGATCTACACAACTGCAGACTACGGTCTCCGACTTTGGGATGTAATTTGGAGAGCCGGCAAGCGTTACGGCATGATTGCTGCAGGCCGGGAAGCGCTCAACGCCCTGCGCATGGAGAAGGGATTTTTGGACTGCGGCACCGACCTCACGACTGAGCAGAATCCGTACGAAGCTGGTCTCGATCATTTGATCGACAGCAGCAAGGGGGACTTTGTTGGCAGCGAAGCCGTGCAGCGGCTGCGGACGAGAGCGCCTGCCAGGCGCTTGCGAACATTGCTCGTCAAAGACGGGCAATCGGTTGTCCTGGGCAAGGAACCTGTTTACGTGGACGGCAAAGTTGGTGGATACGTGACAAGTGCAGCGTACTCTTACACAGTCGGCAAGCCGATTGCGTACGCATACCTGCCAGCGGAGCTCGCGGATGGCGCAGAGGTGGAGATCGAGTACTTCGGCTTACGTGTCAAGGCTCAAGTGGTGGAAGACCCGTTGAGCGCTCGCCAGGAGTCGGCCGATCAGCGAAGCCAGGCGCTGCCAACGACAGAGACATTCCGGGCGAGACTATAACGAACGTAGCAATATGTACACGAGATGGTTCCGATACGCTTCATGTGCCGTCCATCAGCCCCTTTGAGAGACATTGTGATAGCTCCATGTGCCTTTCGCTATCTTGCGCAGTGGATGGCGGGAATGGTTGTGATATTGCTCCTCGGAGGCGGTTTCTCTACTGAATTACGGTCATGGTTCTGGATAGGCATCACATTGAGAGCCAACTGCAGTCTATACATTGTGCCTTTAGCCATGTATGTAAAGAACTACAAACGACTGATCTCAGGAATGTCCACTTGTAAAGCCGAAATATCCACGCTTGGCTTTCGCCCTTGAATCAGCTGGCTCATAACCAGACCGCTTCCGAGACTCATCGAGATGCCCCACGGGCCGTGACCGCTTGCGACCCATACCCTAGCACCCGGACTCTGTCCTTTCTTTCCCAAAGCCCGATGTGGAATTTGCTGAAGAATGGGCACGCCAGTCTTACTGACAGGTCTGAAGCATAGACCTTCTGACAAAACCTCCAGATCATCTACTACTGATGCGGAACCAGCTTGTTTCAAGCCGGACAAAGTGACAGCCGCGGTCCTCAATTCCTTTAGGCGTTCCGGTTTCATCAGCTTCTTCGCATCTGTTGCAAGTTCGGGCAAAGGCAGCTCTGCGCTCGTGTTGTTCAGTCCACCAATCCAGATCTCTGGCTTCCCGTTAGGCCCGAGTCGGGCATACGCTTCAGGTGAGTAATTCCACTCTTTGGTTGGCGGGCAGTAGATGGCATATGACATCGTAGCATCTTTAGTGCTTTCGCTGCCAGATACGTTGATGAAGGGTTTTGTGTATCGAGGCGTTCGGTAGAGCACGCTGTGGCCAGCCAGAGCATCAATCTCGATCTTGACAGGGCTGGACGGAAATAGCTGCTGCCAGACACGAGGCGTCCAGCAGCCAGCGGCGACTACGATATCGCTGCAAAGAAGCTCGGAAGTCTTTCCGTCTTTCACGGTCTCGAACAGTAAATTGGACGCTTTGCCCAACTGGCCATATCTGATCTCCTTCGCGCGATAGCCCAGCTGGAATTGAACGCCACGGCTTTTGCATTTCTCCAACAGGAATTCACAAAGCTTTCGAGGCTCGACCTGTCCGCAGTCATCGATGCTCGCGATTGGGTTCCAGGTCGCTCCCTTTTGTGGTGTAATCCAAGCCGGAGTGCCGTCTGCGTTAGTAGCCTCGCCTGGGCCATTGACATGGCCGACACTCCGTCGACTGGCTGATTGTGCCCGACTCGTCCCTGCAAGAAGCCAATCCTCTCCACGAACACCAGCGGGTGCATCTTCGAGACTCAGGCTGTAAACGTGAGAGCCTTGGTAACCCCATCGTTTGTGGCCGTCATGTTCCCGAGCGAGATCGCGGTGCATGTTGAAGGAGAGATTGCCTAATGCTGCCGCTTTTTCGGCAAACCAGTCGCGCGCCAGGAAACCTCCAGCATAGCCTGATGCAGATTCCAGCAGTCTGTCCGCCGAGTCTACTATGACTATGCGTCCATTATATTGAGGATCTTGGGACAGGTAATAGGCAATGGAGAGGCCGATAATGCCGCCGCCCAGGATGGCAACAGATCCTTCTCGGGTCATGTCGACTGAGAAGAGTTCCTTGAGCGAAAGGACGATGACTTGGACCCAGGCAGAAGATGTCTGAGGATCCGCACGGCAAGAATCAGGTCGCACGGGTTGCAGAGGTTTCTGATTCACAAAAGTATGGACCGGAGAAGCGTGACTGTCATCGATTCGACATCCACTCCTAGCTGGTGAGGCTTCACTATAATGTCGAAGCCACTGTTTCCGACGCCAGATACTCACGCCACGCGTGTCTTCGCATGTCGGCAATGGCCTTATCCTCGGCCTAAAGTGGAAGTTACGATCATCTACCGCGCTATACCGCATTTGGTGCGCGAATCCGCGCGCTTAGTCACAAATTGTTGCCCGACTAACCTTCTTCCGACTTCCTATTCCACCAACTCCCTCTCTCCATTTTGCATCAATATTTCCCGGTCTGACACGCACCGATAAGGGCTTGCCTGACACATCTGGGGCATCGTCAGCTCCTCATTGCCCGATATCGTCGCACCTGTCAGGAGAAGATGGGGTTTCATTGCAATCGGGCAAACCAGCACTGGCGTGCCGCGTGGTTCCCAAGAGCAGACATCGCTGGCATACGCGCTTCACCCCCGAACCGCCATTGCGCAGTAACATGTCGAACTGTGACGTGGCTACCGTTCAACATAGGGTAGGCTATGTGTTACCTGCTCATGACGACGCTGCCGCGCGCTCATGGGGACTCAGCGATGTCGCAGGTGCTGAGGTAGTTGCCAGGACAAGACGTCTTCAGGTATGCAAGCCGCGACATGTCCGCTCTCATTATAAAGAGCAGCACTACTTGGCAGAGCGCCACTAATGGAGTCATCCCATCAACACACTTCTACACTGCATCGGCGCCTGAACTATACGCCCCTGCACCCAACTCTCGTAAAGCCCGGTGCGAGACGCACCAATGGCATTCGATGCGAATAGCTGATGTCAATTCATCGAGGACTGGTGCAATACAGCCAGACGCTAGTGGAAGCAGCACGACTCGAGGGTCACAGGCTTCGCCAGCGTGACCCCCGCCATGTATCTGCGTAATATCGCCGTCCTGCTGACTTTCAAGCCGCTTGGCTAGTATTGTCAGTAGAGTGGGCATCTGGGGCGCTCATGCCAAAAGCCACCAAATCGAGAGCATCGCCGTGGCGAAACTCTGACTTTCTCTCGATCCAGAAACCGCGCGTTTCCTATCTGAGGACCGCAGGGTCTGGATGCCCGTGCGCCTCGGTCAGCTTGCCTGGCCTTGCGTGGTAGGGACCGAGTCACCCCATGGGGCTTACGGTACCATGCAATAGCATCACCATGGAAGAACTGCTATCTCACTGCCACGATAGCCGTACATATCAAGGCATCTTCGTACTCTGAACGCTATGTATTGCAACTCAAGCACCGATAAGTTGAACCACTCGTCGTCGAACAACACATTGTTATAACATGGCAACTGCAGCAGTTGCAGCAGTATCCAGCTATCTGGGCTGGGGATCGAAACCATCGCCACCAGAGAATGTCGCCCATCGAGCATTGCCGTCCAACTGGTACACATCGCAAGAGATGTACGAGCTGGAGCGGCGTGCCATTTTCTCACGTAGATGGCAGCTCGTCACTCACACCGCCAGGCTGAGGAATCCAGGAGACTGGGTGCGAACATCCGTCGCTGGATTCGGCTTCATGATCACTCGTGATCGGAAGGGCGACATTCATGCCTTCCACAACGTCTGCAGACACCGAGCATATCCAGTGGTATCTGGTGACTCAGGCAACTCCAAGATTCTTGCTTGCAAATATCACGGCTGGTCATATGGACTCAATGGCCAGCTCGCGAAAGCACCTGGCTACCAAGACTTAGAAGGATTCAGCAAAGATAACAACGGCCTACTACCAATTCATGTTCACGTCGACGTCAACGGCTTCGTTTGGGTCAACCTGGACTCAAAAGAGAAGCCGGAGGTCTCATGGGAAGGTGAGATTACGCTAGGCTTGAACTTGCCGACGATCGATTGCTGACGAGTATCTTAGAGGATTTCGATGGCATTGATAAGCAACCCAGGTACTCACAATTCAACTTTGACGATTACGAGTTTGACCACTTCTGGGAACTTGAAGGCAATTACAACTGGAAAATCCTGGCCGACAATTACAACGAATGCTACCACTGCGCAACAACACACCCAGATTTGCCGGCTGTGGCAGACCTGAACTCGTACAGTGTCCAGACCAAAGCAGCGCAAATCATTCACGATGCCGCAACGACCGAGGAGCAGAGAAAAGCCGGCCTCACCATCGCCGCCACATACCACTGGCCTAATGCGTCAAACAACATCACGTAATTCCACCGTCCATGGTCGCTTTCTCGGACAAGTGCTGATTGCATGATAGCCCTCACTTCTTCATGATCCAACGCTTCGTACCTCTGGGACCGACGAAGTCATCAATGCAGTACCAAGTCTTCCGCAACAAGAAATCCACCGAGGAAGATTTCCAACTCGTGAACAACATCTACAAGCGTGTCATGTCCGAAGACAAAGCGCTCTGTGACCAAGCTCAACGCAACCTGGAAGCCGGCGTCTTCATCAACGGCGAGCTGCACCCGCGGCTCGAGAAGGGTCCGCTGTTCTTCCAAAAGCTCTGCCGAGAAGCCGTCACCGCACACCACAAGAGGGAGCAAGCTGCGAAACGTCAGATCTGGCCCGCACAACAGCAGCTGCCAACCTCCGCAAAGCTCAGCGAAGATGACATCGACTTCTGTGCTGGCTTGGCATGTGGCGAGAAGAAAGACAGCCTTGCTTGGTAAGGCTTGCTCTAATACTTTCACGTATGGCGTCCCGGCGTTGCTGGAGTTCGGCCCGCATATTGAGCGTCGCACTCTGTTGATGACGAACAACGGCCAGGGGAGGAGATTAGAGCACTCAGATCCGCATTGGCTTGATTTATGCGGCGAGACGCGATGACACAGCGTCATCGTTATTATACCACTGCGACATTCGCTGTCATATGTCAACGCATCGTCGATCAGCGTGCGTCACAATCCAGAATATCTACTTCAATTCGGTAGATAGATTGCCGCTCTAAGGGCTGGCGCCCGCGGCGAATCAAATGTCACTGATGAAAACAATGCTGCTCGACTCGCTGACGGTGCCGCCGTTGTTGCTATTGCCGCTGCCATTTTAGCTGCCACCGCCGTGTCTCCCCCGGGCGTTGCCGCCCTGCCATGGCCGCCACGTTGCCAGCCACCTCCCTACCAGCTGCCATGCTGGCCTGGATACATCTGTGAGCTGCTCGAATCGCACCAAGACCCGCCGGAATGAAAGGAGACGGCATGATACTGCTCGCTGGTGCCAGTAATGGTGACGTCAGCAAGTGGGATGTGATTATTGTAGTTGCCAGGAACAGTGGCTTGAAAAGTACTGTCGGCGAAGGAGGACTCTGAATGGCATTGGTAGCGGAGCGTGACTATCTCAGACCGTGCTTACCTCCACGGAAACGCTGTCGTCCAGGTAGAGCTCAATAGTCGCCTGCTGGTTCTTGTTAAGCGTAATAATCAAGCTCCACGGACTTTGACGAGATGTCTTGACCGTGTTGCCAGACTTCCGGATGGGACTAATGTTGCCGCCACGGATGGCCCCGGGCTGATGTACGAGTGGAGCGTCTAAGCTCTTTTACTCACCGGCTGCCGCATTGCTAATCTCTAGCGAGTACTGGTCGTATCACAGGGTGCCGTCAGCAACACCGGGGAAGACACCACGCACACTCGTGGCCAAAAACTCAAGCAAATGCGTCTCGAGGAGCGCTGGGCCGGATATAACCTACTTTTCAATCAATTTCCGGCTAGCATCGTTGGGAACTTCCCAGGCAAAGGCACGGAGGACCGGCTCGACCGCCATATTGGCTTCGTGGAAGAGGGTGTGAATTTATGGCAGCAGGCTGTAACGGATGATCATGATTCGGCGGGTAGTCTCTGCTGTTGCTGCCCAGCGATAAGTCGACGACGTGTTGAAGGCCTGTTCAGTTGAGATTACCGCGACGGATCAGCTGAGGCCCAAAAGCCAGCAAGCTGGCAGATATGGTGTCTGCTGACTTCCTGTACGGTCGGACGGGAGAAGAAGTAGAGATCTAAGCGGCCGCGAATGGTGCGATAGGTAATTGTCATATCGTGCATCATCCACGCTTGTACATGCGCACCACGCGCGTAGATCCCGTGAGAGAGCGATGAAACGTTTCCGTAGCGAGTCTCGACATACACCGGATGGACGCTGTGGCCATTGACTCCCATTTTTTGACCGTTTTCGATGTGTTAGGCGTTCTAGAACGTCTGCGAATGAACGTTGGGCACACGAAATCCGCTGAGGGTTTCAGCCCAGCCGCAGATATCAAATTCGGGTACCATGCTCGTGACAAGCTCCAGGGAGTCTCCCGTAGATACCAGATTGTATCCGTAAGGATCGAGTAGAACTTCTTCGCTGAGGGGCTGGAAAGACGAAACCGGCAGGAATGGTCATCTGACCAGTTGAAATTCAAGTCGCTACTCTTCTTTGAAGCTTCAGACTCAATTATGCCCACAGACACCGGCGTGGGTCACAGCATCTAGAGGCACTCAATGCTAGGGCGCCAGATACTTCGGCACGATCCAGACTGCCAGGCGCTGCTTACTCTGATACTCGACCGTGAGAAGGGAATCTTGGATCTCGTTCGCCCGTACATTCCATGCCTTCCCAGCGAGCGTGAGATCGGGGATCAATCCTGTCGAGCCCTGCTGCACATGGGACGCAGTATAGCCCGGAAAACCCGACGGGGAATTGGGTGCGCTTGGGTGTTCGATGGTAGGTGTGACGGAGGGCGCATAGTTGACTGACGAGGGGATGACGGTTTTTAGAGGGCAGATGGGAGGGTACTGCGGGTTCTGCGCTGTATAACTTCCCATCAGTACTGGCTATGGAAAGTTGCATTATTTCGAAAACTTAGCTCCTGCGAGTGCTGGCAACGCGCTGATCAGTGCCCGTGTCCAGTGCGTCGTGAAGATCCTGCTACCAGCCTCCCTGCACAGCAATACGGCGGTGTACACACGAGAACAAAGGGCGGTGCGAGGATAAAGGGCGACAGAGGAGCGTTTCGTATGACCTACCCTCATCGCGTCACCGTGGATCTAGCCGTGCATCAATGGTCAAGGCTCCGACAGTAGCGGCGTGTTCCTTGCGGACGAAGAGGTTTCTTCAATCCACGCTCGGTGCAAGCTGCTGCTTGTTTGGATCCTGGTGCCGGGCAGATGTGGCCTTTATCACCGGAAAAGCAAGGGCGAATTTGTATAGCGTTACGTCGACGTGGCTGATGTGCATATGAAGAGGCTGAGAGACGCTGCGGTTCCAGAGGATCTAAAGCTCTGCCAGAGCCGAACGCGGCAAGATCTGGAGTGGATCTGGATGAGCGAGGCATTTCCCGTATGACTTGCCGGTAATAGCGCCAGATGATCTGTTTGTATGACGGACAGGCTTGCAGTGGTCTTTCTCGTAGATGCCATGAGAAGAGGCAGTGCTGGACGATCTGATGGCCGTCTCCGGAACACTTCGGATCTCAGAATGACTTCATGCCAGACGATGTTTAGGGTGCACTGTACACCGGGCTGGGCGGATTCACGTATAGTGC
This sequence comes from Acidiella bohemica, assembly GCA_019670975.1. Lineage (NCBI taxonomy): Eukaryota > Fungi > Ascomycota > Dothideomycetes > Mycosphaerellales > Teratosphaeriaceae > Acidiella > Acidiella bohemica. Next base: position 729,629 of record JAGUCJ010000016.1, read on the forward strand.
TGGAGTGAAGGAAAGTCTACCGTAGGGACGGAGCAGCTGTACCCTTCATCGATTGACGGTTTCGGACATTGGTGGCGACGAGACGAGGATGTTCAAACTTGAGGAGAAACACTGGCCTTGTTTGGCAAAGAGCGAGCACGGTCCACCGCGACCACCAAGACGCAAGACACCATCATGCGAGTCTTCTTGCAAAAGACCGGCGGCGACGTATCGATCGCGTCATCTTTGACACTCTTGCATGTGTACTGTCGTCCGACTTCCGCTATCTTGATGGCGCCTGTGGCGACCGCTCTGCAGCCAGCTCAAAGACTCCTCGAAAGGCAAAGCCCTTTGGTCAGGAGACGGTGTTGCATGTGATAAGCGACTCTGACTTTCTCTGACGCCGTAGCAGCAGAACTCAGAAGAGCCGGGCCATTCGCGCCTTTGAGCTCATCGACGGGCAATACCGCGGCTCTTCCTCATCCCGATGGTTGCCGGTCATCGATGGACCGCCTAGCCGTTTGCTTGCGTCCCAAGATTTGATTGCTGGCGCGGTGTGGCCTGCTCGACTGCTGACTGATCCCTAATGTCGATCGAGACAGCGTTGTAAGGATCGTCTGTAGGAGCAGCTTGTGGTGCTCCACGGCCGACTGGAGCACGACAGAGCCAGCCATGTTGCTTATTGTTGCGTATTCTCGTCGTTGATCCCTGTGCGCTTCGAATGCGTGCGTAGTTCCGGTCCCCCCCGCGAGGCTCCGACGTCAGCCTGTGCTCGCCAGATGCACGGGACGAGAAGCGCTTGTCTGAGCGATCGAGGCTGTTCCTGAGATCGCGATGATCTGAAAGTGGCAGGAGGAGGCATGGTTCCTATCGGACCTGCAGACGAGAGCTCGCGAATCAGCAGCTCGGCCGTCAGCGACGGACCCCGATGCGGTCGATCGACAGAGATAGAAGGGGGGCCTTCTTGACAGGGGGTCAGCATCACTAGCCGGAAATCGGCGGAGATTTCGATGACGGTGGCCCGCGCGACGTGCTGATACAGCAAGGTCGAACAGTGGTGTTGGGGAAGGTATCTAGACGTCACGCAAATGTCACCATGACGCAGTGACCAGGATGTCGACGTCCGCGGGATGGTTCGTTGATCGTAGCACAACAGCAAATAGCCGGGGCGATGGCTGTCGAGACCTGTTTCATGTGCGCGAAGACGGCGAGATCTGGAGACCCTGCTCCATTGCGCTCGTCAGCATATGTCAACACTCCTCCGGCCTCCGTAGGACCCCATGGTAGTCTTGACGAGGCATGCGGGCGGACTGGACCTGGACGTCGCTGTCCAAGCCCGCCTTTCGGCATCCTCGCGAAAGTGAGGCTCTTCCATCCGGCATCTGAGCGCTTCAGCCGCCACTGCCGGCGGAGATCTCGGAGCAGAGTCCCTGTACACCGATCTCGTATCGGCGCCGGTCGTGATGCGGCATCGCCAGGCTTCGTGAGACGAGCGCGGCCAGTCCGCCGGCTTGACTGTCACTGCGTCGGCAACAGCGGGATGCGGCCGAGTGAGGCCAATCTTCCGCTGCTTGCCGGCGAGTGATTCCCAGCCGTGCCGCCGCTGCCGAGCGCTCCCGAGCCTGAGCGCTGGTGCGATCGGCCAATGAGACGGTGCCGCTGTCTGGCGGAACGCGCCCACTTGCACGGCTCATGCCCCACGTCACAATGCTTGTCGCCGTTTAAGCTTCCTTCCATGGCGAGCCGCCCGCAGTGTTATGAAACCTTATTTACTACGCAGCCTTCTCCCGCGTCCCCAGCAGTCGACCAACACCATCGAATACTTAACCCCCTCGAGCGCCGGGCAGCTTCCAGAGCAGCACTCCTCGCACTCGCAGCGGCAGCAACAACGCCACCGCCCAACCCTCGCCGCGACAGTCCAGCGTCCCACCGACTCATCGAACCGACACCACCTGCACGATGCAGTCTCTCGCCCTCGCCTGCCTGGCCTTCGCCGGCGTCGCCATGGCCAACAATGCCATCTACGTCAACAACAACTACCAGAACCAGAAGCACGTCTTCATCGCCATCACCCAATGGGGCTCCGACTGGTACTACTCCGTCATGTGCTGCATGGCGGTCACCGCTGGCGGCTGCATGGTCTCCGCCTACATGAAGCCCCGCAGCGACCGCATCTTCTTCTATCTCTGCGCGGCAATCTGCTCCGTCGCGACCATCGCCTACTTCGCCATGGGCTCCAACCTGGGCTGGACTCCCATCGATGTCGAGTGGCAGCGTCCGTTTGCCGGCTTGGACCAGCGCAACCGCGAGATCTTCTATGCTCGCTACATCGACTGGTGGGTCGATCATGAGTCTGCAACAAGTGAGCGCGCGTCGCACTGACCTCCAAAATCAGGTTCATCACCACCCCACTCCTGCTCATGGACCTCCTCCTCACCGCCGGCATGCCCTGGCCCACCATCCTCTGGACCTGTTTGCTCGATGAAGTCATGGTCGTCACCGGCCTCATCGGTGCCCTCGTCAAGACCCGATACAAATGGGGTGAGTCGTTTCCGGCCCCTCCTCCAGCTTCACGCACGCACTAACGCACCGCCGCAGGCTTCTACGCCTTTGGCTGCGCTGCCATGTTCGGCGTCTTCTACGAGCTCGTCTTCGTCGCGCGCCCTGCCGCCAAGCTCCTCGGCGCCGATGTCCACAAAGTCTTCGTCCGCTGCGGCGTCCTGACCCTCTTCCTCTGGATGCTGTACCCAGTCGCCTGGGGTCTCTGCGAGGGCGGCAACGTCATCACTCCCAACGACGAAGCCGTCTTCTACGGCTGCCTGGATCTGTTCGCCAAGCCCGTCTTCTCCATCATGCTGTTGATCGGTCACTGGAACATCAAGCCGGAGCGTCTCGGGCTGCGCATCGCGACCCCCGATGAGTGGGCCCAGGAGCAGGGCCGGAAGCGTGAGACCGAGGGCGCTGCTGCCACGAACGGCGGTGTGACAGGTGACAATGCCGCTTAGGCTGCTTGATTGTCTCGGTCTATCGGCGCAAGCGTCGACGGCTCAAAAGGTCGACATGTAAATCCCTTGTCGACTCTGCTGCAATTACCGCGATTAGCGAGTTTCCGATAATGCCCAATTGGCTTCTTCGCTACGAGGGTGAGTGGTGGTGGTTATAATAGATGGCGGAAGCGTCAATGGGCGGATTGTCTTTTGTGGTAGAATAGGAACCGTGGTAATAATGAACTGACGACTGGATGTCTGTCATAAAAGCTGCATTCTTTTCAGCTTCTCCTCTTGCCAGCCGAAGAGTTATATGGGGCCGCCGTAAAAGGGTACCATTGCAAACTCACTGCATCAAGCATCACTTCATCTGCTCCCGATCATCAAACCCTCCGCTCTCACCCCAGCCACGCTCCCATCCTGCTCTGCCTCCTCATCCTCTTCCCCGCCCCCCGCGTGTTCCTTGTTCCAAGCCACCGCCCTCTCCCACCTCGCCTTTAATCCCGCATGCTGCCTAATCAACATTCCCATATCATTCAACAACCCATCCCTAAACTTCGGATAAACGGTCGCATCCTGCGGACTCTGCTTGTCCCACTCCTCATACGCCATCATGTTATCTGCCGCACGATCCCGTGCGATTCGAGCCTCGGCGATCTCGTTCTCGATCGTCATCCGTTGGAGGTGCGGGATACGTGTCGCTTCGAAGAATGACGTGTTTGGGCGGAGACGGGAGGCCTCCGCTTGGGCTTCGAGATGGGCTTTTTGATAGACGGAAAGGTCGTGGCGGGCGTGGTGGAGGAGTGTGATTTGGAATTTGATCTCGTCTGCGCTGGGTTTCTTGTCCGTGGGGAGGGATTCATTTCGCATGCTGATCAGAGTCTGTTCGATTGATCTGATGTGCGCGGACTTTGCTTCGATTTCCACGCGCAATTGCTCCGCTTCCCATAATGGCAAATCTTCTTCCCGCTGACAGACACCCTCGGGACATAGCCTTGCAACTTCTCTATTCGCGTTATCGTGGTCCTTGTCAATTTCCTTCTGGATGCGGTCGAGTTTGAAGATCTCCCATTTCGCTAACCATTCATCGTCTTCACTCTCTGCTGCTTCGAGTTGCCGCTGACGTTGCCTCATGTCACTGGCAGCGGAGAAGGCGTACGCCTCGTATTTCTCGACGTCGTCCAAAGGCTTTCTGGAGTTCCGTCTGGCTCGGGCTGTGCCGTACCATCTGGCGCGAGCAACTTCGAAAGCATCACCGTCGAAATGATTCGGCCAGCCATTAGTCTGATACAACTCGCGGAAAGCATCGGCGTCCCAGAGACCGCCGAAGTCGCTTTGTGTTCCGCCACCTGGGACGTACGTTAAGGACTTTAGACCGGCTCTGATGTCTCGGAGGACTGCGCCTGCGCTGCGGCTCGGGATATGCTGGAAGTCATTTTGGTTTGAACTAGTCCTGGGAGCCCAAGGTTCATCAGCAAGCGCGGGATCCGCGCTTCCGCCGCTTAGCTGATCAAGCATCCAAATCACATGTTGGCGAGCATCGTAGACAATTAGAGGGGCAGCCGAACTGCTCACTTTGAATAGTGGCGTCTGCCAAGGTTGGATATAGCGGCCATTTGTGGCGTTGACGGACTTTGACGCACCACGGTGGAAAGGGTCTCGACTATCCTTGACATCGTCTCGTCTCCTGAAGTCGGCGAATCCGGTTCGCAGAATGGCATCAGTGGCACCGGCTTCATCGGTGTCGATGTACGGTAGTCGCTGATACAACCGGACAATGGCTGGATCGAGATCTAATGACGAGGGCAGGCTGGAGAGTTCATGCGGTCCTCTGACAATGCCTCTGGCGTCTAGGTACAGCATCTCCGCCAGTGTGTGGTAGATGTCCGTCATTAGATGCGCTATTTCGGTCGTCCGGCTGTCAATGAGAGTAGCTTGAGATATAAGCAATGATGATGCCGGTCCGAGGATGTTACTTAGCATCAATACGGAGCGGTAATACCAGATACGCTGCGTTGCTGACAATCCTAGAACAAGCACCCCGATAGCGACGCCGAGCGGCGATGTCCTCGCCAGCTTCTTCCACCATGCTTTGGAAGTCTTCTGAGACGGCCTTCTGGGAGGCTGCGGCTGCTCGTCGGGCTTCGTTCTGCTATCACCCGCGGTCATGTCGAAGATGTTCGCGAGCCCATTCAGCGGGCATCAATGTCTGTTTCCAGAACACTACCATGAGCGTGGGTGCACGGGGCTCACCATATAGGCGAAACCCATATCGCCACGTAGCCATCTTGAGACTTGCAGCCACCATTTTCGCCGTCTCAGGCTGAAATGGCAAGTCGGCTATATGTTTCACCTCAACAGCCAGAAAAGGTGGAAGCTCGAAGCAAGCTTTAGGGTGCCTGAGGCAACTTCGACACCGCCGCGGCGGCGGTCAGATCAGATGAAGCTTGTGGACAGAGTTGCGTCCAGCGGTGCCCCGACTCTTATATTCGGCGAGCAATTCGCTTCGATCATCATGGCTCCCTCCAAATGAACCGCCCTCCATCCGCTCGTCGGTACGCATGCACGAGAGTCGAGCCCAACGGTGGCGAAGGTACGAGAAGTCGTGCTTGACGCTAGTATCCTGCTCGTCGTAGAGATTACGAAGTTGGTATGCTCGCGGGAGTCCTGGTGTCTGATCTGAACGGAAGAAGACATGAAGCTCAGTGCCCTTGCGCTCAGGAGTAGTCGCGAGCCATTACCAGCTCTCCGACACTGTACATTGCCCATTTATGCTCCTTACTATCATGAGAAGCTTACGAGGTGTAGGTTGCTGATTTCCAGGCCGGTCGAAGCTCTCCAGCCAGGGCTTTGCGGTTGGACATGTTAGATGAAGGTGCTATTTTGGCTTGCACGTATTATTTTTGAGATCGTTGCCCCGGTGATTCGGCTATTATTGACCTTGTCAACTTCCTGAGGACAAGACTATAGCTCGAATCAACGCTTTCCGAGAGTTGATACAAGTCGAGGAACTTTTGAGGCACCCTTACTGCGGTCTTGAACCCTCTCTCTTGGTCTTGGGTGGATCATTTGCACCTGACAATGTACTGTACCGGACTATAACTATAAGGTCGGTAAAACCCTAGCTGATGCCCAGCTTGAGTTGGAAGCAGCCTGGTGGTCAGCAGCAGAATCGGGCTCGCAGTTCCATCCATACTCCTTGGCTGACTCCCTTCTTGCGTTGCGTTCCCTCTCCTCTACCCTTACCCTCTCCTCTACCTTCTCCCTATCTCCCTTCTCACTCTCCTCTAACCTCTTCCCTCCCCCCGCTCAATCCTTTCACGCTCCTCCACCTGGAATCTCTTCACTTCTCTCTGTTCTCTCTCAACTCTCCCAATTCTCTTCTGTCTTTTTTCTCCCTCTCCAACGCTCTCCAACCTCTCTCTCCTCCCTCTCCAGCCCCCCAAACCTCTCGCTCTCCTCCCTCTACTTTTGCGCTCTCTCCTCGCTCTAACTACCGCTGTCTTAGTCTCGCTTAAAGAAAGACATCTCCCCCGTACGGCGTTTCCTTTCATTTTGAGTAATCTTTACGCCCGCTTCCCTTTCCGTCCGCGCTTAGCTGCACTAGCTTCTTGCCGTATCTGGCGAAGCTTTTCTCTACGCATCTCCCTCTTCTCCTCCGGAGGAAATCCACTCAGCGCTAGTACTACTCCTCTCGTCCGCTTTCGCTACTCTATCGATTCCTGGAGACCTTGCGGAAATGACACTACACAATTGTAACTTCCTACTTCTGTACTAGCAGTGATAGTATACAAGACATTATTCACACCTAAGAAGCAGAATGCCAAGAAAGCGCAAGTGTAGCTATGGCAGGCTGTGGAATGGCAGGAAACCGCCCCTCCCTCCTTACCTTCGTATAGGTATTATCGTATTCCGGCATCCGATATTACGGCTGCAACATCTTCCAGTCGCCTACCTTTCTATAGCTCTCTATGGCAGTCGACAGCTCTCAAAGTCTGGCAGAGTCGATTAGAGTGGTGGGTCGAGCCACTTGCACTTCGCGGTCTCGCGACATCCTCGAAAGCGAGCCTCGAAAGCTCTTCGTTTGGGCGGAAGTGGGACTAGAGTCGCAAGTAGAGCGGCAGTAGCAGCAACACCTCAATACCAACAAGCAAGACGTCAATATCCAACAGCAAGGCCTTAGCATCCAGCAGCAAGTAAGAATCGGCAGTCGGCCAGCAAGAGTCGACATCCAGCAGTAATCTCGAAAGCTCTCCCAGTCCGGCGGAAGTCGAGCTAAAGTTGCAGGCAAAGTAGCAAAGCTAGACATGACTCGGTCCCGCAAGAACTTCGAAATTCGGCAGCAGCAACATGGAAAGCTCTCCGAGTCAGCTGGAGCCGACAAGAAGTTGCGAGGACCAGCCACATTATAGTAGCAGCATCATCTCAAAGCCGGCCACGAAGACAGCGGCCTTGTACCCGACTCTTTGCGACACCCAACAGCCAAGACGCATAATATCGATCGTCGCCTTGCCGCCTTTGTCCATTACCTGTCAGCTGTACGTGATCCGGATGCCAGCCAAGGAGAAAGCTCGTCGTGAACAAGTGTGTCTCTCTTTGCTACAGCACAACGACCGCCCTATCGTTCTTACCTTGCCAGAAGACATAGTGGCGGAGCTTCCGTGGTTTCCATGGATCGCCCGCCTCCTCATGCCCAAAGTATACGTGGCTGGGAAAAGAAGTGGGCAACGCTGAGGGCAGGAAAGAGCTTCGTGGAGGCGGAGGGGGCGGGAATGCCCGCATCCCGAGAATCTTCCGGACATTGATTCTCGTCGTCGTGTTCAGCCTCGCCATATGCGCTGATTCGACCATGAACTTCCCTTCGACTGGCATACATCTTCATACGCTTTCGCTCATAACGTGCGGCCATGTCTGCGGAATACAACCGCGGTAGTCTTGACGCCAGCAACGGCAATGATCATGCCGCCGACGACAGTCCGTCCGGCAATGGCCACGCGAATGATCCTCCCCTCAGCCCGGCGAGCCCTGCCGTCTCCAACGATCCGCCCGCCGCGTCGCCTGTCGCAGATACGCCTGCTCCGGTCGTCAATGGACCAACGGCGCCCAAAGAGACGCCCAAGAAGGTGCAGGATGTCATGCAGAGCGACATCGGCATCACCACCCTGCTCAACCGCCTCAAGCAATCCATAGCCTCGGCGCGAGACTTTGCGTCGTTCCTACAGAAACGCAGCAAGATCGAGGAGGAACATGCGACTGGATTAAAGCGACTGGCAGCCTCTCATGTAGACTCTTTGCGCAAGCCCGAGATGCGGGGTGGCACATTCGCGGCCCAGGTGACCGAGCTGATGAGGGTGCACGAGCGCATGGCCGACAACGGCATGCAGTTCGCGCTGACACTGCATGCCATGCACGAGGATCTTACCACCCTTTGCGCGAATATGGAGCGGGGCAGGAAGAATGCCAAGCATGAGGGCCTAGAAGCCGAGAAGCGTGTTAGCGATGCAGAAGCGGCGATGCAGAAGGCAAAGAGCAAGTACGACGGGCTGGCCGAGGACTACGATCGCGCAAAGACAGGGGATACGAAAGGTTCGAGGAGAATAGGGCTGAAGGGACCGAAGTCACAGGAACAGTATGAGGGTGATTTGCAGAGGAAGTTGCAGGCGGCGGACTCGGATTACGAGGAGAAAGTGCGGTTGGCGCAGGCGGCGCGACAAGCTTTGATCGAGCAGCAGAGGCCGAGATTCGTGCGGCAGCTGAGGGAGCTATGCAAGGAGTGCGACGCGGGCTTAAGCTTGCAACTTCAGAAGTTCGCGAGTTTCAACGAAAAGTTGCTTTTGGGCAATGGCTTGGTAGTGTCGCCGCTATCGGGCGAGGAGAGCGCCCAGAAGAGTCTGCGAGATGTCGTGATGGGCATCGACAACGAAACCGACTTCCACAACTACGTGGGCAGCCACGCTGGCAGGATTGGCCGGCCTATCGAGATCAAGTACGAGAAGCATCCCACGCTCGCGCCGAAGACACAGCAGCCGCGAAATGTCTCTACGAGTGGGCCGACTGCACCCCTGCCCGGCGAAGCTACTCGTTTGAATGTCGTTACGCCGGCGTCCCAGCCTGGCTCGACAAGCAGTCGCTACTCAACCCAGCCGCCACCCGGATCTACCCAAGTACCACCCTCATCCCTCGCTTACAACCAGCCCGCCTACGAATCCCAACCTCCTCGTCCAGAATATGGCCGCCAACCCATAATCAACCGCGAGCATTCTCCATACAGCCCGCAACAAGCACCTGGCCGCGCCGATGCCTTCAACTCGCCTCCTTACCCGACGGGCCCCAACGAATCCTATGTTCCGCCCCAACAACAGACAACTGGAACGGTAATTCCTCCTGCCCAGACCCGCTCGCCTTACCAAGCCTCACCCGCACCTCACATGCCCCCCACCTCAATGCCACCCAACAGCGCCGGACCCATCTCTCCCGCAGCCAACAACCTCCCTCCCCTGCGTCCGACCTTCGGCGTAAGCCTCAATGACCTCTTCGCGCGAGACCAAACCGCGGTGCCGCTATTGGTGATTCAATGCATCCTAGCAATCGACCATTTCGGCCTCGAAACCACCGGTATCTACCGCCAATCCGGGACCGCCTCCCACGTCAACCGTCTGATCAATCAATTCAACCATAATCCCACCAGCATCGATTTTCGGAATCCCGCCAATTTCTACCACGACGTCCACATCCCCGCTACACTGCTCAAGCAGTTCTTCAAGCAGCTCCCTGATCCGCTCTTCACGAGAGACAGCTATAATGATTTTATCTCCGCGGCGAAGGTGGAGGATGAAGTGCAAAGGAGAGATGGATTACACGCGGTAATCAACGAATTGCCGGATGCGAACTATGCTACGCTCAGGGCTTTGGTGCTGCATTTGTGTCGGGTGGTGCAGAATGAGGGGAAGAATCGCATGGGGAGCGGAAATTTGGCTGTCTGTTTTGCGTGAGTTTACTTTCCTTGCCGCGCTCGATTCCCAATGGGCAAGGCGTCAAAACATGTTGAGATCATTGCTGATGCGTCTGACAGGCCAAGTCTGATGGGTACACATACGGGCAGTCAGATTGGGGATGCGGGTTTGCAGGCCAGGGTGCTGGACACTATTATTCAAAATGCGACGGCCATCTTCGACGAGGATTAGGCTGGGCATATTAATGTAACATGCGGGGTGCTTGTGAGCGAGGGGATGGGGTCTGGGTACTGCAGATGAGCATAGTATGACGATGTCCGCGGATCCGTGTGCTGTATTCACCCGAGCGAGGATGCGCCTAGTAAGATGACGATAATGTATTTTCATCATCCAGACATGGCATGTTCCACAGCCCACACTGCATCATACCGCTCTGCCATTGTACATCAACGTCAATAAAACTGAATGGTAAGTCCACAAGCGGTCGGTGTTCGAGTCGATGGCAGAGGAGCAGAAGATAGCGTCAACCCCACCGGCTCTTTTCCCCCCACAACAGCCGAATCTGGGGCAACGTCGACTCCCTTTCAAACTCACACGGAATAGCCGACAACAACCTCGCCTATTCCACCACAAGACCTGCTTCCCACTCTCAGCACTATCCGCAAATCATTGCCGGACAGACAAGAGTCCCAATCAAACCCTGACATCCCCGCAGAGATGATGTGTGCCTGCAGGACGAGACTACCGGCGAATGCTTGGTTCGGTTTACCCAGACAACCGTCTGTGGGGAGTATAAAGTAGGACTCGATGCCTATGCCAGGCGAAAGATGGAGGCAGGTTGCTCTTCTCTTGAGTTCCTGCAGCGATTCTTGCTCGGATACGCCACGAAGATGTTCCCCAAACGCTTCGCCCTAGCGGCTGCTTCTCTTGTCACACGCACCACAGCTCAATGGCCGAGTCATCATGGCAGTGGTGGCGGCAACGATGCCTGCTCCCACATCGCCCACTCATTCCATTACCCGGACGTCACGGTGAATTTCGCCACGCATATCCCGGCCGGGACGAACATTTCGCTCTCACAAGCTGGTGTCTTGGCGACATGCGACCGTCCCTTCCAGGTCGTGCCCGTGGATCTGTGCCGAGTGGCCATGTTCGTCAAGACGAGTGATATCTCCAACATCACGCTCGAGGCTTGGCTGCCTTCCAATTGGACTGGAAGGTTCCTGAGCACTGGGAATGGAGGTCTGAGTGGTTGCATTCAGTATGAGGATATCGCCTACGGTACTCAACTTGGCTTTGCCACTGTGGGTGCGAACAACGGCCATAACGGTACGAGCGGCGAAGCGTTCTATAAGAATACTGAGGTTGTGGCGGACTTTGTTTATAGGTCTGTTCATACGGGCGTGGTCGTCGGCAAGGCCATTACGGAGAAATTCTACGGGAAGAAGTGGAGCAAGAGTTATTATTTGGGCTGCTCAACAGGTGGAAGGCAAGGCATGAAGGAGGTGCAAGATTTTCCCGACGACTTTGACGGCGTTGTCGCTGGGGCACCGGCGGTAGCGTTCAACAATCTGAGCTCTTGGTCGGGCTCTTTTCGTGAGTGCACACTGTGAGTGGTAGTAAAGGCGAACACTGACAGGACACAGTGCTCAAGACTGGCACGACTTACTCGCCGACCTGGCTGAACCCCGCGGAGTGGGCTCTTGTGCATGAGGACATTCTCTCTCAGTGCGACACAATCGACAACGTCGCCGACGGCATCGTCGAAGACCCGCAACTTTGCGCGTACGATCCGGTGACGCTTCAGTGCCCATCCAACGTCACGAATAGCACTACCTGCCTGCAAGCCCCACAGGTCCAGACTGTCCGCGCGGTCTTCTCCCCCCTGTATGGCGAGAACGGCTCCCTGGTCTTCCCTCGCATGCAGCCCGGTAGCGAGCTAGAAGCAGCATACATCTACTACACCGGCCAGCCCTTCCCATACACCACGGACTGGATGCGGTATGCCATTCTCAACGACTCTTCTTGGAACGCCAGCGAACTGAACTCTTACTACGAAGCCTTGGCATCGCACATCAACCCGTACAACATCTCCACCTGGAACGGAGACCTCTCCGCCTTCAAGAACAAAGGTGGCAAATTACTGCATTACCACGGCCAAGCGGATCCCATTATCACCTCGGCGAATAGTCCGCGCTTCTATGATCATGTCTCGAATACCATGGGCTTGCCGCCAAGCGAGTTGGATGAATTCTACCGCTTCTTCAGGATCAGCGGTATGAGCCATTGCAGCGGTGGCGTAGGTGCCTGGGAGATTGGTCAAACGTCTGCGGGCGCGGAAGGTGTGCCGTTGATTCCGCAAGACAATGTATTGTTGAGGATGGTCGATTGGGTCGAGAACGGTAACGCGCCGACGACTGTAACGGGGTACAAGTACATCAATGTAAGTCTCCCGCGCCGGTGGTGCGACGGAAGACTAGGATGCTAATCTTGCTGTGATCAGGACACCGTGAGCCTCGGCGTCGACTTCGTCAGGAACCACTGCAAGTATCCGCTCAGGAACTACTGCAAGGATCCGTCGAACTACAAGAGCCCGGATGCGTGGGAGTGCGTCTTGTAAGCTGGGCAAATCGATAGGCGTCGACCAGCAAGCGAACATTCCGTAGCTGCCCTCCACTTTTCTCGCGAGGAACCTGAGGTTCTGAAAAGCGCCAACGCACTTGAGATCACTCCCCTGATGCTTGATCCTATTCCGCCTTCTTTGCCTGCTCTCTCAGACCTGGTGCAGTTCCAGCCTTCGTCTCTAGATCCGCCGCGAACAGTGCGGCGCCGCAAGTGTTGGTGTACGCCATGAAGATGCCGACTATGGGGATCATCTCGAGCAGTGTAGCCACTACCCCGAAACTGGCGGCCGGGTCAGTATCATCTTGCGTGCACGGCTTAGTGAACGAACCTCGTATACGCTCCTTTCCTCTCCTCCACAAACTTCTCTCTCTGTGTTTGACTCATCCCTTTGAGCTGAAAATAGCGCGCGTGCAGCGACGGGCCATTCTGCGTCACGTCAGCGAACAATACACACCGACGACGTCCGTCATAAGCTCACCTTCCGCCCTTGCAGAATGATGAACGCAACCGTGCCGAGCACCGGAATGAAGTTCAACGGCAAGTACATAATATACCGCACCACTGCTTGCGGAGTGAATTTCATGAACGGCTTGCTGAGTGCTTTACCGAGCCTGCCAACTGCCTCTCCTGCGCCACCAGAAGACTTGAGCTGACGCTCCTTGGCCACAAGCGCCGTTTGGCCCTTGGCGACGAGCGTGCCGTCGAAGGTATCGGTAAGCGAATCCTGGATCAACAGCGTTTTCGAGAGCAGCATAGTCAGAGTGCTGGACTCGGACAGCACGAGGAGGATGGTCGTGAGGGCTGCCAACGGGCCAGAAGTCCAGATGAGGACGGCGAGTTGGGGCAGGTAGGTGAAGAGGAACATGAACGTCGTGACGCCTATGCCGAGGGCGAGGGTGGGTGCGAGCCGGGAAAAGAGCGGTTTGTAGAGATCTTTGTGGGTGGAGAAGTAGAAGATGCCCTGCTTGAACGTCAGCCTTTGGCCTTGGCGCGGGCGTCGCTCAAGACACCTACCTTCAGGGGATATAGGTAGGCTCCGGATTGGACGCCTTCGGAAGCAATGTCGCGAACGCGTTCGACTTCCTGCTTGGCGGTCTCTCTGATCTTGTCGCTTGTCGGCATCTTGGCGTCGCTGTTGGTCACCTGCGATCTCGTGAGCGTCCTCGGAGAGGCGAGGATGAGATGTGCCTCCAGGTGTTGAAGCAGAGGACCGGCAACCGACTGAATAGTCAATGGGTGGAGGGCGCTACGTCATTCTTGCCGCACTCGCTGCACGCTTCTTGGCTGCTGCGCTCTCCATTGCACTTCCTCCCCCCGATACCAATCGCCTATTTCCTGTAGGTACGCGGCGGCCACTACGATGGCGAATCGCGCGACATGTCCCGTACGAGTCATGGAAGGTCACAACCTTCGGCTGACCCATGTTGGCTCGGGTCTCCTCACTTTCGAGCAACCACAGATCTCCCTCCGACCCGTTCCCGGGCTCTTCTATCAGCAACCACAAGACTGGGTGACCTTCTTCCGGACGCCGCCTCGTCCGGAGCAGGCAGAGTCGAATTTGAAGCCTGATCGGACATCTGCGAAGCAGCGATGTATGTACGTCTGGCGACCGCCCAGCATCGTGTCTGTACACTCCACCTGCTTCCTTCAAATCTTGTCGGTCCCCGTGGCCTTCTTCTACGCACTAGAGCTACAAAAGCCAAGCGGATCGTTGATGACCCTGGAGAGTTGCTTGCTCGCCTTGTACTTTGTCATAAAACCTGCGATGCGTCTCGAAATGTGATAGAAGCCTCGCCTCCTTCTGTCCCGACGCCCTCTCCCGCAGAGCCTAGGTTCGAAGCCTGGCTCACGAACAGCCTGTGACCGATCCGACACCATGGTCAAGCTACGCCCGCTCAACGAGCTCGATAATACCGAGGGTACCGTGCAGTTGCAAGATCAGTCCGGCAATGGAGAGCTGATACTGCATCCTTGCCCAAATCGGAATGATCCTAATGAGTACATTACCACAGTCAGATACATGAACGGCAAGTTGACCCTTTGACAGCCCCCTTGGCTGGCCGAGAAGGAAGAAGCACATCTACTTTCCAGTGTCTGCGCTTTCACCTTCTGGACGAATTATGCCATCGGTGGCCTGTCGCCAGCGTTCTACGAGCTCAGTATTGAGTTTGACAAGACCCAGAGCGAGACGAGTGCTTTGCTCCTATGGCCCGTCTTGATCCTTGGCGTCTTCAACTTCTTTTGGGTGCCAATGGCCAAATACTTCGGTAAGCGACCAACCTTCGTTCTTGCATCCTCACTGCTCTGCATCTGCTATCTGTGGGGCGCCTTGGCTAAGGCCTTCAAGAGTCTCAATCAGAGCAACACCATCGCAGCATTCGCGGGCTCCTCGACGGAAGCATTGGGGGCTGCGATCGTGGATGATTTCTGAGTAGTACGGCTGCGGAAGCTCGCAGGCGGGAGTGGGCTAATGCGATGGCCTAGATACTTTCTATACGAGCGCGGCAACTTTCTCGACATCTACAGGAACGTCATCGCTAGCGGCAACGCTGTTGGTCCGCTGATCTGTGGTTTCGTCATCACATCGCTATCCTGGCGCTGGCACAAGTGAATGGTAAGTGGACTCCTTTCAGATAAGCGGACAGCCAGTTGACCGTGTTAGGCGTTTATCTTCGCCGCCGTCAACTTCGCCGTAGTCCTGGTATTCTGCCCCCAGACTCGCTACGACCGGTCATAACTCAACGAACTGCCCAAAAGCACCAGGACTCAATCTGTCCAGGTATACTCGTCCGACGAGGAGGCGGGAACTGGTGCGGACCTGGAGAAGTCTGAGCCAGGCACCGCGGCCAAGGAGTTGCCCACTCATCCGGCTCCCGTGCCGGTGAAGTGCCAAAGAAGTTTTGGACTGAGCAGCTCAGCATCTGGTCTGGCGTTCCGGAGAACATAAACCTGGCAACACTCTTCGTCCGACCATTTCCGCTGATCATCTATCCAGCTGTCATCTTTGCTTTCTTGGGCTATGCTGTGTCTTTGGCCTGGTTAGTGGCTATCAATATCCTTAACAGCTTCGTGCTGCAAGCGCCACCACACAACTGGAAGCCGAGCATCAAGGGCTTGATCAACATCCCTGGCCTCCTCGGAAATCTGATCGGTGCCTGGATCGGAGGCTGGGTGATAGACCGCTACTCCAACTGGCGAAGCAAGAAGCACGGCGGCGTGTTTCAGCCGAAGACTCGTCTTCACCTCCTAATTATTCCAGCTTTGCTCGTGCCTGCTGGGTGCTTGGCATTCGGATACGGTGTGGCGGAGCAGCTGAATTGGACATCACTGTACGTTCACCCCCCCCCCCCCCCCCCCTCCCCCCCGTCGAGCCCCTGTGTATGCTGAACTCCTCTGCAGCTTCTTCGGCTACGGGCTCATTACTGTCGGCCTTATAGCTGTCCCGGTGGCAGCAATGACCTACGTCTCAGACATTTACCTGGCCGTCAATGCCGATGCTCTTCTCCTCGTCAATGCCCTGAAAAACACCGTCGCATTCGACTTCCTTTACGGTGTCGGACCATGGGTCACCGAGACTGGCTATGTCAACTCTTGCGGCACACATGCTGGGCTATATGTGATTGTTTTGCTGTTCGCGCTGCCGCATGTGTTCTTCGGGCAGAAGCTGAGACACGTCACACCAGGTTGGAAGCTCATCTTATAAGCTTAGTGCGATGAATGGTCATGGTTTATTTGGTATTGGTAATGCTTAATGCTTAATGCAGCTCACGGCGAGTTCCTGCCTGCCTTCTCAATCAGCTCTCCATGCATCCTTGCCACTTGAGGTACGATCAAGCTCTCGATCTCCACAGCAGGCTCCGACGAGGGAGCATTCTCAATGGTGTCCGCGCCATGTCCCGTCACACTCCTCGTTCGTCGATTTGCAGGCACGCGGATCCACCGCTCATCCGCACCAGCAGGCACAAAAAGCACCTCCCATTTCCTCGTCTTCAGCAAATTCCCGATGACCAGATGATGCGAGTACTTGTTCAGCGCATACCTCGCTTTGTCGGCAAGCAGAGATGGATCTGTTTCCAGCTTGAAACTGATGATCATACTTTGTGGCGCCCAGCCATCCACTAACAGCTTCAAGAACTTGGGTACCGGATCCAAATCGATGATCAATCGCTTGCCCTCCAAGTGCGCGGCTGGCGCTCTCTCGCCATTCTCGTGAGGTCCTGCGTTCGTGAAGTCCTCGGACGACTGGATCTTGTGCTCGACCATACGATCTGCAGGGACGAAGAAGTCTGATACGGCCGCCGCCAGGTAGAAGAGCCCGTTCGCACCCAGTGGCCGCATGCTCAGCGCCAGCTCTCGGAGTAACCAGAGGTAGTCGTTCACAGTCGTGAATGGCAGCAAGAGTAATGCATTCTCTGCCTTCGCCTTGCGATAGCGCGCAAGGACCTTTGCCATTTCCTCCTGGTACTCGTGGTCCACGACGACGGACCCATTCGGAGCATGCGTCATGAAGTCCAGGAAGCAATTCGTGCTATGCGAGTAGTGCCTTGAATAGGGCAGCAGAGAGAATTGACGATGCAGGAAGATGACGGCGTAGCCGTTCTCGAGGAAGTATTCCGCGCTCGTTGCTCCACGCGTGCCAGCGGAGAAGTTGTCGATGAAGCGGACTGTCTGGTTCTCCAGAGGTACGGTTGTTCCGCCCGATGTCACAAGGGCGACTCGCCGGCCGGATTGTGCATGTTGGTCTATGAAGCTACGGGCAAGGGTGACCTGACGATCCAGTCCCGGTGGCTTGGGGTTGGCGCTGAAGTAGGACATGTCCGAGGACCTGTCGTTGGCAGTGCCGTTCGCTTGCACGCCGTTCTGCGCCATTGTTTACGGCGGTGGTCTATCTTGCCTTGTGAGTATTGTCGTCTATCCTGCCATGGGTCGCTTCTGCGGCAGGTCTGGGATGGCAACGGTGCCTGCAGATATGGAGAGGCACCCAGGCGTTGTTGTACGCGCTCGATATGCTTGCGCTGGTGCGGATGACCGGGCGACTCCTCCATTGCTCCGATCTGCACTATTGCTCATTTTGCTGGGTAAATTGGTACGCTGTGATAGTGAGTTCGGTGCACGATACAGTACGTTAAATTCTAGGGTGACTTTGGTGGAAGCCTCAGGCAGCACTTCTCCAGACGTCACTCAACCGGATTTCTTCGAAGGGCTGTATAGGCCTTCGACTCACAACATCGACAAGGGGAAGCATCTGATCAGTGTCTCCACATTGAATTTCTGCCAGGAAACGATCGCGGAACCAAGGGCAGATCAAGGCTGGCCCTGACTGCTAAAGCACTCCTTGCGTCGAAACGGTTGTTTTGACGCAACTTCACCAGCATACAAGGCTATCCATAATCTGCCCATCTTGCACGGGAGAGATCAACCATTCTGGTCGTCTTCTGACTCTACATCACATGTACAGTTGGTCACGAAAGTTTATTTGTTCACATATTCTCTTCTCTGGTGCAAAATCCGCGTTATCCCTTGCATACTTGGCAGAGCACCACCATGCACGGCTGACGAGAAATTACTGGTCTAAGCATCTCTTCGCACGGCCAGATCGAGTCAAGCGCCACTGCACAGGATCAAGATCGCAGCAGGTCTCGAGCCTTGCCTCTGTTGACAGAGATGGAAACCTACATTCCGCCCCCTCACGTCCAGCGCTTTGGATTTATACTAGTAGATGGCAGAGCCAGTACGCTCGCGTGCCTTCACAATACACGGTAAGTGTGTATGCGTTGTTGACACGCTGTCTGCTCGCAACATCCTCTCTCGCAGCCCAATGCCGGAAGAATGTATCCCTTCGCCTCGGACGAAGATTTCGACGATACCGTCATGGCAAGTGCGAGACAGCCGAATGCGCGACTCAAGAACGGCGTTCGACAGCGGCCTTCCCCTGTTCATCTATTGACACCACCAGAGCAGCCCGCAGTAGCCTCGCCTCCACTACCGCTCATGGAGGAGCAGTATGTACCGCTCCAGCCACTTCGAGATCCGCAGGTCATCGATTTGGCCGCGCCTGGCACGTGGCCCTTTCGTGGCCCAACACCCGTCTCATTGAGAGTTTCAGACAGGAGGATGGCGGCAACACCAAGCTTGTACTCACGCTGCAGCCTTGCCAAAGATTCTGAGATTTCATTCGGGATCCCTGATTACTACACCAGAGACTCATCACCACAACCAAGTCCTGGACTGCTTCCACCGCTGCCATCACCCGAATTGGATCCGGCAATCAAGAAGTTCGACTTCCAGCTCTCTTCAGCCGCAGCTCAATTTGGTGGCCCTGAGAAATTGGCCGACTTTGCTTCGCCACCGACTCAAGACGAGTCCACTCGTCAACAACAGCAGAGCAATCCAGGTGCCGAGGCGGTAAAAAAGGAGACTACACCCGTGATTGTACGCCCACGAGCGAACACACAGCAAGGGAAACATAATCGCTCGTACAGTCTTTTCCCAGCCGTGAAGGACTCACCAAAGCCGGCCGTTAAGATCTTGAGCTTCGCAGACCGTAGCCCGCCGTCTGTCGCAGCTCCTAGCGAGATTCAAGCGCATCAGCAGCCAGATCCTTCCTATCGGCCTCGCAAGCAGAGCCTGACGAGCTCCGTACGCAGCCGCAAAGATAGTTTCACTTCGTTCCGATCTGGGCCACGGCGGGTACCGCTACGGATCCTCTCGTCGGATTCGACCGCGTCCACGAGTAGACGTAGCATGTCGAGCGCATCGAACTCTCCCCCAGGACCGAGCAGATGGTCAGAAGACACAATCACTTCACCGGTCCTAGCCACAACGCCCGGTCCGAGGACTAGCTTTGGAAGCTTACTGCAAGGCATCGGAGAGCACAATGAAAACCACCCTGCCTGCTTCTTCGAGGCTGAGGACGAAAGCGCGCCTGTGAGGCGCAAATTTGCGTGGGCGCGGGTCGGTAGTGTCACTGTCAAGGAGATTCAGCCCGCGTATAAGAGTGGTCGAGGTAGATTCGACGACGGTGAAGGCTTGGGGTTGAAGCTCAAGCGCTTCGTGCTATGTGGCGGATGTGGTGGGCAGCGCAAGGTCAAGCGGAGAGGCACGATATAGTCCGCTACACATCAGTCGATGAGCGTCAAGTCTACTATGAAGTTTGTCGATCTGCTATGAAGTTTGTTTAACGGTGGCGCCCCGAAATCGCTTGTCCGTGTTGGACGTTGTTCAGCCATCTGACGGCAGGCTGCGCACCAAAGAAATGGAAGCTCCAGTAAGAGCCCGACAGGTCAACTCTTCCAACTGATGTAGGTCCAGACAGCCAATGAACATTCTAGTCTGGCCCAACTGCCACCGGGGTAGCCGTCGCTGAGACATCGGTCTGGTATCCACCTGGCCTGGCAGTCACTTCTCTTCGATTCAACGCCAAGTCTCAGCCGGTTGCGGGCTCCAGCGGAGTCCAACAAATTCTTAGATCTCGACATAGTGGACCTACTCCCCCATGTTTTGCAGGTGACACTTGTCCGCGTGAGGTGCAGGCTCAAAGCGGTGTCTCTGCCACTGAATCGGGAGTTATGATCTTGGCAACATCTCGAACTTGCACCTGTCGACGAGGAAAGACACTCCCATAACTTTCACACCCATTCGCTCTCACGTGTCAACAGCCACACCGATTTGAACTCGGATTATTCAGTTCACTCTGTAGACCTCGCTTAAAGATGCCTTCGCGGCCTGATCTAAATGAGGCGGCTGCCTCTGGGTTGCGACATCGCGGCTGTCTGGCAGATCACCTCGTCATCGTCATCCCACCACTGCCCTGTTCGGGATTGACAAGCGAGACGGCTATCATCTTCGGGGTACGCGACGGGAGTCCAGGAAAGAAGCGGCTGCTACAGGAGAAACTCCGGACAGTGAGAATGAATTCGATACTGTCGACATACGAGCACAGGCTCTCGCTAGACTATTCTCAGTGCCATCAAGATCTCGAGACCGTACAGACACCTGCCCACGATGGTCCGTTTCAGATGCGACAAGCTTTCCGGTGGGCGACGATCAGCAAGATCTCCACTGCTGCAGGTTTGGCAAGCTTCCGGTCCTGCTCGGCAGATGGTGAGCTGAATTCAGCTGCTGGCAGCGGTGTGGGTGCTCTCACAAAGAACCTTTTGATCGCTTTACCCTCTTATCATTATTCATATTTCGCGCCAGGCTCGAGCTGCCAGTCCCAAAATACTACTCTGCAGCCGCCGTGGCGCCTCCTGGGAGTCTAGGAGTCCGGATAAGTGTGGGGTTACAGACTTCGACGGGCTGGTATCAATGACGACGCGACCTCCTCCTCTCACAGCACTCGAGACGACACCCTGGGTTGCACCTTGTGTTCGAATGTTGCATAAGAGATCACGCGGATAAATATGTGTGAGCATGCCGAAGGAGAGGGCGCATCGCCCGACGAGCGACAGTTGAGCTTCGTCAGAGAGGTCATCGGGGCTGAAGACGATACAACGGAAGATGGTATAGACCAGCAGCTGTCGGCAGCGGCGAAAGAGCTTGGTATCGAGATTGATCTGGCTCCTGCTCCGATTCCGGGATTTTTCAGGCCAAGCTCGTCGAATGTGTCGCGCAAGTCGCTGGAATCATTGGAGTCAAGGGCGTCGCACTCTACTGGTGTAACATCGGTGTTCTCTGACGCTTCGAGGGAGCCCAATTACACCAGAGTGGGGCGCAAAGACTATGACGCTTACGTCCCGAGAGGCAAGGCTGGCGCAAGGCATTCGATCTCATTATCGCCTGCTGCAACGCCTTCACAGTCGGCTTTCTCTCTGCCTCTGGCGAGCGCGGAGGCTGCTCCCAAGAGGCAGTCCCGCCTGATACGCGGGCTGAGCATGCTCCGTCTTGGCCGTAACGATTCGAGCATATCATTATCTGCAGACGGCTGTCCGCACTGTCCCCAGAACTCCCGGGCTCAGCGCCGAGCAGTGCACAAACTGCCGTGCGGTCATAGGCTCTGCACCCAGGCTCTACGAACTACCATCCGATCGGCAGGGGAGAGGGGTGCCGCCGCAGCCCCGAGCTGCTGTGGCGTTTCCATTCCTCGATCTCTCATGGAGCATGTCATGCCACAATCGGAGCAGACGGACATCTTGGCTTCGCGGACCTCATCCACAACAAGTGATGTCAGGTTATACGGCTCTCGGCGCCCGAGCATGGTAGACAACTCGCAGAGGGCAGACATACTCCTACCACCCGTACCCCCTGTGGATGCACAGGAGACCTTGCAACTTCGAGAGCAGCAAGAAGCGCAGTGTACCGCCTTCCTAGCTTGGATCGAGCGCCAGCGGGCCACATTGTCAGCGCAGCATAAGTTCCAACGCCAGGCGCTCAAAGATTGCCACGAGTCCCTTCTCGAGGACTTTGAGGACTCTCACGCTGCTGCCATCTCAGAAGCTGAAGACAAACAGGTTGCCGCAGAAGCTGAGTTACGTGCAGCGCACGCGAAAGAACTGCAGGACACGGCCACAGCGTTGAAGCACATGGAAGCGTACTGTGCCGGCACCTACAGCAATGGAACTCCTCACCACAGAGTCGTGACCGCGCAATCCTTGGCAGAGTTGGAGAAGACTCGGCGGATAAGGGAACAGATGGACATCAAGCATTCAAGCGCCATCAACGTGCTACGAGGCGAGCAAGGACGGCGAATCCGGACGCGGCAACAGAGATTAGAACGGGAGCTGAACGAGTTGAGGCAAAAGCAGAGGATTGAGGAGTTGGGCATGGAGCGTAGAATCTCAGGAGAAGTGGAAGCACTGGAGCAATTCATCACCGATAAGAGAGTAAGGCTACGGTACCGGTGGCAGATGCAGGTCATTATCGAGGCCAGAAGGGCGGAGCAGAAAAGACGCAGCGTGTTGGAGGAAATAGATCGTCGCGACTCCCGCCTCCCTGAGCCCCCGGGCTCTTATCCGGACGCGGAGACTATACTGATTGACGGCGCTAAGCGTGGAGTATCTGCAAGCGTGGCAGTACCCGGCGTGGCGTGATCTTCACATGGCTTGTGTGGATGGCCTGATGGCCTCCGAACGATGTCTCAAGGCAATCCAACCACACCAGATTCCATAGTCATCGGAGCTGAAGCCGATTGTGACCAGCAGAGCACAAACATGCCAGGGTGGGCCATGACAGGCATTGCCGAGATGCGCTGTTAATTCCGCCAGACGGCTCCCGGGCGGCTAGTCGTACTCCTGGTCAGCGAAGATCAGTCGATTTACGTCGTAATTCAATGTGAACGGGAAGGAGCGACATGCATCGGCTCTCCGCGGGCAGCGAGATTCTTAGGGTCCAGGACTGCTCACGACGGACCTCGACGAACTGCACCCCGTCTCATTGACGGAAGGTCTTAACTTCTTGGAAAATATTCCATTTGCCACAACAGTCATTAGCCCCAGATATGGGCAGTACAAGTGGACACGGGCTCGGTCCACTGGTTCCGACGCGGCGCTGCGAGCAACGGTCACCCCAAAAGTCACGGGTCATACACGGGTACGGATCAAGATGTCAGCGAAAGGCGCCCTTCAGAAAGCTTCGACAGCGATCGGATATGTAGACACGAAGTGTCCGCGCGCGTTCATCGAGGGAGATCGGCAAAGGAAGGCCGGCATCCTGCAGTATGCCGGGTGCTTGCCTGGCGAAGCGTTGAGCGCGGACTTGATGATTCCGTCTCCGTCGACAGCCGTGGAAAGACCGTCCGGACGCGAGGCACTAGTGTGTCATACTCTAGGTTGGGCAGGCAGTTGATGTCTTTGACGATCTGACGCTCGTTCGCAGCCTCACGTCGCAAAGCAAAGACCCAGTCCAGGGTGGCTGCCTCTCGCTTTGCCAACCTTGCCATGCTGATCGCAGATTGTGTCGACAGCCGCTGTATAGGATGTGTCACTTGCGGGCTGGTGGATGGCCATCTCGATCATTGTGGCGTACTCGGCACACGCAATGCTGCCAAGATTGCCAGGTCCTTCTCTCAACGACGTCCGCTTGCTCGTATTCGAGCTGCGAGCGCTGCGACCATCAGTGATCTCGCAGGGAAAAAGCTGACATTCCCCGCGGAAGTCCTATTTCCACAGCCACGCCATGCCGTGAACGTTGCGAACCGTTTGCGCCAGCGAGCTTAACCGCTTCAAGCTCCAATTCAATTGGCGCAACCCCGGTTGGACAACGTGTCTTCCGCGGGGTATCTGGAGGAGTTGCGATGCGAAGGTACCTCGTACCTGCTTCGCGCCCCACAATACTCGCTTCGACTGTCTCGCGACCTCCTGCAGCTAAACGGGCACAATTCAATAGGGCTGCAGAAGGTCACTCGATGACTGGGAGAAGAGCTCCATCTCGCGACTTCAGGCCACTTCGAAGGATCCCGGCGCGATCGCCGTGGCCGTCTTGACAGTCATGGCAATGCCGCCACACCTTGGATCAATTGGCCAAGCGACAGGTCTAACGTTGGTCTTGGGCGCCGGCAGAACAACCCAGGCCTTGAACCTTTCTGGATACCCAGGAACTTCTAGGCTAAGCAATGCCAATCCTTCCGCATCACCCGCAGGATGACCATCGCTCAACTGCTCCACGGTTGTAGGAACGCTGCAGGCGGATGCGCGGATCAGCAGGTACCACCCGCGTCACGAGGCTCGCTTTTCCAATATTCCCACCTGCACTCCACACTGCCGCATAGAGGCGTTTGCCCTAGCAAGACCCTCGTACCGGCGGCGGAATCCACGCCATACGACATGAGCCGCCTCGATTGTCTTCCCTCTTCCCTCGTTAACAGCCTTCTCGCTTCTGCGCCTCTGCATCCTTTGGCGTGGCTATTCTGGGTAACACCAAGGCAGAGGCCAGGACACCCTGTATAGAACACTGGAGCTCTGCCGTGGCAACATGTCATACTGCGTTGACTGCCGGGCACGCGTCCGCCCCGAATGGCTATTCTGCTTGCGCAACAGCCACGGTGGATTAGGTCGGTAAGAAAGGGCTCCAAGGAAGGCTCGTCACCTCGCCGATGAGTTGCATGCGATAATGGCAGGTATACGAGGCGTTGATCACTGGAGAGCATACTTATATCCAGCACTCATGTCAGCGCTGCAATACTCTGCGTAGCTTCCAGAGGGCAGTGTCACTGTTCCTACCCTGCGTCTTCACTTTCGTTTTAAGGTCTCTTCTTCCATAGGCGTACTGACACATTCGCTTGAGCCGGGTTCTTCTCGCTCGGTATCATGTTCGCTAAGACTGCCTTGCTGGCCGTTGCGTCAGCCTGTCTGGCTTCTGCTGCTCCGCAATGGGGTGGTGGCTGGGGTGGTGGCTGGGGTGGTGAGCACCGCGGCTACGGCAATGACAACAACAACAACAACAACAACAACGACGACAACGACCACTGGGGTAAGGGCTGGGGCAACGGCAACTGGGGCGGATGGGGCTTTGGAGGCTGGGGCTACAAGGAGAACAAATGGGGCCAATACTCCTCCACCTCCGTTACCAACTCGCCGGTGACATTGACTTGCGCCGCGTACGAGACTGGCTCGACCTGCAGTGCTCAGTACACGACGAAGACCGAGGCCTACACCAAACCGACGCAGTCCGTTTACACCATCACGAACTACAAGCCTGAGACTGTCGTGAAGACAGTCTACAGCACCGAATATGAGTATCAGACTGGTGAGTCATCGCTCGCCACCATCTACGAATCGTTGCTCATGATCTGCAGAAACTGTCACTGAGACCAAGACATCCTACTTGGTCGAGACCAAGAGCGTCCCGTACACTTCCGAAAGCTATACTACCATCTGCTACACCAAGCCGGTTCAGGTGACGGGGTATAGCACTCAGCTCATCAGCAAGCCCCAGGAGTACACCGAGACAAGTCTCAGCATCGGCAAATCCGCCTCCGTCCAACCTGTTCCCACCACTGTTGTTGAGTCCCAAGGCTACCCCCAGACCGTCACCAAATGGTACCAGACGACCTACTACAGTACCATATCCGAATTTGTCTCGAGCGTTTGCTCAACGACTTCCAGTTGCAAGGGGACCGCTTCGGTGTCGAGCACTACTTCGACGAGCTCATCATCTTCGTCTCCGGCATCTCCAACCACGCCGACGACTAGCTCCTACTCGCACAGCACGTCGCCTGTCTCCCCAACTACACCTTCCACAACATCATCCAAGACAAGCCAGACTAGCTCTTCAGCAACCCCAAGCCAGACATTGCCCAGCTGCTGGACTCTGTGCTTCCAAGAGTGTAATGTGCAGTCGCAATCAGAAGCTTGCGGTGACGACAAAGTCACGTGGTGCATCAAGGAGCATTGCAGCGCTCCGGAGTACAACGCCTATGAGAACTGGCTCCAGCAATGTCCGAAGACATCGTCGTCGAGCTCGACCATAATTAGCACTTCGAGCTCAACATCCAGCAAGCTGTCTTCATCTCCGGTCACCACCTCGAAGACATCTTCGGCCAGCTCGAAGGTGACGACCACGTCTTCCGCGAGCGCCACACCATCATATCCTGCATGCTGGCAGGAGTGTTGGAATACCTGTAATGTTCAGACCCAGGCGGAGGCTTGTTCGAATGGTCAGGCAACCTGGTGCATCAAGGAAAATTGCAGCCCGGCGGAGTACAACACCTATGAGAATTGGCTCCAGCAATGCCCAAAAGCGTCGTCCAGCTCGGTCATAAGCAGCACTTCGAGCTCAACATCCAGCAAGCTGTCTTCATCTCCGGTCACCACCTCGAAGACATCTTCGACTAGCTCGAAGGTGACGACCACGTCTTCCGCGAGCGCCACACCATCATATCCTGCATGCTGGCAGGAGTGTTGGAATACCTGTAATGTTCAGACCCAGGCGGAGGCTTGTTCGAATGGTCAGGCAACCTGGTGCATCAAGGAAAATTGCAGCCCGGCGGAGTACAACACCTATGAGAATTGGCTCCAGCAATGCCCAAAAGCGTCGTCCAGCTCGGTCATAAGCAGCACTTCGAGCTCAACATCTAGCAAGCCGTCTTCATCTCCGGTCACTACCTCGAAGACATCTTCATCTAGCTCGAAGGTGACGACCACTTCCTCCGCAAGCGCCACGCCATCATATCCTGCATGCTGGACTCAGTGCTTCCAGGAGTGTAATGTGCAGTCGCAATCAGAAGCTTGCGGTGACGAAAAAGTCACGTGGTGCATCAAGGAGCAGTGCAGCGCCCCCGAGTTCAACGCCTACGAGAACTGGCTCCAGCAATGCCCGAAGACATCGTCGAGCTCGACAACAAGCAGTACTTCGAGCTCAACATCCAGCAAGCCATCTTCCTCGCCTGTGACCACTTCTAAGACAACTTCGAGCTCATCTCTCACGACAACATCGTCTGCTAGCGCCACCCCCTCGTTCCCGGCCTGCGAGCAAGAATGCTACATGAGACATAACGTCAGCTCTCAGGCGGAGGCCTGCGCGAATGAACAGGCGACTGAGTGCATCAAGAAGAAGTGCTGTGCCTCCGACTATAGCGCATATGAGGCATGGCTTCAGCAGTGCCCTAAGACATCATCCAGCTCGACGTCTACCAAGCCGACCTCTTCACCTATCACCAAGTCTACGACATCTTCCTCGAGCTCCTCCCTCACTACTACATCCTCGGCCAGCGCTACGCCTTCATTCCCAGGTAAGCAGACGCTGCATCCCAAGCTGTACCAGCTGTCGCGATCAACATACTGATGCCTCAAAGCATGCGAGTCGAGGTGCTACGCTCAGTGGGGCGTCACGTCCCAGGCTGAAGCTTGCCAGAACGAACAGGCGACAGGATGCATCAAGAAAGAATGCTGTGCCTCTGACTCCAACGCTTACGAGGCATGGCTTCAACAGTGTCCGAAGACCTCGTCGACCACGAGCTCCACCTCCACGAGCAGCAAGACAACGACTTCCAGCACGACGTCCTCGACCAGCACCAGCTCCTCCGCCGCCCCGACGCAGTCCGGATACCCGCAATGTTGGACCGAATGCTTCGCATCGAACCACGTCAGCAGCGTGGTGGAAGCGTGCGGCAGCGCGGCCCTAACCAAGTGCATCGAGCAGAGCTGCAGCTCCGCGGACTGCGATTCCTACACGGCGTGGAAGAAGACCGGCTGCCCTGCTAAGGTCGCTTCTTCGTAGGGCAGAAGGCGATCGGTGAACGAGCGGCAAGTCCAGCCATGAACCCCAGAAAACGGAGGGGAAAAGTATCGATTTCGGAGTTCCGCTGTGGTAATAAGAATGAGTTCAGAACATTCGATTACAGGTGAGCCTGGATGATCAGGCCCCCGGTGCGCAACGACATGAGATCACGACGCTCCTTTATACTTTACGAAGCTGAGATTGGATTGTGTGCATAGACGACAATGTATCCTGTTTCCCCAGTCCAGTGGGGCCCAGACGGGGCTTGTACTCCCGTGTGCCGTCCATCCTTCCTCGTGTGAATTCTGGTCCGTGGACGACAGTACCGCTGATGACCACAACCCCTATGAAGAAAAGTCCCACATGATATCATCATTTGATCTTCGGTCAAGGTATGGCAAGACTGCTTGTTCACGGCGAGACGGTGCTCAAAGGGATGTGATTTTCTCTTGTTCTTCCTGTTTTTTCTTTCTTTTCCACGTATGCCAAGTATGAGCCTACAGACAATCTCCATGCCTGCTCCCGCGGCATGAGTGACCCAGCTCTGCACTGCAGAGGATGATCTGGACACCGGTCGCAGCACTCCGGCTCAGCTGGCGCTGGGGGATTGCCGGACGTTGATATTGTCAGGTCCTGTAAGGAGAGTGGGCAACGTTGTCGATAGTTCCGCCACCGACTTGCCTTCTAGCTTCACCGGGGCAACATCGAAAAGTGAGCGCAAGGTCGTGGACGACTTCGAGTGCGTAAAATTACATTACACGTGTACCTCATCTTCGGCCCCACCACCTTCCTCCCTCCTTCCTCTCCCCACTCTCGGGTCCCTGCACCACGTGGCCTCAAGTCTCTGCCGTCCAGCCATCGCGACCGCCAACTTCCTGGCGCGGATCCCCGAAACCGCGGGCTGCCTCACCCCAGAAGCAGCATTCGGCTTCCCAGTATCGTACAATTTGCAGCTAGCCGCCGGGCGCCCGAGACGCCTCGCGCGCCGGGGACTGCTGCGGTCCAAGATCGCAATGGGCCGCTACTCAAACGCGCCCGGTAGCTTCGTATGTCCTTCTGCGCTGGCCCCAGCGGCAGCTTCCAGCGCTTTCACCCGCGCGAGCACAGAGCTCGGTCTGCGCTCGCTTGGCGGAGCGACAGCCGGAGCCGGCGTCGGTGTCGGCGTCGGCGTCTCCGCCACCGTCTCCTCCGGCCCTGCGGCGACTGCGGTCTCGGGCTCGTTGATGGCGGGCATGTCTGCGGGCGCCTCGGGCTCTCGGGCGACGTGTGCATCGACGTCTTCTGGGCCGTCTGGACCCGGAGGCTGCTCGCGTGATTCGCGATGCGATTGCGCCTCGGCCTCTGCTTGGTCTCGTTGGCATGTCGCATCGTCGTGCAGGTGGCGGGCCTGAGATGCAGCGTCTTCTACGGGGGTCGTGGGATCCGGCGTCACCGGGTCTGGTGCCGGAGGCTGCGCCGGCACCTCAGTTTGCTGCAGTGACGGCGCTTCGCCATCGACCTGCTGCACCGCCACCGCCCGCCCGTCGCTCTCCCTCTGGCTCCTCTCCGGGATGCTCTCCGAGCTCGCCCTCGCCACCCGCGCACTCTCGGGGCTCAGCATCGTTTCCGCCGCCTCCCTCCTGATTATCTGCTGTGCCGGCACCACGCCACCGCCGAGTCGAGCCCAGAAACACCGTTCGCGCAACCTAGCCGCCTCCTCCCAGGCCACCTTTTCCTCGACCTCGCCTTCGCACTTCACGTACCCCTCCCGGACCATGCGCAGCCACCCCACCAAGTCGCACGCTGCGCGGAGGCGGCCCACGCACCAGTCGCAGAGCGGGTAGCGCTGGGCTCCGTCGTCTTCGCTGGTCCGGAACCGATGTCTGCGGATGTAGGGCTCGTGCTTCCGACTCTCGCCGCACAGAGCGCAGGCGTACAGGGAGCCGAGCCCGTGCTGGCGGATCTGGACGTGGAAGGGTTCGACGACCAAGCTCCCGGACAAGAGGGAGGAGAGGACTGTGCGGCGGGACAGGAAGGAGAGGCCCGGGGCGAGGTCGAGGCGGAGCGTGGGCTCCAGGTCTTCGGAGAGGATGCGCTTGTAGAATCTGCTGTCCTTGAGCGGAGGGAGGGAGGAGGGGGGACCGAAGGGGGCGGATGAGGGCGAGGAGTTGGCGGAGGAGAAGAAGGAGCCGGGGAGGCTGGGGGGCTGGGGGGCGCCGTGGCCGGACACGGGCGCAGAGCTCAGATTGGTCTGCGAGGCGGTGGAGAGGGTGGTGGTGCTGCTGCTTGGCGTGCGGGAGTGCGGGGCGGCGCGTCGGGCGAGGGTGAGGAGGTCCTGGAAGTCCGCGTAGGCGGCGGTGTCGGTGCGCATGACCGGGGCCAGCAGGTGCGCGAAGTGCAGGGGATGGTCGGGCTGCACGTCCTGCGCCGCGGTGGCGCCGGGCGGGACGTGCAGCGCATCCCAGGCCGCCGCCGCCGACGCGTCCACAGGCGTGTGGGGCCCGCTGGGGTTCTCCGCGTCGCTCTGCCGCTCCAGCCTCTCCACCACGCCCTTGAGATGCTGCAGCTGCTGCGTCTGACTCGCGAGCAAGGCCTCGGTGTCCGCCAACTGACTCCGCAGCTGCCCGTTCCGCTTCTCCGCCGCCTCGGCATCCTTCCGAGCCGCGGCCACCATCGTGTTCGCCTCCTCGAACAAGCTTACCGTCAAGTTCTCCAGCTCGGCCTCGGTCTCCTTCTTGGCGCGCTCCGCAGCCTCGCGCGCGCCCCGCGCGGCCTGCGCCTCGGCGCGCAGGGTGGCGAGCGTGGCGTCCATGCTCGTCCGCTGCACCAGCACGCCGCGCGCGACCATGTCGTCCACCTCCTGCTTCGCGGCCCGCACGCCGGCCAGTTCCTTGCGCACCTGCTCGAGCTCGTGACGCGCGTGCTGCAGCGCATCGTCCAGGTTCGTCTGGTAGTTGATTGCGTTGACCAGTTTCGTGCTCAGCAGCGCCACCTCGGCGCCCAAGTCCGGCTGGTATTCCGCCGTCGGCCCTGCGCTGGCGCTGCGCGGCACGGGCGAGGGCGTGCGGGTGTCCATCATGGCGTCGGGGCTGATTGGGCGGGGCGGCGATGCCACGGCGGCCATGTCGGGACGCACTTGGGGGGCGGAGCGTGAGAACCGGGGGGGGGCGGAGTGGCCGCGGGAGGAGTTGGCCCGAGGGGTTGGCGGGCGCAGGGGAGCGCGAGAGCGGGGGGCGGATGGCGATCAGCGAGGCGCCATTATATCGACCCGCGGCGGAGGAGGAGGAAGAGGAGGAGGAGCAGAGGTGGAAGCTGCGGCGGACGTGTCAAAGGCGGAGGAAGGCGCGTGCGGGAAGAGGGGCGGGCGCCGTGGTGGTTGCTGGCTTGGCCACGCTGGCGCCGTCGGACGGGTGTCTGGGTGTGGGTGGGAGTGCGAGGGCGAGGGCGAGTGGGAGAGGGACAGTGGGTGCGGGAGTAGGTGCGGGAATGGGCGCGGGAGTGGGCGTGGGCGATGGGCGTGTCCGGATGGGCGCTTGCGGTACAGTACAAGTCACGTGCCGACGAGCCGCGCCACTGGGATGACGGGAGATGCAGTAGACAATAGACCGTAGACAGTAGTGGAATAAAACCCTCGCCAGGAAATGCACGTGAGCGGGTCGAGACGGCCCGTCCGTCTGCACGCTCGTCCCAGGCCCCGCTCTTCGTCCAAGCCCGCCCTCGTGCGTTCGCCGCAATGGCCCTCCTCCCCGCTCGGGTCCTGCCGCCTGACGCCTGAGGCACCAATCTGAAGTTCAGCCTGCGACGCGCTCCCCGAGGCTCTCACACTCGCGGCTCTCCACCCCTACCCCCCCCGGGCTATGTCTCCCGCGCTCGACACGGGCAGCGCCACCACCGCCGCCTCCTCCTCCGTCCCCTCCACCCGCAGCAGCTCTCGGCAATCCGACCACCGCTCCCGCGCCCCCGCCGACACCGCCTTCCTCCGCCCGGAAGACGCCATCCACGGCCCGTCCCCGCCCCTCCGGCCTCGCCTCCGCAAGTCCTCCCCCTTGGGCCGCAGCGACACCGTCACGCCCGCCACCGCCGCTGCCACCGCCTCAGGCGCCCCGCACGGCCCGCACAAGTCCCGGCGGGGCCGGAGCGCGGGGAAGACGGCGTGGAAGAAGCTGCTGTGGGTCAAGCAGAGCTATCCCGACAACTACACGGACGAGGCGACGTTCCTGGACCATCTGCAGTGGAACCCCCGCTTGCGGCCGTACGAATTCTGGAGCCTGGTGGCGGACAGCACCATCATCGTGCAGCACGTCTGCAGCGTCGTCATCTTCGTGTGCTGCTTCACCGGCATCTTCCAGGAGAGGGTGCGGCCGGAGACGGTGGTGGGGTGGGCGACGGGCGGGACCGTGGCGGGCTGGGTGTGGAGGGATCTGTGGCAGGGCCGGGAGGATGGGGAGGGGGAGGGGGAGGGGCAGGGGGGTGCGGGCGGGGGCGGTGCGCCGGGCGAGGTCGGCGGGGACGACCGAGCGAGTTTGGACGGCGGCGTGTCGGCGCCTGCCGCCTTCGGCATGCCGTTTGCGGAGCCGTCTGCCCCCCTCCGCAACGCGCCACACTCCCGCACCCCGTCCTTGACCTCGGTTCCCGGAGCCCTGTCTCCGATCGTGCCGCCGCACCCAGCCCCCGACTATCACCCCTTCGAGCCTGCCGATACCACCCCTCCGCCGCCGCCGACCCGCCCCGTTCCCGGCTCCTACTTCTCCCCGCGCATGCAAGAGCGCCTCGCCACCGCCAAATCCGCCCTCCTCATCTACTCCTCCCTCCTCGGCCTCTCGCCCATCCTCAAGTCCCTCACGCAATCGACCTCGTCCGACAGCATCTGGGCCCTCTCCTCCTGGCTGCTCCTGCTGAACGTCTTTACCTTCGACTACGGCGCCGGGCCCGAGAGCAAGTTTCCGGCCAGCCTGTCCACCAACGCCGCCTTGATGGCCAGCACCGTCTTGGCCTCGCGCCTGCCGACCACCACGCACGTTTTCAGCCTGACGCTCTTCAGCATCGAAGTCTTCGGCCTCTTTCCCGTCTTCCGGAGGCACCTGCGACATCATTCCTGGACCGGCCATCTGTGGCTCACCTCATTCCTCGTCGCCGGCAGCGGCGCCGGCCTCAGCGTCGTCATCTCGGGCGGCGGCTGGGCGCTGGGGATCCTGGGTGCCGTGCTAGGTGGGCTAGTGGCCGTGCTGAGCATGGGGCTCACGAGCTGGTGGTTGATCGGGCTGCAGAGGTTTAAGAACGAGATCCGGGGGCCTTGGGACCCGGCTCGGCCGGTGATTCGGCGGGGATGGGACTGAGGGGGAAACAGTCGGTAGACGACTCGGTGAGACGAGCCGCGATGTGAACCCCCCTTTTCCATTCATCCTTCGATCCTCCGCCCCCTCCCCATACCATCATTACGTGATATCGGAGGCTTGTGGGTCAGGACTCCATGGCCTCAGTCTCCAATGCGCTGATGACTCCACTGCCATGGGAACGAACTACAGGACGTGGCTTCGGGGACTGCTGGACCTGGACCCCGGGATTTTGTAAAGTGATCACCTCCGGTCACATCAAAATAACCCCATCCATACGTCTCCAGCCAGCCCCTAGTCTGTTCAACGCTCATTGTACGCGGCGGGGGACGAAAAAGCCAAGCCAGACACAAGCGAAGGGTCCCTGGCGTTCACAATGGGTGGGAGCGTCCATTCGACACCGCGCTTGACACAGCGGGCGCAAGGCGACTGCCCATCGCAGCGGAGCCCATGGGCGCCAGATCAACCGGGACCGAGGGACACATGGGCTGCCAGGCAGTCCGCGAGCCGTCGCTCAAACGTAGTGACTGTGGCAGACCCGCCGAGGTCCGCTTGCACGGGAACGCTGGCCGTCTGAGAGTCGGCCTGGAGCTGCACGGCCAGCGAACCGAGTTTTTAACGATCCCCGACTTCGTGGATGGCAACGGCCACTTCTGTTGCGCTGCGGGCTGAGTTTGGGAAAGCAACCTACCACGGGCGTGTCCGACGACGCCTGGCGGTGTGTCATTTCTGTTGATACGCAGTGGCACATGAGATCTTAGGCGAGCGAGGATGGGGATCTCCTCCTCGTCCGACTCTAGGACCTCCAAAGCGGTCGACGCGGTAAGCTCGTCCTTCATGTCGGAGTCCGGCATCTCGGTGTAGTGCGCCTACTTGCCCATTGTGTCGAATCACAGGCCGCGCGCGGAGAAAGGTGGTCGAGACTTGACAAGATCCACAATACGAGTGTCTTCCGCTTACGCCTCACCAGACCGCTTACGCCTCACCAGATGTCAGTCAAACACGAGGCGTGAAAAGTGACACTGCTGCCTTGACGCAGGCCTCGTGGTCGAGGCAGAAGCGATAGTGCCAATCGTTCTTACTGTCATCGACAAGCAACGCCCCAGCTCCCCTCCGCTGCACCTTTTGTCGGATAGACAGATTATCGACTAGACTCAGTCCAACTGCGGCTCGTCGTGGCGTTTCTAGACGGTGATGCTGTTCCTTCTCGGCGCATGGGGTGCACTGATGGAGCAGGCGCACACCATGCGGTGGACAGGGCCTGGAATCCAACCGCCACAAAGCGAGTCAGTCCAGGGAGTCCGGACAGCACGTAGAGAAGAAGTAGTGGCTGGCTTAGGACCTGCGGCCATGACAGAAAACCACAGCGTACGGAAAGAGCTTGGTGCTTTTTGCTCCACTGCTCCACATACGCATTCATGCTTCGCTGACAAGGCGCACGGCTTGCGCCGCACGCAGAGGGCGGCGTGGCCACGATGCCGCTCTGGACAAGGGGCTCATGCGCTCATGCCGTCGTCGGACCAACCCCGGCACCATCCGGCCGCGAGACATTTCTCGTTGCATTCAGAGTGGTCGATAGGGGTAGCCGTTCCGAAGGGAGATATCGTCGTCCGCAGCAAAGTGTGATGTGTGAGCGTAGAGTAGAGAAGAACCCCGGCCACGATGGAGGAGAAGCCGTCGTCCAACCCTCTCCAAAGGGGCAAGAAGTGGATGAGACGACACGGGTTTTCGTGTGTGGCCATCTGATCGAGGTCGCCTCTTGATTTGCCCGTAAATAGCGTTGATACTCACCATAAGATTGTTTGAAAGCAGCCATGCCTTCTGAAAGGCATCGCGCATAGTAATTCGGTTGCATCATGACCTACTACACCCGG
This sequence comes from Acidiella bohemica, assembly GCA_019670975.1. Taxonomy (NCBI): domain Eukaryota; kingdom Fungi; phylum Ascomycota; class Dothideomycetes; order Mycosphaerellales; family Teratosphaeriaceae; genus Acidiella; species Acidiella bohemica. The sequence goes on from JAGUCJ010000016.1 coordinate 764,512, forward strand.
TAACGAGCAACAGAACGACGACAACTGACCGCGCAGGGCAAAGAGCCTCAGAAAGTCGACTAGTGAAGTGTGCAGAGTAATTGAACTCCAAAGTATGTACGGTAGCAAAAAAAAAGGCTGCGTGTACAAGTTCGGATACTGCATTTGTTGTTAGTTTGGATATATCCTCCCACGCGTGGGAGTGTAGACTTACCCGGGAGTCGAACCCGGCTCTACCCGGTGAAAGCGGGTGATGCTAGCCGATACACCATATCCGAGAGTATGAAGCACAGGAAGCATGATGTCCGAGGGCGATATTTTTGTAAATGAAGTTATTGCAATTACCCCGAGTTCATGCCGAATCAGCGGCACCGGCGAGGCTAAGAGCTCTACCTCAGTCACATGTCGGCACGGGGCTGCGCTCCGTCGGCTTCTTCTCGCCCGAAAAGTGGAGAGGATTTTGCTGGATCAGTGGGGTGAGATAAGGCATACGATATTCTTCTTCTAGATCTACAGTGTAGCTGAGACCAATCACGGCCAAGCAAGGGTTTTCACGTACAAGCAGCCTGATCTTGGATGGCAAGCCCAGCAATGCTGACACTGCTCGATGTACCCAACACGCCTGTTATCAGGGCCGGAATAGCAAGCTTCGAAACATTTCAGACTCTGCTCGCAGCGATCTGGGAAAGCACACGTATGACATCTGTCAGTCTCACGAAGGACTTGTTGGCTCACCAATGATCTACCGAACTGTGTGCCGAGGGAACGGAGATTTCCGAAACCACATGCGCTATAGGATGCGATGAGCGTTGAGCGAGGAGAAAGGTTGGCGTCGGTTGGATCCGTAGTGAGGGCGTTGTAGGCGACGCAGTCGTTCTATGGCGAGATCAGTATCTATCCGACATTGCGAGACGACAGTATTGCCATAATGATCTTCGCGCCAATTAGCTAGGCAAGCCTGAGAAGATCTGGTCCGCGAGTAACACCAAGCAAGAAGGCTATCGGATGCAGGAGGTAACCGAGGATGAGCTCAGTCGTGAGATCGTATTCGCCAGCCAAAGTGATGTAATGGCCGAAGCGGGTGAGCAATCCATTGATCAGAGCAATGAACGCAATGATACACAATAGAGTGGCCACGGTGATGCCGGCAATCTTCAGACGCAGGCAGGCACCCTTGGCGAAAGCGTCGAGGTTCTTGGCAGCCTTGTTCTCGTCGTCAGCTGGAACAAGAGCCAGCCGTGAGCGACTGCTTTTCTTCCGGATACCGAAACGTGCGGACCACCAGAGAAGCCGAGATCGACATGACATAGCTGGATATATCAGAGCCTGTGGGTTGGCGCCCATGTCCATGTAAGCCACAAGCACAGATCCAGCGATTGTCGTAGAACCAAAGCACATGACCTGGTGCAGCTCATCTATCGTCAAGTGAGCGATGAAGGGCTTGATGAGGATAGCCCTCTCGCCTGGGCCAATCCAAGGCGTTGCGGCAGCCACCACAGACTCAGCCCCGGAGATTCACATAGCCCAGGAGAAGAACACCGCAGCCTTTCCAATGAACCACTGCAAGGTGCTCCAGTAGTAGAGAAACTGGACGATTGACACGAAGAAGATGATGGCCGTGATTGCGGAGAGTAAGAACCAGCCAATCTCTGCGGTCTTCGTTGGTCAAGAAAGCGACATTATGTTTAGCGAAGCCGAGCAGCAAGCTTGCGTGAACAGAGATGAACGAGAAGATGTTTTAGCCTGCGCCATTCCGGGGCACGAAAAGCGAAATGATGAATTGCATCAGCATGCCCACGATGATGGCGTGCCAGTTCACTGCTTTGCAGTTGCGCGAGGTCGCCCAAAGACCGGTCATGAGGAGGGTTCCACCTCCCGCCGGTGGGCAGTCTTGATTCTTCCGGGATCACGTTGTAGACTCGCGTACCAGTCTGTCTCCACTCTAGTACATGGGTCTTGTAAACATCGATATTGGGACATTGTCACGTCAAGAGCCGAACGCTGATCGCGAGGTAGAGCAAGAACGGAACGATTCAGTCCCATTTCCTTGCGGTGGAGACCAAGCGACGCAACCCACCACGCCGTCGTAATGAGTCAGAAAGCGAGAGGGAAGGACTTGGGCCCTGGGAAAGTGCGGAGGTTCCAAGGCGCTTCACCACGGATCTGCATATGTTTGGAGAAGGCGTGTCCCAGAAGGACCGTAGCATCAGGCACTGCCAGCAGACCTCGGGAGTCGCGAATCGCGAAACAAGATAGACGGCCCGTCCATTTGCCTGTAAAACGGTAGCTGGCTGTTTGTGGTAGCGATATCTTTCTTGGTAGAAGATGACCGTCTTGGTGCGCGTGGTACGTCGGCTTGGCGAAAGGAGCGGCTCGTTCACTGGTTGGGAGGTGCAGAGAGTGTTCGCTCATGCCGCATTGGATTCCGTCCAGCTGTACGCGGTGCACTTGCGTGGATAATCAGGAAGAGGGGGGGGGGGAGTTCCAAAGGCTCTCATTGCTCTAGCCTCCTTTGCCATCGTCATGTGGTCAGCCTCCTTCGTCCTCGACAGCAGGAGCGGCGGATCTCACCGACGGCAGTTCATTATTGCCAACAGTCGCCGTAGTATTTGATATCTTTGTTTGGACCTGGAGAGTTGAGAAGAGGTAAAAGTGGAGGAGGTGAAGCGATAATGATTTTCGTGAGACTCTTGCAGGCGGTTGGCCCATTCGGATACCGCCGGCCGCATGATGCCATACGTGATCGGCCATCTCCGCACCATATTAGGACCCAACAAGACGGACAGCATAACGGCCAAGGATGTTTGGAACATTGCATGTAACGGCAATACCAATCCAATACCGAGGCAGAGCGGTCTTGTGGAGAACAACGGCCAATCCTGTTCAGAAGCATGCCTTCCAGAGGGAAAGAGGCTGTCAAGGATTGAGATTTTTTCTGATGAATACCTCCTCGACTCACTTTTTGGTCGGCCCTCTCTGTCCTAATCGGCTGCTCTCGCCATGGCTGCAATTGACGACCCGACTTTCACCCAGCCGGGTTGATGAGGAGGGCGCGAGCTTGCAGTGATCTCAGTGACGGATCGTCACCCGCGCCGTCAGCCGAGGGCATCTTGCCGCCCAGAAGAGGACCGCGCACGAGCTTCTCTTCGCCGAAGAGTGTCAGCGCTTCGTTGCCGCGCAGGTGGAGTCGCAGAAAAAAGTTGTCGACAGGTGCGCAAGAGATAGTTGAACAGAGCGAGCGGAGCGAAATCATCTGGAAGCGGATGCTAGACAGCCAAGTGCGTCGAGCCCCCTTACATCGTCTTCCACGCAAGAGTCGGACGAGTGTCGAAACTTGTATAGTCAGATTCTTGGACCATTCATCGAGACCTCAGGAAGTGGCTGCTGCACAACGGAGAACATACTGTTGGTCAGCTGAGATTCGGCCATCCCAAGCTTCGCCAGCTCGTTCTTAGTCATCCTCCTCCCTTCCCTTTGACTGCCAAGCTCGTTCACAGGTCCTACAGATTTCCGCATACGAGTACATCGTCCTTGGAACCTTCGCAGATTCGGCCTTGGTCATACGCCTCTGTCCTGTTGCAGCGACGTGGCTGATAGTAACAGTTCGGAGGCTGCTGGTCAAAATGCCGCTAGTGGAGGATCCGACCGCGAGCTTCGCGACTTTGTTCTTGGTGGTCGGTGTGACTGACAGTGGTAGTCTGAATCGTTGTCCGCGAGAAATCTTGAGGAAGATTTCGCTCGTGGGCTTCGCAAGCTTATCCGTGGTCATCCGCCCCTCCTCTGATGGACGGCGTGGCTGACAACGACATGCTGCCAGCGACGCTGTCGACACATGGTCTTGTTCTTGAGTAAGAACCTCTGCCGCCACTTGCTCCGACGCTCTCCAACCGGCTCTACGCACCAATTCCATCACTCACCCCTGCCTCCCCTTCCCGCCTCCTCCACCCATCCCCAATCGACTCCCAATGCTAAACGCACTCCCCCGTTGCATCCTACTCATAAGCGCTTCCTCCAGATCACTCCGCGTCACACTCGCGTCATCCAGATCCGAGAACGAAGACCCCATACTAGGCGAGCCTTCGCTTCCTTCCTTCGCACTAGCGAGCTGTGCGCGGTGGCGAGGACTAATGGGTCCAGGCCGCTGGGCATCGGGAGGCTGTTGTGCGGCGGAACAGGCGGAGGAGGTCGTTGAGGAGTCAGGGGCTGGGAGGGGTGCGCGGGCTGTTGGTGGAGGTGGGTCTGCTTTGTTTGCTGCCTGGCCGCGGGTGGCGTCCCTGAGGGTTGTGGAGGGGTCTTCTTTGATGGGCTTGGAAGCTGCGGCGAAGGGTAGGTAGCCTCCTGAGGAGTCGTCTTCGTCGTCTTCGGCGTCTTCGTCTGAGCTTAGGGCGCGGAGAGCGGGCCTTTTGCTCAAAGGTCCACGACGGAAGGCCTGGCTACGGGCCATACTCGGTTCCTCTTCCGAATCGCTATCCGAGGGACCATCGTGACTTAGTGAAAGCTCGTCGTCGTGACCTGCAGTCGGTCTGGCCGTCAACGTAGGCTTTCGTGATGAACCGCTGGAACCTCGTTGGCCCCTCGTCGATCTTGAGCGTAAGCCACTGCCAGCAAGGATCCGACTTTGCGTGACGGTCGTCGTACTCGGCGTCCGCGAGATCGCCGGTTTGATGACTCTCGGCGTACCCGGCGTTGAGCCCTCACTGCTGCCAGTAACGCTCGGCTGTGCTTTGAGCGTGTTGATGACCGATGGCATTCTGGGATCTTTAGGCGCCTGCTTCATACCTGCCGCGACAGCGGAGGCACTCGCGCTATCAGACGGGACCGGTGAAGGTGCCTGAGAGACGCCAAGCTTTCGCATCTGCTTGCGCATGCCCTCGAAGTGGCGCTCGTAGAGCCATGCTGCTTGTTGCAGGAGAAAGGGCAAATCGACGTGGAAGCGGGTGGCAATGGTTTCCCAGTCGAGCTCCTGTGATATGGTCAGCGTGCGATGCGTCCAGGAGCGGACAATTGAGCTTCTAGATCGTTTCGAGTATGTCCGACTCGACTCTACATACCGTCGAATTACTGGTCTTGGAGATCAACTTCCACAGCGCCTTGTCTTTGATAGTATCCCATTCTACGGGAGGGGGATCAACGAATTCACCACGCGGGAAGGGCAATCGTACAAAGCAGGTGTAGTGCACCGCCGGTTTAGCTGGCAGAATTGGAGGGTCGGGCGATGGCGCATTACCTAGCGGCGGCGCTGCCGTTGTAGCGGAAGTATTGCGCGAATTTGACGGGTTAGAAGTCATCGCGGACGTCTTCGCCGAGGATGGCAGAGACGTGACGGCGTTATCCCTAGCGGAGATGGCAATTTGGTGGGAGAGTGGAGGTGAGGTGGAGGAAGTTGAAGAGATGAGGTGTGGTTCGCTTTAAGACTTCACGTGACATTCACTCAGTGAAAGATCAAATCTTGGCTGGATCAGTCTTGAGATCAGCCACGCACGAGGGTACACTTGTCCGTCGTGGACGTCTGAATATGAGCTTCATTGTGCGCTATAGTAGCAAGCCAGAGAAGACGCAGGCATGCTCTCGTTGGTGCGTCACCCAGCCATCGAAGCCTTCCAGCAACACCCATGCACGACCGCATACGCCAGTCCTTCACCCAAACGCACGCACAATACCACGCACGCTTAGATTGTCGTCTCGTACGCAATAGGCGTGATCGTCTCCGGCTTGTTGTCCTTCGCCGACACCGTCCTCTCACCGCGGGGCATCACCGGCTGCCTCTTCAAGTGCATGTGCACACCCTCCTCCTTCGCCTTCCTCTTCTTGACTGCGTTCTCCTTCACACGGTTGATGAACTCTTCCCGGCTGCGCGAGTGGCGGACGTGCTCGATGCGGACGTTGATGCGCTTCTCAATGTAGCGGTTGCCGACTTGTCGGTAAAGGATGACACCGACTGCGGACTTGGTCACGTTGTAGACGACGCCGGTCTTGCCGTGGTAGACCTTGTAGGGCTGCGCAGGAAGTCAGTAGGCCGTCCGCAGAGTCCATGTTCTCGTCTGGGCGCGCAGCGAGACATACCATGCCCTTCTGCACCGCGCCGTTGGCCACGACATCTACGATATCTCCCACGCGGTATTGCTTGAGGTATGTCGAGAGCGGGATCATACCCTTCTTCTTGAAGTCGCGCGAGAAGGCTATTCGGCCAGGTCAGCCGTAATTCCAACGGAGCCCTCCATCTCCCATATGCGAGTGCGATCCTCCAAGCTCTTCTCATTCCTCTCTTCTCTTCACTTCTCTCTCTCAGGCATTGGGGTTACTGACCATAGCGAGTGCCAGCGCGGAGACCTGCGGCGTGACCCATTGCGAATGTGTGTGTTGGCTGTCTCGAGGTGTTAGTGGGATTGGTTCGAGATGGAGGTGACTGGGTATCGCATACGTCTGATTGTCAAGATGGCTATGTTGCAGTCAGTGTCGTATTCGCAGAGTCCCTGTATGTGTGGTGACACTCACGTTCTATTGTTGCTAGTCTTGACTTCGGCGTCGGCGCTGATTCGCAAGCCAAATTCGAAGAGGTGCTATGCGCCAAGAGTCGACAACGCTCGGACCATCCACGCGGAATTTGCTGCCACTTCGAAATCCGTGAACTTCAACTTCGAGCTTACGACCAGCGACACTGCGAGGCAGCATCACCGACAACCACCCACCATGGCGCCGTAAGTTGATTCTCACATCTGGCAGGAGCAGCAGTACGAATGCGGAAGGAACATGCAATGAGCGGCAGGAGCGAAGCAGAACAACGGAAATGTCAAGATACGCACGCGAATCGTGCACCTGGGCCAGCATTGTAGCGCGATCAGTGCTGCAGCAAAGGATGGAAGGGCAGCATTACGTCCGGTCTGGATTGGCAACGACATGCTCCATGACCATGAGCTGTGCATCGAAAGCTTCTACCGCCGAGACATCGACACATCACGCTGGCTCCCCGCCGCTCATTGCAACCTGCCACCGGACACTGCCCTCCAGCCGGATACCCTCCTCCATTGACCAGCAGAAGCTAATTGAATCTCAGCCGCAAATACTCCAAGACCTACAAGGTCCCGCGTCGCCCCTTCGAGTCCGCGCGTCTGTCAGTACCACCTTGAACCATGGCCACTGAGCGTGAGCTTGCTCCGCCCACGTCAACGGTATCCTAACATCGGCGCAGTGACTCCGAGTTGAAGATTGTCGGCGAATACGGTCTGCGCAACAAGCGCGAGGTGTGGCGTGTCCAGCTCACCCTCTCCAAGATCCGTCGTGCTGCCCGGTAAGCGCCAGCATTATCTGCCTCGAAGAAGATCTCGCCCACTAATCATTTCGCAGTCAGCTTCTCACCCTCGACGAGAAGGACCCCAAGCGTCTCTTCGAAGGCAATGCCCTCATTCGTCGTCTGGTCCGTGTCGGTGTGCTCGACGAGTCCCGCATGAAGCTCGATTACGTGCTGGCCCTGAAGACCGAGGATTTCTTGGAGCGCCGTCTCCAGACCTGCGTCTACAAGCTTGGTCTCGCCAAGTCCATCCACCACGCCCGTGTTCTGATCCGCCAGCGCCACATTCGGTAAGCTCGCCTTCTACTCCTGCTGTCTCGTACAGCCACTGACATGCATGTCTAGCGTCGGCCGCCAAATCGTCAATGTCCCGTCCTTCATCGTCCGTCTCGACTCCCAGAAGCACATCGACTTCGCACTCACTTCGCCGTTCGGTGGCGGGCGTCCCGGCCGGGTGAGGAGAAAGAAGGCGAAGGCGGCGGAGAGCAAGGAGGGTGGCGATGATGCCGGCGAAGAGGAGGAGGAGTAGATGTGTGCGCTTCATACGGGCGGCACCGCGAACGATGTCATGCATAGGCGTACCTCCGCCGGCGTTCGGATAGGAATGGCGGTTCGAGGTAGCTATTTGTCTTGCAATGCAACATATGCTTCGACCACGTCTTCGTGTTCTGCAATACTACCGACCTCTCACTCAACTGAAAAACTTTGGGCGATGCCTTCGCCCGAAGCTCGTCAAAAGCTGACGTGCATCAGCAAACCTTCACCCAGATTACATTTCGACTTCGGAGGTGCTGCATGCTCGATTGCTCCATCCTCAGCAGCTCGAGACGGCAAGGCGCGTGCGAGGTGGTCGTACCTCGCGACCAAGAAACATCTCGGCGCCTCAAAGAGTCTCAGCAATCCACAAACACGCCGTCGATTACGGAGGAGATGGCACGAAGCAGGGACAACACGGAGACACTACTTACTAGAGCGTGAAGGATACCAGGTACACGGTCGAACGTCCAATGTCTGAACAGCAGCGATTACAAGACCATTGTCACCGTTTTAGTGGGCGTGACAGAGCAGCCTGTGGCCGCTCACGAGACTGCACTGCTGAAAGCGCCCCCCTTCTTCGGAGCTGCTTGCCCCAAGCGATGGGCTTAGGACGAAAAGCCGACGAGTAAGCTGCTAGGTGCCACGCTGGACACTTGAACAGCTTAAATTCACTGGATCTACACCTACGGGATCGACGGCACGAAGCAGTACGACGAGGTTGTGAAGGAGAGTGCGAAACTCGACAATATGTTCATGGCTCACGTTTCTCCTCTCTACAAACTCTTGACTTTCAGCAACTATGTCGGCAGCAGCGCGTTCAGCAACGTCGTTATCGACAGAGTCCGGGAGGTGCTGCTTCAACCTGGAACCCAACACTTAGAAGATAACTTGCTGAAAATGGTTTGGATTCTACAGTGGAAAAAAGCAACTTCAGGGCGCTGCTCTTTCGTGTGTCCGTGGCGCAGTGCATGCTGGACTGGCTGAGGATGGTTAGAGATTCTCTGCCTCACGAGCTTCTCTTTTATCTTACATGTGAGCTATTGAGCTCGAAGGGTCAAGCGAGCGTATTGAAGAGGGTGAAGTCTGCTGAGAAGTATCATCAAGAAGCTTGATGTCGGAGTAGGGAGATGGTAGTGGCATGGCCCCGGCGGGTGAGCCTCAATCCGTGCATAGGTGCCGTGATTACTGATATCAATGGCACGAATGTAGTTTAGGGAGGCTTGTTACATTCCCGCGGCCTCAAGCTCGTATTCATTCGTCCTTGAATGCTGGAAGGGGGCAATTAAGACTGTCGGCATGCCGTGAGAGCGAACATTCCCTTGCGAATAGGCATGGTTGTACGAATGCCCAAATCATACGTCCACATCTACGATCACTGAATTAGGACCCCGTAGAGATGCGCCACGGACCATCACCTTCACCTCACTTCAAAGTTCACTGTGAATGCCGAAGCGAGCAAACATCGAAACAGCACTGCTAGTGTTTCATCCGGAACGGCGAACTGTCTCACAATGAGGTACGTTCACAAATCAGGACGTTGCAAGTATGAGTGGCTTCAAACCGATGGATACAGTTGCCTACTGGACTGAAGTCATGAGAATTCAAAAGGCAGGTGTACAAAGGAAAAGTCTCCTTCTTCGCGGAGCGATTTCTTTACCACGAGCACCAAATAGGTTCTCCGTGGTGTAATATGGGCGCAGCGCAGCCAAAATAGGAGCAGAACTCGTAGGATACCGACTACAGAGACAACAGCCACAAACGGTAGCAGATGAGACCATGAGATTCGGTGATCGTAACCAAGATTGCGGGCCTGAGGTGAAGACAGTACTGTACACTATCATACATACATGAGCTCAGGGCCTCCCTCATTCTTTATCTAACTTCCCTCTCCAATCCTTGATGTGATCGTTGATAACCTTCGCCGCCGCATCGACGGTAAAGTTCCGCCCAATCGCCTCCACAAAGTCACCCTCCGGATCCATCAAGTAGAAATAGATGCTATGATCCACCAGATAATCCTGACCCGGCTTGACATCCGGCGGTGTCGAGAAGTATACCCGGTACGCCTTACACACGTCCTTGACCTCCTGCCACGTTCCCGTCATGCCCAGAATATCCGGATGAAACTCTGCCAAATACCTCCTGATCACCTCGGGCGTATCCCTCGCCGGATCACAAGAGATGAACACCGGCTTCAACACATTCCCATGCTGCGCCTTCACCCGATCAATCATCCCGGCCATCTTATCGAGCTCCTCGGGACAAATGTCCGGACAATGGGTGAAGCCGAAGTAGACCAGACTGTACTTGCCCTTGAGATCCTGCTCGGTGAACTCTTTCCCGTTATGGTCTGTGAGATGGAAAGGTCCACCTACGAGCGGCTTGCCGATCCCTTTGTTTGCTTCTGCGATTCGAGCCCGTGCCATGCGGGCTTTCTCATAGCGAAAGTAGGCGGTCAGGCCCACGCCAGCAAGGACGAAGAGGACACCGGCTTGCCAGCTGAAGGGGCCAAGACTGTAGCGAGACTTGGCTTCTTGGACGGTCTTGTATGAGCGGTAAGGGGTGGAGGCGAAGGCGCGGCGGGCATTGACATTTTGACTCGCGACTTGGACGGATCTGGATCGAATCTCACGCTTCGGATTCTGGGAGAAGGAGGCGAGGTTACGGCGGGTGGCGGATTTCGAGCACCGTTGGCATATTGTGCTATCCGATAGCCGCAGCGACTTGGCAAATATCCCAGCCATGGTGAGTGCTGGAGAAAGTGAGGATAATGATGGAAGATTAGTGGAGGGAGATGTCTGACGTGCACAACTTCCCGTTGGAGGAATCCATATCCTCCGGCGTTTCTCCGCTAGCGCGGGTTCGAGCACAGCCAACCAAAGCTGTCCGAAACTGTCTCTCCACTGCTGACCTTTTTCCCTCCGACACCACCTCGCATTTCCGTCCATCTTCCAACCATGTTCATACCAGCGACCTCGCATGATCAAAATGCACATGAGTCAGGGACTGAATGTTCCGCTTCACAATCAGAAAGTGACGATAAAGGCAGTGTGGCGGCTGCACTAGCAAGGCTGACAGTGGGCCTCCGATGCACAAGCAGCAGCAATGCCAAGACGTGCCGGCCTCTCCTATGCTAGACCAGAGAAAGGCATTGATGCAATGGCGATGCTTATGCTTCCCCACGATGCGTCTGCACACCCTGTCGCAGAAGATTTGCAGTCTGCGGGATTGTCCTTGATCTATGCATCATGTTTGCCAATAACATGCAACTATGACTGATCTCCATCGCAGTCAGTATATCATTATGTGGTACCACACTCACTGGCCTGTGTCCAACACGCATGTACCTCATGCGCGGAGTAATCACCAACAACAAACACGAACATGCAAGTACTCACTCACCAGCGCTGGTCGATAAGACCAGCCTCAAACGTCGACATATTGCAAGGGCCTCGTGCGCTTGCTCGGCAATGCTGCGCACGCCTTGCTACCGTATCAGGCCGCTGGCGTCGGGCAAGCCCTGAAAGACGCTTTGGTCATGTCTCGCGTTCTCACAAGACTACGCAAGCACTCCCAAGAGTCTTTGCAACCACGTAGCTCGCTGCCGAAGACCGCGTTCGAAACATATGACTCCGCACGAAGGCCAAGAGCGCAACGGCACATCGATACAAGTGTCTAATGCCGCCAGGCCCACAGCCTTTCACACCCGGACATTGGAGATGGCATGGTCAAGAAAGTCGCCAATCTTAATCACCGCTTCAATTGTTTATGGAAGCACGGTCTGGCCGCAGACGTGAGCACGGCTGGAATGCTCTTTGATGGCATGATGAGGAAAACCTGCAAGTCGTGAGAAGATAGGACCGCCCACATCAACGAGCAGCCTTGGCGATGACATGAAATTCGCAGTATCCTCAAACCCACATTCCTGTAGATCATGAACGGGACTCGGGCAGCACAAGCTTGCTTAATTGCATTTGAGACGTTCTCAATGAACTTGTCGATAGGCTTCGTAAGTCTGAATTCTCGTTGGATCAGCCTGCGACTGATCCTAAATCGAGTTGAGCGCTGAGAACTTTTCGAGCAAGCCGCTCCACCCCTCAATTCGGCCATCAATCCTATGGTTTCGGTAGGCTAGCCAGAGAGTGCACATATTGATTGCTAGAGCTGGTTTGCCTAGCTCGATCGCCATCTCGGCCGCAATCTTACCACAATGAAAGTTGAACCCGACTTGCACGAGAGCATCCACCTCCTCTCCATTCATTTCCGAAACGTATCCTTCAAAGTCTCTGGCTGGACTTGTGCGAACGAAAAAGCCGTTAGGCAACGCAGTCCATGGACACTATTGGCACCATATCCCATTTCTGTCATGCATGCTCGCACTTGAGCATCGCCGACGGGCTGATACAGTGTCACGATTCCAATCCTCTGTGCGCGATGCTTTGCCAACGCAGCCTTGCTGGCCGTGGCGCCCGTCGTCACGTCCAGGCCTCCTTTCGGCCCCGACACCCAATCCTCGAGTTACTTACTCAGCAGAGTCTTTGCCACCCCAGGACGTCTTGGACGACATGTCCTTCCATGATCATGTAGTCTGGCGAAATCTTCATGACCGACGCTACTGCTGCTCCGATTCCAGTTCGCAGATTTACCATGAAATGCTCGATCGCCTCATCGGAGTCGAGCTTGTCGGGGTTTCGAATGCGCATGCGGCCGGGAAAAAATGACACACCTGGAACCAGCAGCTGCCTAGGCTCGACTTCGACTGCTGCATTCGTCGATGGAGGAATGATCGCAACAGCAGCACTTGGAACTCTGGGCAATGCAAAGAGTTTGTAAAGCTTGAAAGACAATTTTGAGAACACAATGACACTGATATCAGGACTCTCGACGACATCCAGTATAGAGCCCTTGTAAGCCGAATATTGTCTATGAGATTGGCGGGCTTTCCGAGCTGAAGCCTGGCGAGCGGCAAAGTACTGTAGCTGGCCATCGGCCGCATGCTTCCGACCAGCGGCTGCACACTTCCAACTACATTGCCTTCGCCTATCGAACGACCGACCGGGCCACGATCATCGGACGAGAGACAACAGCAGCAACATGCCTCGGCCAGAAGCAGAACGGAATATACTTGATCAGAAAAGGATGGTAAGATGCTCAAGATTTCTTTCCCTGCACAATACATGCCTCAATCACCCACAACCCTCGACCACCGACTACCCTACCGCCTGATCAGGGATACTCACGATGAAAGACGTGATCTACACGCAACTGTTGATCAACGATACAGTACCGTCGAGGCTCAATCGATATCAGAAGCACACGTGGATCTGACGAATCGCTGCTTGTCCAAACACACATTGACGAAACATTCGACATCGGCTCCCCAGACACACGCTAGGTCGTTGTCAAACGTGCGCATGCTCCCCAGTATCCGCGATCCACCGTCACTGGTCATCCCGCGCTGCAGTACCAAGAGAATCCCTCGAAGATGCCGAAGCAGCAGTCGCAGCAACCAGCGCAGCTCAGCCTAGTTGGGAGGCTTTGTCTCCACAAGAGCGAGGCAAGCCGCCGAAGCGAGTAGCTACGCCGGTCATAGAAGCCAATGATGAGCTAGCCGAGCTCGATGCGATCTCCATGGACCGTCCGTGTCAGCGCTTTCTTCGACAGGCACTATGCAGCGACACATTTCGATTACTTCGCCGAAGCTGGCCATGCTCAAGGTCACACCTTTCGTTCTCAACACACCTGGCTTCTTCGACACGTCTCTTTGGCAACCATACGGGGTCGTGGCGGTCATTATACCGTGGAATGCACTCTTGGTCTTCTTCTGGAAGAAGGTCGCACCTGCTGTTGCCGCCGGGACTACTGTAGGTGTCAAGAGCAGTTAAAAGGCCCGTTTGACATCATGGAACATTAGCCAGTGAGTTGCGTGACGCCGCGAGCGTGAACGACACTGCTCACGCGATGCAACGCCAGCGTCTCCATCAATACTGACACTCTGCGCTGGTCACTCTTGTTCGTAGCGATCGGAATGCAATATAAATGATCACGTTCAGGAGGCTCTTGGAGATGTCTCCGATCCCGTCAGTCAGGTTCATGTTGTAGCCGGCCAAGTAAGTCTTGAAAGTGGTTGAAGCATCGCTCACCACGCGAGAGGCAAGTGACATCAGCTTCGTATTGCGCCGTATGGTACAGAGAGGCGTTTCGCGGAGATGGTGCAAGGAAACTGGAGTCGTGGAGCAGTCTTGCAGCGGGCAAGCGACGCAATACCACAGGGATACGATTGTCCAATCTCGAGTCCAAAGGGTCGCCACCCTACGGTCACATATGCATTTGAGCAGATGATGCATTTGAACAGACGATGCATTTGAACAGATGAGGTCGCACGAATATACATCAGGCGTCAGCGCGAGGGTCGAGTATTCCGATAGACCGTGCCGAGAGGATTGTCCCAAAACGAGCCTCGCCAAGCCGTCGATATTGCGCTGGGGCGTTCAGCGAGGGCCGCGGATGGTAGGATCATTCTGTGAGCCTGGTCGGAATACGAGAGTGCTCCAAGCGGCGGAACGGAACGATGGGGGGGGGGGGGGGGGTGTTTTTGGGGGGATGGCGGAGGGGCAGCGCAAGTTATTGGGGCACATCGTGTTGCTGAACGCAGGAAGTGAAGCCCGGTCTCGCAGTACGTAAGCGGGCCGGCACGGAGTTAACTTGAGTTGGGGGGTGACAAAGCTGATGGATGTAATTCAACCAAGCTGCTTCAATTACCCGTTCACTTACCCAAAGCGAGATTACTCAATCTGGTTCTGGTAAGGTCGATCCCTCCGCACCGGCTAATTCGGCATGCTACACCGACGACGGTGACACCAGGACCAGCACAAGCTCGAGACTCGCACGAACCTCAGCCGAACCTCAGCCAGCAAACATACCCAAGAGCGAAACATCACCTACACTAGCAGCGATCGGCCAAAAAGCTGGCGGCAGCAGCAGCGAGATCGCCCGCATCTTACCCCAGAGGCCCCACTACTGCAAACCCGCCCCCCCACACCACATCCCTGCACTCCATCTGCCATGGACATCAGCCCCAACGCCTCCGCCACTGTCCCCCTCGTGGTGACCTATACCGCCAGCTCCACCCTCACGACCGCGACAGTCCTCGGCCAGGTCCTGAACAACGGCGCCACGAACTGGATCCCGGCCACCAACGGCGCGGCCATCTACCTCGACACCGCGAGCGTGAACGGCGCGAGCGCGACGAGCGTCTACGGGAGTGAGTATTTTTTCACGACGGGGCCGGCGGTGCCGCAGCAGGTCACCATTAGTGTCACGGGGACGCAGTCGAGCGCGAGCGGGAGTGGCAGCGCCGCGAGCGCGACGGGCACGGGCACGGGCACGGGCACGGGGAGTGGGACGGGAGGGTCGACGGCGGCGGCGGCTACTGCGACGACGACGACGAGTGGGAGTACTGGGGGGAGTGGAAGTGGAAGTGGCAGCGCGACGGGGAGTGCGGCGAGCGCCTCCTCGACTAGCTCGGGTGCGGAGTCGATGATGGGGGCTGGAGGCTTGGCGAAGAGCGCTGCTGTCATCTTGGTGGCGATTGCAGCTGCCTTTGCCTTGTGAGGAGGCTCACGATCACGGATGCGGGGAGGAGCTCGCTCATGAACGCGTCATGAAGATGAGAAGTTCAACTGTATTGTACTGTCGACATGCCTCATGCATTCTCACGAGTTCACGAGCAAGCCTCAGGCCGCTCGTGTGCTATTCCCGCCCCGCCCTTCTGCCGCCTCGGTCTTCGCGCGCGGTATGTATTCGCGCGGACAGTGACTGGGCACCGTTCACTCGCGGGGACCGAGTGCTGGCTGCAATCTTTCTCGCGGCCGGATGATCATCCCAGATCTTGGCATGCTGCTGCGTTTGATCTGCCTGCGCCGTAGTGCTATGGGCTCTCTGAAAAAGCTCAAGCAGCATAGACAGCTTGACGTACTGGCGTCAAGACCTCATCGAAGCTGGCGAGCCCCATGCTTCCGCAGGCTCCCGGCGCTCGGCTTGTCGAGAGCGTTGATTCTGGTGTTGGCGGTTAGAACCGTGTATGCGCCCATTTGCGGCATCAACATTGACGGTTCCACGCTTCCCTCAGATCAATATCCTGTCCGCTTCCCCCTTCTTCTTCCTCGGCTCGATCTCGTCCATCATCCCTCTCCGCTCTTCCTCCTCGATCTCAAACCCAGACTCTCCCTTCGCTCTGGTCTCATCCGGCTCTCGATTCGTCGCATAAATATCCGCTATTCGCAACTCAAAAGGTCCCGGCACCCTGTCCGTCAGCCCAATCCCCACGCTCTTCACCTTCTGCCTCAACATTTCCCGCTGGGGCTCGACGACCATGCCGTAGTTCGTCCTCACGAATGCTGAGAAGGGTATCGTGACCGTCTCCCATTCCCCGGGCGTGTAGGAGGGTAGCAGATGCTGGTGGATGTCCGTCGGGACAATCGACTCCGTCTGCATGTTCACAAAGTACTTTCTTCCGTCGGACTTGATGCGCAGGCAGAGGTAGGCATAGGGATCGATGTCCCAGAGGAGTTTGCCGAAGAGTGACCAGCCTCTGTCCCGCGTGCGCCAGGCGGCGAAGCCCGAGCGTTGGATTTCGGGTTTATTGGGCGGCAGATCGGTCGAGATGTTCCCCTGGAACAGCGCATGGGCCGGCTCTTCCCCAGGGCGTTCGCCTCCCCCTATCCTGCCTAGCCCGCCCTCGTTGTCGACATGCGGTGATCCCGGGACGTAGGTCAACGAGGCCCGGCTGTATCCGCCAAAGTTGGTTGCGTCCGACATGACCTTGCAGCGCTGCGGCGCCGTTTCGTCGTCGAATTTGATGAGAGGGAAGGGCTTCTGCGGCTCGTGGATGCCTTCCATGCGTATCGCTATGCCTGCTTGGCGGCGGAACTCGTCCATGGAGCGGCGGAGGAAAGAGGGCTGGCCTCGCGCCAGGCGGACGGCGGTGGCCAACATTGTGTTCAGATCGTACGGCGGTTGCTGCTGGTGAGACCGGGCCCGGATCGTGACACTTCAGAAGGTCGAAGCATTGGCATCAAATAGGACGATGGTGACGTCGGACGAAGCCCGCTGGAGATGCACAGGCACCCCCGAAATCGCCGAGCCCCAAAGGGTAATCTACGGTACAGCATCTGTCTGACCGTGTCGCGGAGTCGCGAGCAAGAAATAGTCCGACGGATATCAACTCCTTTTTCTCAGCGATCAGGCGACCGTCCAAAGATCAACGCCGCCGACGTCGCCTGTCACGGCGGTACACCCACCCCCCCGCCCCGCCCCCCCCCCCCCCCCCCCCCCCAATATCGCCGCGATCCACCCCCATCCACCCTTGAAGTCCATCCTTTCCAGCGACCGATCAACCCAGCATCCTCAACACCCGCGCAACTTCCAGCGCGACAGCACCAGGTGGATGGTCTCAGCCACGCACACGCCGATCGCTGGGCCCCAGTCACAGCAGCAGGCCCGATTCCAAGTCAGGCCCTTCACCCAATCCGCCGAACTTGGCCAGATCGACCCGGGCGGAGCGGACGATGCCGGCGAGATAACCCCCCTGCCTGCCGGGTCTTCGGCAGGCACGAGCGTGAAGGAGCGCCGGCCATGGGCGCACTTCGTCGCGGGCGGCCTGGGAGGCATGACGGCCGCCACGCTGACTTCGCCGCTGGATGTGTTGAAGACGCGGCTGCAGAGTACCTTCTACCAGGAGCAATTGGCTGCCAGTCGGGCCGCCAAGGGATTGCCTGCGCCACATCAATTGCCGTTCGCGAGAGCAGCGTGGATGCATGTGGCGGAGACGGGCCAGATCCTGGGACAGATCCCCAAGGTGGAAGGGTGGAGGGCGCTGTTCAAGGGCTTGGGCCCCAATCTGATCGGCGTGGTACCGGCGCGAGCGATCAACTTCTGGGCATATGGGAACGGGAAACGAGTATACTCCTCCTGGCTCTTCAATGGGCAAGAGACCGCGGGGGTCCATCTCCTCTCCGCCGCCACGGCTGGCATCATCACAGGCACCGCCACCAACCCCATCTGGCTTGTCAAGACTCGGCTGCAACTCGATAAACAGAACGCCGGCTCGGGTGGCATCGGCAGGCAATACCGCAATGCATGGGACTGCGTCGTCAAGACCGTGCGCCATGAAGGTCTCCGTGGTCTCTACCGCGGCCTCTCAGCCTCATATCTCGGCGTAAGCGAAAGCACATTGCAGTGGGTCCTCTACGAACAAGCCAAACGCACCCTCGCGCACCGCGAAGCCGACCTCCTGCAATCTGGCCGGCAACCAACGTTCTCCGACCGTGTGGTTCAATGGGGCGGCCAGCTGACAGCGGCCGGCGGTGCGAAGTTCTTCGCGGCCCTCATCACATATCCGCACGAGGTTGTGCGGACGCGGCTACGGCAGGCGCCTGTGGACGCCAGTGGGAGGGTGAAGTACACGGGACTCTGGAGCTGCTTCGTCACGGTCTTCAGGGAAGAGGGCATGGCTGCGCTATACGGTGGCCTGGTTCCGCATATGTTGCGTGTGGTGCCGAGTGCGGCGATTATGTTTGGTGTGTACGAAGGAGTGTTGAAGGGACTGGGCGAGTCGAGTGCGGTATAAGGTCAATCCCTACTCGGCCCTTGTACGATATGGCTCTTTCGGCGGCATTCGAATGGCGCATTGTGAGCAGCGTCCCGAGATGACAAGTGAATCGGGTTCGTGTGTACGATACAGGCAGAACGGAGATGTGCCAGCTCAACTGTACAGTCTAGAATTTGTATTAAGGTCTACACGACCAGATGCAGGCGCCATCCTCTTGGTCTGCCGCAGTGTGACGGCGCTGGCAACACGCGACACTTCGGGCTGTCCTCTCTGCTCCAGCATTACTCGTAACGCAAACAGAAAGACCACCTGGGGGCCGCGGACTCACAAGCGGCGATGGGGATACCAAATGCCCACACACAAATACGGCACTTCTCTTCTACAGCTTCCACGGCACGCCACGGGTCCGTAGCTGGGCGTGTCATCGGAATGAAGCATCAATGCGGAGGCATTGTGACCAGCTTGGATGTGCCCACGCCTTTGCATATGCCCACGCCTTTGCATATGTCCACGCCATGGGTCTTGTAGGCGGGAGGTATTCGAAGTCACGTTCTTGGAAGCTTCACCCGGCGTATGCACTCGCAAGGTGCTCTATGTTCAACTGGCATTGGATGCAGCTCGTTGTGGCATAGCGCGACATGGTGCACATGCGATGGAGGGCAATCTCATGATGAATGGACGGATGGCTTTGCTGTAGGGCGTTGTCCAGTCCGCAAGGCTATCACCTTCTCCACTCTGTCGGCCTCAAGTGATGTGCGCAAAGAGGTAGGAATATGTGAGGAGGAGCAGAGAGCAAAAGCGGTCGGTCGAAAAGGACGGACTCTGTGCAGCGTTCGGGGTCGTGCATGCTGTGATCTGAGATGTACAAGTCAATAGCTTCGTTCGCATCTGACCAAGATGGAGATGCAGTGGATCCATATAGATTGGCGGTTCGCCTCGAACTGTGGCAAGATAGAGTGGCGTGCGGACGTGAAGTCGAGGCGCCTGCGGATGCCGACACCCGAAGGATCAAACCAACGAAATTCGCATGGCACATATGATGCTTCTCATCTGCAGGTGATGTTACAAGGTCAGGTTTGACGCTTCCGAACATAATTGCGTAGAAACGAAAATTGTGCCTACAAGACCTTCCAAATGACCCGCTATCACAGATCCACTCGTCTAATCTACCGTGCCATCGAGCCCGAAGATGAAGACTTCATCCTCGAGCAAGAACAAGATCCAACGTTGATGCAACAAGGCAGCTGGCATCTCCCCGCTCCACAGAATCGCAAGTCAGGACGGGAGACCATCAAATTCATGACCGAAGAATGCGTGCTGAGCGCCATCATCTGCCTCAAGCCCGCCGACGAGTCAATCTCCGCCGCAGAGCTCACGCCGGTGGGATATGTGCATCTGGATCGAACGCCAACGAACCTCCCACAACACCGGAGTGGAGACATCGGTCTTGCCATTACCCCAGCGCACCAAGGCAAAGGGTATGGTAGCGAGGCGATTGCCTGGATCCTTGATTTTGCATTCAACGAGGCGAACTTCCATCGGGTGGGATGTCCTGTCTTCTCATGGAACACGAGGGCATGGGAGCTGTACAGACGTCTGGGCTTTACGGAGGACGGGCGGTATCGGGAGTTGTTGTGGATGAAAGGGCGATGGTGCGATTTCGTATTGATGAGCATGCTAGATCGAGAGTGGGAGGCGTTAAAGAATCAAAAACTGGCTATCCCTGAGCGGTGATGTCTGCTCGAACGAGCGTCACTGTCGTCTCAGGCATGCCGCCAATCTTCTCCAGCAACCTTTTCAGCGAGTCGAGTAGACGGTATTCACCTTTCTCCGTCTCTGCTAGCACGAGACCGACCACCCTCCACTGCATCGTAGGATCTATAGCGCTATCCTCACTTAGAGGCATGAGTGGCACATGAACTGTATGGGCGGCGAATAGCTCCTTGAACGCAATGCTGTCGATTAGTGCCGGCGGACCTCGGAAGCGCGGTAAGAAGTACCGTTTCTGTTTCGCCAACTCACCGTACTCTTCCATACCTCGCAAAGCGTTGTGAAGTCCCCCACCATGCTTGACGCCCTCCGCAGCCAGGACCATGTCGACGCCGTGGCCAGCGAGATCTGGCGAATTCTCGACTGGAACGAGACAGCTTCGCATGTCCAATTCGCCGGACTCAACAGCACCGAAGATTTTCAGCGGGTCGAGGTAGGTCGATCTCATGTCAACCACGGTGGCAATGATCTCTACCTCATCGAAAGACGAATAGCTCACCGGGCTCTGCATGCTTGCCCAGCTCCAACCCGGCGCTCTCGATGATGCAATCCGAGTCATCCTCGAGTCCGTGTCGATGACGCACCGGACTCAGCAAAGCTGCACATGCAAGTCTCCTTTGAACAAGCCCGCCACCCCATCTCTCTGCTGCATAATCCCCCCGAGCTTCTGAGCCAGCGCACCGACAGCTGAGAGCTTGCCATCCGCCGGTCTCAAGATGCCCAAGCCCGAGAAATTCCTCACGACTTTCGTCGGACCCCTGTGCGCCGTGACCACACCATTTAGATTGAAGTGTGGACGCAACATGCACCACGGTCATGGAATCCGCAGTGTCCCAGCAGTCTCCGGATATATGACGTCCAGCCATCTGGCAGAAGATGTAGTCGTCGCAGTGCATCTACGCTGGTGGCAAGTCAATGCTGCATGATCTTGTCAGACCACCGTCTTCGAGAAATTCCCAGTAGGCAGCGGCGGCTGGATGTAGTATGTTGGAGCAGAGCTCGCAGATGGATTTGAAAGCTGCGAATGCCCGGGTAAGATCCGAGCTACGGTGGCCCGGTCACGGGCCATATGACGGTCGGTACAGCCTCTGAGAGTTCTGAGCAGGCTACGGAATCGGGGCAATGAGATTCGTTTCAGCTTCTCTATATGCTTCCCGTTCTTTGATGGTATACTGCGTAGGCTCGCGAATCGAGCGCGCTGGGCAAAAGTCTTCCAGGCTTGGCAGCGTAACGGTGGCGCAATCAATGGCTGCATGTTCCGAAACTGGCTCATTAGCAGAACCCTTCTTAATGCATGCCTTCTTTGACCAAGTATAACGTTGGGAGCGCACTGGAGCATTCGGCATGCGCGCTGAGAAGTCTTCGGCGTCTTTTGCAGTCTGTACACTGGTTTTACATGTGCCTAGTGCGCTTGACAATAGCGAGAGTCTACTGCATGTCTCATGGGCCTCAAGGCTGGTCACGACCTGGGCTTTATGGGCAAGAAGTTGCCTACGATCAGACTCGGGCTGGTGTCTTGTCAGCATGGATACGCCCAACGCATCCCACGAGCCGGATGTGCCGCGCTAGCGGCCTTAAATCTGATTCCGAACAAACAAAAGAACGAAGATACTCACATATTGTGCGGATCCCGCCGGATGGTGAAACTGAAACAACACCTTACCTTCTCCACCTTCCCATCTTTCTCGCTATCATTGCCCTCATTCTCCTTGTCTTGCTGCTTCTCCACGGCCTCTTTGCCCTTCTCATCTCTGAAACCGGAGACTCTGTCCTTTTCCGGTCCTGGCTTTTTCAGGACACAGGAAGTAAGGATAGCCTTCTGACTCTGGTCAAAAGCAATCGCTCCGAACTTTTCCCAGTAGCTGACGAGAGACTCCTCCCCAATGATCTCGTGTATTGCGAGCTTGCCGTCTCGTAATCTGTCCAGAGGAACACCGATGAGATCTGCCATTTCATGGTTGCCGCGATAGATCTCACCTGTCCGCCGCCAACAGCAGGCGGGGATGGCCATCGAGGCGAAGACGCGGTCGTATTCCATCAATGACCGTTCGAACCACATCTCGACCATCACAAGCTGGACGTCGGAAAGGTTCTGCATCGATTCGCGAAATTTGGGACGGAACCTTGATAACTGCTCGAGGATCCGGCGTTGACTCGCTGGGTGGAAGTAGCGGCTCATGTACGCTTGTAGCCGAGCGTAGCCCTTCACGTAGTTGAACGGCTTCAGCATTCCGGCGTCATACTTTGCTTTGAGAAGTTTGTGCAGTCGGTTCGAAGCAGAGTCGAGACCAGACGGGTCGGCGGCGGTCAAGAAGTAAGTGTCTTGAGCTTTCTTTGAGTCTGGACGAGCGGAGGAGGGACGGGAGATTTCGAGGCCAGCCTTCGTGTGGGACGACGCTGTTGGCGGGGGTTGAAGGGACGAAGCTGGAGGCTCTGTCGGCTGGTGTTGTGGCGGAAGCTGTGGCTGATTTGAGCTTTGCTGTTGCTGGGTTGAGAAGAGCTGAGGATTGATACTCTGGGATGTGAGAGCGTTGAATGATGATGTGGCAAGTAGCGGATCGGCGAAGAGAGTTTGTGCAGCATCGTCGGTGTTGTATGCGACGCCGTCGTCTAGCAATGACGTTGACAGGAAGTCATTGAGCAAGTTGTATTCATTGGTTAGCTCCGCATTGTTGAACAGATAGTTTGGATGCAGATGGTGCATGTCCTGGAAATGGTTCTGCACCGGCTGCGACATTGAATTGTCTCGATAATCGTAATGTTGCTGTGGCTGGCCCGTGTTCATCGATCCAGTGTTTGCGGCCGTGTTGGCCGCGGTCGTACTTGCCAGACTGTTCGTTCGATATAGGTCGTTGCTCCCTGCCGGGCTCTGCTGCATCAGTCCTGCGGCCCCTCTCATGTCAAGCCCCCAGCTCTCCGCCCCTCCGGCGGTGTTCCTCCGCTCCATCGGTCCCGGATCTTTTGGCGCCGGAGCGATTTCCGGCAAGCCATTGACCCCGGTGGCGGGAGGCACAGCCGCTGTTGCATCGCTCTTGCTTCTCCTGACCGGCTCGCGTGGTTCATCGTGGCACAAGTGCCCGATATCCCGTTTGACGCATCTTGCGCATGGTCGCTCCAGGTCGCATGTCATATGCGAGCGACGGCAGTAGACGCAGGCGTGATTGACCTTCCGCCGCTTGGGCTTAAGACCGCCACTGCTGCCCCTCCGTGTGGCCTCGTTGTTGTCGGCGGTAGCGTGGCCATTTGCAGTGGTGGGCGTGGTGCTGGGATTGCCATGCTCGGGCGAAGCGAGCTCGGAGGACTTGCGCTTGGGCGGTGATGGGCGCGTAGGCGAAGTCGAGAGTTGCGGGAGTGTCATGAGCTGGTCCGAAGACATAATAATAACGGGTGCATGAGCGTCTCGGTGGATTGATGCGACACGGAAGGTGCGACCGCACACGCGAGTGAGGCTCGTGAGGGAAAGTGTGTTGCTGGAGCTGTCAAGATGCGCGACCAATCAGGAAGGAGCAGTGAAGCCGATTGTGGGGTGCAGATCAGGTCGCAGGTCGTAGGGCTGGACAGTGGCCCGTGGGTCTCGGCGGGCTTGATGTAAACGTCCAGGACTGCGAGGATACACACGCAACCCACAGTTGATCCAAGTCACGCCCCACAACATCGACAAACTCCAGCGACGATGCCCGACGTGACGCCTCTCACCTGGCAAGGCAGCGCCGACAGCCACCCCATCCCCTCCGACGAACTACCCGACGAAGTCATCACCTGCCTGCAGAATGCTCGATTCGTATGAGCCCATCCTCTGACTTGCCTCCGGCTATAATCTGCTGATACGCTCTGAAGCTCCATCTCGCAACATGCCTCTCCAATCGGCCCCACGTCAGCCTCATGAACTACACCTACCTGCCCTCCATGTCCTCCAACCACCCACGGTTACCACCCGGACCGCTCGTGATCATGACCTCGAATCCGTCATCCAAAAAGACCTTAAATCTGATGGAAAACCCTAGCGTCAGCTTGCTGGTCCACGACTGGGTATCAAGTCGACCTCCACATGTCTCATCCAGCGGCGAGGAGAGAGAACGGTCGCCAGCAGGGATTCGGAGTTCGAGTCTGGCGACGATGTTGATGCAGCTCAACTCCGCTGCTGTGAGCTCGATCAGTGCGACGATCAACGGCGAAGCTACGGTCCTCGCCCCTGGCACCGAGGAGGAAAGGTGGTGTAAGGCGCGGCACCTGGAAAACAACACGTTCGAGTCTTCGGAGTCCGGGGAGCAAGGTGGGCTGTACAGGACGATCTCGGGTGACGAGGCTGCGACGGGGGATGGTGGTAGGGGGAGCTACATCGAGGGGAGTGACGTCAGGGTTGTGGTGGTCAGGATACGGGATGGTAGGATCAGCGACTGGAAGGGTGGCGTGAAAGACTTTTGTCTTAGGGA
This sequence comes from Acidiella bohemica, assembly GCA_019670975.1. NCBI lineage: Eukaryota > Fungi > Ascomycota > Dothideomycetes > Mycosphaerellales > Teratosphaeriaceae > Acidiella > Acidiella bohemica. The sequence continues at coordinate 789,131 of JAGUCJ010000016.1, forward strand.
CTCGGTGGCAGGAGAGCGGGGATCGGGTGGGGAGATGGTCAACGGGGAGCCGATGGGCGGGGTGGGAACATGAGGAAAACCAAATCAACGTCGAAGACGAGGAGCAAAAGCTGAGTTTGTCCCCGCTTCTTGAGAAGCTGCGGCGCTTGGGCCATCGCTTCGAGGAGCAGAGAGCATGCCAGAACAGCACGAAGAACAACCATAGAGAGGCTGGGGTGTCTGGCCAGAGCCTGGTGAGGCAGCTTTTCCGCCTTCTCAGCCAGCTTTTCCGCCTTCTCAGCCACCTTTTCCGCCTTCTCAGCCAGCTTTTTCGCCTTCTCAGCTAGCCTGGAGCCCACGAGAAGCAATGCGACCGGCTTTACATGGAGATGTTGAAGACTATCAAGTCATTCTCGATCTGAGCGTTGGCACAAGACTGATCAAGATTAGTACAGCACACGGAAGCTGCGCGTTCATGAGGATGCGAGAACAGGGCTTGGGAACCCCAACGTCAAATTCAGCGGCATGTACCGAAATCTGATACCACATTGAAGCGTTCTCCCAACCCGTTGATCGAGCATCGCTGGTGAAGGTCGTCACAGCGTGGTCCAGAGAGTAAAGTCGCTCTTCCATAACCCTTCGAATGTTTCTGCCTGAGGCATGAAGACCCGGCCCACGATCGAAGCCAGAACACCTCCGCACTCTCCGCCCTCGACCACCTGTCCTCCAGATACATTTGCGACAACGCCGAATACTCTCCAGCACCATTCAGCACATACTCAGCAACCTCCCCCCGAACATTTCCAGTGGTACTAGCGATCATGGATCAAACCAAGGAGCTCCTTGAGATGCCGCGGCAGTTCTTGAAAGACGGCCGACAATTCATCACTCGCTGCAGCAAGCGTACGTCGAACCGCCTCGGCCAGGCAAAGACCCAGCCAGCATCTGTGAATTGAAGCTTAACTCATGTGCTTGTATATAGCCGACCGAAGAGAATTCCTCCGCATCAGCCAGGCAGTGGGCATGGGCTTTCTGATCATGGGCGTGATTGGATATGTTGTCAAGTTGAGTAAGTGCGCTCTGCATGCTTGAACGCGGAAGGAAGAGAGGAAGAGCAAAAGCAAAGTGCTTTGGCCGTCGGGCATTGGAGCGCAATGTTCGGACAGCGCTGACAGTTGAGCAGTCCATATCCCGGTGAATAACATACTCGTGGGCGGTGCTTGAGCGATGGAGAGACGAAAAGACGGAGATTCGATACAGCACTCGGCTTCCATGGAAGCATTTGTGGCAGCATGTGCGCATTCATGCTAGCCTTGCGATAGTGGAAGATGTCGAAGCCACCTTGAAACCACAGGAAGGCATTGCGGCGCAAAAGCATTGCTCGAATTGAAGGCTGGTTTGCGGTATATTCTGGAAATGGCATCTTGGAGCCATGAGCAATTTGCGCCGCCCACCCAGTGCCGAGATTCGCCGTCATGAAGCATCGTTCTACGTTCCAAGCGGCCCTTTTAGCTCAGCCCACCCATAGGAAACACCCCGAACGGATTCGCCCGCTGGCCGCCCACATACCCATGCACGCTCTCATCTTGATCCTCGTCATCGTCAGATAGTCACGCATCATCGTCGTCCGCCCAGAGACTGCCCAGGCCCATCCGATCTCTCAGCCTCGTCCGCCTCGGCTGTTGAGCATTCCGTTGCCTCTCCAGCCCATAAAACCGCTCATCGTGGTTAAGCCTGCCTGTCAATCGCGCACCCATAGGCGTGCTGCCAAGACTACTACTCCTACTCATCACCTCCGCACTTGCGCCCGTGAAGCCGTCGACATCTCCACCGACTTCATCTGCATCGATACCGTCGTTCCAGCTATGCACCGTCACCGTCCCAAGACCATGATCCCAGCCATTCCAGCTCGTAGCCGCAAGCACAGGCGCGGAGGGATGCCAGCTGCAATCTCTTACAATCGTCTGCCATCGCCCTCGGCCGCCATAGTAATCGTAACGATCCACGTACTGCTCGTCGCTAGCTGGGCGGCTATTCTCGGTCGCGCCTTTGACGTCGATGGGATCGCTGGCTTGTGTGCCGTCCATATTCCAGACAAAGATTCGGCCGTCGTGGGAACCGGAGTAAATGTAGCGGCCGTCTGTGCTGCCGGCAGGCGAGAAGTGGCAGCGGATGAGGGTTTTGAGGACCTTGTGGCCGGTGAAGGTGACGACAGAGCAATCGTGTGGATGTGGGCGATGGTCTTCCATGTCGTACGGGGCGAAGCGGTAGTCGAAGTTGGTAGTGTAGTCCTGTCAAACGATTAGCGAAGAACTCGCAGAGGCTGGACGGACTTGCGTACCTGCGGATTGATGCGCTCGCCTTCGTCGGTATTTATCATCTTCCGAAGATCCCACAGCTTGCACGTCTGGTCCTTGCCGTTGCTGATCACGTATCGTCCATCGCCCTTGGAATCGATATATGTCAACCCCTCGGTGTGGCCCAAAAACAATCCCGCTGGCCGCATGCTGGACAAACTTCTCCGATCCCACACCTTCAACGTTGTATCGTCCGAACCAGAGTACAAGATATGCGGGCTCATCTTGTCACCAAAACACACAGCATTGACATCATCTTGGTGGCCAGGTATTCGCAAGATGCTCCGGCGTGCTTCCAGATCATAGACGTACACTGAGTTGTCACTCGTACCAGCGACAATCTCGCCGCCGTCTCCGCTGAAGCGCAGCGACCAGATGCCGAAATGGCCTCTGCTTCTGCCCCAACCGCCACCGCCAGATGCACCATGCCCACCGCTACCCATGTCGCTGAAGTCTAGCAGCTGCGGCTCGCTTGAATCGCCCTGCTCTGTGTTGGCCAAGCTGATCTGACTTCGGATACTGCTGTATGCGAGCAGCTTATTGTCCGGTGAGAGCGACGCATCGGTGATTGTCCACTGACCGCCATAGTAGTGGGCAGTCTTGTAGTACTTCCAGTCGTACGGATTGCTGGTGTCGTACATCAACACCTTGAAGTCTTGGGTGCAGGCGAAGAAGAAGCTGCCGTCTTCGGAAAATTGGCCGGAATAGCAACGGGCGTTGAGGTTGACAATCATGTCGGCTTTGCTGCGAGGGATCAGGTCTTGCGAAGCGAGTCTTCCGAGCACTTTCTGTCGTCCAAACGGTCCAGCTCCGATTTCGCGGTCGAGCATCCGGGTAACAAGCCGTCTGCGCTTGCGCTGCGTAGTCTCTCCGGAGGGGATGCCGCAGGCAGAATGATCGCAGCGATCATTATTGCCGAAGGTACCGCCATCCATGAGCTTGGCCCCTTCAGGATTAGGGATGGGAGGATATCGGCGGCCAATCACCGGGGCGCGATTTCGCCGCCTGCGAGATCGATAGCCCAGATACTCGCTCAAGTCGTCGTCGTCCTCGTCGTCTTCGTCGTCCTCGTCAAGTGCGATATGCCGCGCGCTGCCCCCTCGAGCCTGCGAGCGAGTCGTGACGCCTGCTTGCTGGAATACGCCTCTTATGCCGGCATGCGCAAGTAGTTGGAGAATCTGTTGCTGGGTTACTGCACCGCAGCGAAAGCCAATAATCAGTCTCACTGTCTAGGGACTTGAGAAAGCTTACTCTGCTTGGGTAGCCGAGCTGAGTCGGCGGAGCCTGCTGGGTCTCGGATCAGAGACGGGGAAAGACATACTGCGGATCGTCTGCGTCGGTCGCTCGGCTCCTGTAGTCTCCGCGGCAGATGCGACTGGTTGTGGAGTTCGGCTACCTTCCTCCTCCTCTTCAGCTTCTTCAGTCTCAGCCAGACGTTCGGGGTCTTCGTCCCCGTCATCCATCTCAAATGTCACCGTATCTCCGTCCTCATCACGCAGTACGCCTTCTTCGGCATCGAAATATAATGCTGTCTCGCCGGATTGTTCATCGTCTAGATCTTCAGTGATGCCTGATGTGTTAGACTCTGCGAGCTGTGTCACAGTAAGCATAGCACAACAATAGTGATGTTGATCGATCGTTGCCAGTCTGGTCAAGCACACTCACTTCGTACTCCATGTCATCATCACCACTTAGCTCGCTCTCTGTCTGCCATTCATCCGACAGCGGGTATCCCCGTGAGCTCGACATGAAGACCACTGGATCGGGGGGTTAAATTTGAATGGTTGATTGCGGAAGCAACAGCAGTGGAGGAGGTGAATGGAGTCGGATAGCTTCCTCTGAGCCGCGGTGCATCACAACATTAGCCGAAGCTTATCTGCAGACAGCGGAGATATGATAAGTCCGGAGACAGGGAGGTCCAACTTCACTTCAAGAACGCCGTCTCAGCTTCTCGACCTCCCATCTTACGCATTCAGAGTTCCATATTGACCAGCGACAGTGACTCGTGCGGCGAACCCTGAAATATGGCTACGCCTTTGCTGCGTATGGAATCAGGACGCCCACGACCTTCACCAGAGCTGCTATCTTTGGGCGAGATAGCGAGGACATCGATGCATGCGTCGACCGGCAAGCCTGATCCCCTACCCAACATCGATGAGACAGGCTCTTTAAGGCAGCACTTCAAATGTCGTGGCACCGAGTGGCTCACAGCGTCCGTTGGCATAGGTGTGTTCACTCGAAAAAGCTTATGCCATTCCGCCGAATCTTTGCCCCTCGGCGATCATAAGCCGATTATGTCACAAGCATGACGCTTCCGCCTCACCTTCGGCGCAAGTTCTCGCCTTCGCGTTGCTCCTCCCCCTCATGTCGCGCTCAACATCTGTGCATGTGCTTTAAATTGTGATGTCAAGGAGTCAAGGCAGCAAGACTGTACGGAGCTTGCGCCTGCAGGAGCCAAGCACTGTCGAGCGTCAGGTACTCTACAAGCGCTACAGGAGGGCTCACCGGTGAAAGCGGAGAAGGCTGGAGCGAACTACATCTATGACACGAGCGGGTCGAACTCAGTGGTGGAAGCGTGAAAAAGTAGACACAGACGGATCAGAAAAGTGTGAGCGGGTTACTCGGACGATGTCGCAGTGTATGGTAATGGATCTACCAACGCACGACGTTAACACAAATTGCCGCTGTGCTGCCGGCGCGTATCAAACTCGCTGTGAAGCCATGGGCCGTCCAGAGATCAATGGAGGCTTCCGCCGGTATCATCGCCAGACTTTGATGTCTCCATAGTGTTCCTGATGGCGGTGACTTGCCCGGCCTCTGTCATTAAACAGGCATAAATCCAGAGAAAACTGATGCCCACGATGCTGGCACGAAGGTCTACCAGCATCTTCGGACGCCCTTGGTTGTGGTCGAATCAAGCAGCTGACTCCAACCAGCGCGTTTCGACACAACGTCCTGACGAGGCTCACATACGGTCGACGTTACGCGTTTGCGGTCCACCCGAGACGGCCCACCGCGTCTTTCCCTGCGACATGCAGTCCAGCTGAGTGCCATCTTTACACTTCTTTGAAGCTCGGAGGCGAGGAGATCTAGTCATCGTTGCACCGCGTGGCAATAGAGGCATGCTGCCGCGAACGCTTCGATCTAACGCAATGGTTCGAAAGTATGGTATAGTTGTAACTTGGGCCGTGGTATCGGTTGCATCATCGCATGGGAATACGCAAAAGGCTAGAATCCCTCGGGGAGCAGAGGAAGTAAAGCCACTAGGAACCAGCCTGGAGTGTCATTGGTTTACATGGGACCTAAGAATAACAAGCTGCAGTCGATAAGGTGTCGTCGGAACCTAGAAACAAGGCAAGGGATCGTTAGATCTCCTGTTCCAATGAGCCGGTATGTGAGCCAAGATCTGCAATTGCTCGCTGGTCAGGCGAAGAATCAAGTCTCCTGCACGTGCGGAGCATCCGTTTCCTTGATGCAGACTGGATAACCAGGATCCGAAGCGACACAGCGCGCGATTGGCCTATGAATGTGTGGGTCCGATCGATGTCACCGTCTGACCTCAGTGACCTCGAACAAATTGACGCCGCATTTTCGAAGCGTAGCAGGAAAGCCAAGGCGCCGCGCATGGTCCGGTCCCGGGAGGTAACCCTGCCCAACGGCTTTGGGCTGCATTAGGCTTTGGGCTGAGGGGCCAAGGAAGCAGGAGGCCACGTTCGATATCCTCCGGCGCTGCACCACATGAAAGCGGCGCGCTGTTGCGAGCAAGACTATAACCGGACCTGCGATCTAGTGATCGTGAAATACAGCGAGCTTACTAATTGAATCGTCGACGGCCAGCAGATGGCCAGGGAATCGCGGGCAGGCCTCGAGTGCTAGTGTTTTTGATTCCCAGCCTGACCTCTAATGCGGGACAGGATTTGGAGGGTCGTACCTGCCTGTGCGGCGCCGCGTCTACCAACGTGCCAGCTTGCCGCGTGCGGCGCTCGCAGGACCTACCCGACAATACGTGACTCGACCTCCCCTCGGCAATCTCTCCGTCGGCACATTCCAGGTGGGCAAGTTGGAAACTGCCCAGGACCGAATATGCGAGCTGTGCAATTTGCCTCCAACATACTACAGACCGCTTGCATGTTCATCGGCGCAGCCCTCAGAGGGATGGTTCGCCATACATAGATCCAGTGGCGGGCGCCTGGCTATGATCGTGGTGGGCCAATCGATTTGGCGCCGAGACTATTCCCGATTAGGCATAGCGCGGCTTTCTTTCGAGGTTAGGGTTAGGGTTAGGGTTAGGGTTAGGGTTAGGGTTAGGGTTAAGGGTTAGGGTTAGGGTTAGGGTTAGAGAGTACAATGAAGAAGAGGTGCGTCTTGGATTTGTTTCTGCAAGTATACGTCCTAGATCTCCTGCTGGCAGAAGACCTTTCGTTTCCTTGCAGAAGAGAAACTCATCAGGGTTGGGTACAGTCTTTTATATCCTGTCCTTGTGGACCCTCACTCTACCAGTCCAGGCATCAGTAACCTGTGTTGGTGTTTCATGCAGAAGCGCGCGGCAAAGCGTCGTCTGTGAAAGAGTTAGCGAGGTTGCGGTCTTGCGGGCGCAATCTCAGTGAGGGGAGAAGACCAAACCGTGCCTCACCTATATCTGCATGAATGGTGGGCCAATCGATTTGGCGCCGAGACTATTCCCGATTAGGCATAGCGCGGCTTTCTTTCGAGGTTAGGGTTAGGGTTAGGGTTTTGAACCCTACTCTTCCGCTTCACCAAAAGATGTGCGAAACTGCCTGTTCGGATCCATCCATGCCTCGAAACCTCCGATTCCTTCCATCCTATGAGTGAGGGATAGTTGACGATACACCGTGCCCGTACCCACCCTCTTGTCCTGAGGTATGATTCAGACGGCACAGATCCATCCCAGAACCCGAAGACCGCGACTGTCTTACTAGAGAAGGGCGAAGAGGCAGTCAAGAGGCTTGCGCAGCTTTGAAACCACGCTCTTAAGGTAGTCTTCGCAGGAGTCCGTTGTCTCCCCCGGAACCTCCTACTACTAGTGTACCCTAGCATCCCAACTTTTTCGTCCAGCGGGAGTGTGATACCCCGACACTCCGTCTTACGACCCGAAAGGTCTCGGCATCTCAAAAGGTAGGTCGTCATCGATGTCCATGGCGGATAAGTCTAGCTGTACTTCTTCCAGGGTAGTTTCTTCATACTCCGTACGGAGCAGGTTTCGATTTACCGACCGAACCACATCCCACAGGGATTTAGTCCGTTTCTTGGAAATGATCGTATGCTGAGGGAAGGGCAAGGATTTGCCTGCAGGTGCGCAGCGCCTCCAAGTCTTCAGCATCTCGTTCCAAACGTCGGCTGAAGAAACATTCTCCCAGGCGGGGTTGTAGCGGGAAACAGCGATAATGAAGTCACCGGTTCGGGCGCGGGCCGTTCCAAAAGCCGAGCGCCGTGGCAACCATTTCACCTGCCTGCCCCACTTAACCAACGCCTTCCTCGGCCAGCCCCGAGATTGAAGCCTCGACAAGAATGTCGTTTTCCATGTCAAAAAATATGGCTCTCGGTTTGAAATAGCGGCTGTCCGGGTGAGTTCTCCTTTCACCATTCCCTTCTTCACCGATAAGGGATGGCTGGAGGTCCAGGGGAGATACTGATGATGATTTCCGACCTTCTCATAAGGCCGGAAGCACACTTCCGACTTCCCCTCGTGTATGTGAAACCATACATCGAGAAAGGATAATCCAACGTCGGAGTGTGCCCAAGCGATGTTCATACCAGGGGCTTGGATCAAATGGCTAACGACGTCGTCCGAAGGGTGAAGGACGAAGATATCATCAATGTATCGACGGTATAACCCGTCGAAGTCTTGAAGATAGCGTTTCTCGTAAAAGGCCAGGTAAAGGTTGGCGAACACGGGACCGCAGTGTATTCCCATGGGTACCCCGTCTGTCTGTCGCCATAACCTGTTGCCAAGTTGAAACACCGTGTTTTGCCAGAGAAGTTCGGCGGCTTTGAGGATCCAGTCTTCGAGTACTGTATTATGTCGATAGGCTGGAAACCAGTGAACCGCGGATTTGAGGGCCGTCTGGAAGTCGACCCATGGGATAGACGTGTACATTGAGGCAACGTCTCCCGTGTGGATTCGGACACCTAGTCCTCTCTCGTTGAAGGTTCTCACTTCTTCACACAGCTCCCGGCTTGATTCGCAAATCCAAGAGTATGATCTCTGGATCGGGAGGAGGAGGTTGTGTAATACAATCGAAAGTGTTGAGGTGATATACGAGTGCATCGGCACGATCGGTCTGATCTTCCAGGGATTCTTGTGGATTTTCGGTATCCCGTGGAATTGGGGTATATCCTTTCGATATTTGTATTCTAGTAGAAACTTCTGGACCCTTGGAGAGATCCAGAAGGAAATGTCCGCCACGTTGTCGTGAATAAGATTCCAAAGTTCGTGTGAGACGCCACGCCAGAAGTAGCCGAAGTCTCCTACGAATGATTCAAATACTGGTAGTTGAATAAATGTCTTCACCTGTCCCCAGTACCAGTCCTGGGTCGTAACCACAATGCCGAGATTTTTATCGGATATGAAACACAGAAGGCCAGCTTCTGATAACCATCCGACCAAGGCCCTGGGAGACATAGTAATGTGTCGGAACACATCGTGTCGTCCAATCGAGGTAAGGGGCATAGGCCGTTCGAGTTGCAGTTGAACACTCCTTCTTCCCGCCTCGATTCCCTGGTTGAACCAGTGTTTACGTATAACAGGTTGCCAAGATGGGTTGCGTACAAACGGAACTGCAGGAAGCCCGTCCACCTTGTCTCGTGGTTTGTTGCGAAATAGGTAGGCAATCTTCGCCTTCCTTGTCAGCGCATTGAACCATTGCCAAACCACGTAATCTCTTCGTTGTTGCGGAAAGAGATATTTCAAGTTGAGCGACAGGGAGTATTCCACGTCTCGGGGTAAAATCACTCCTTGTCCCTTATGCACTCCTGGCCGCCATGAGAGTAACGTGTCAAGGTCGTTAGCTCCGAGTTGGCTCCAAAGGTACATTTTTCGAGCAAGCGAGCTCAGCTTGAAGAATTCCGGGGGGACCCTTTTGAACCCTGTTTGCGGGAGTTCAAGCGCTTGTTGGGCCGCTTCTCCGGCTGGGTTCGTTTTCCGGCGTTTTGTTGCCGTTGACGTTTCCCAGGCCTCTGGGTTTTCTTGACGGAGGTTTTCCCATTCCTCCGTTTTCCTTTTCCCGACAATGTCCTGTCACGTCGGGATTGGCCTTCTCGTTTGATAGCCTCCCTCACCAACACCATGAGTTGCTTCTGACTTTTCGAAGTGTCTGCATCTGTCATTTCGGTGTCGGCGTCCTTCTTCATAACAGTCCGCTTTTCTTTCGCAAGACGAGCTTTCTGGTATGAACTGACACCAATTGCGGCCACAGTTTGAGCCACCTTTCCAATCACTCCGCCATCCGAGAGGATCGCGTGGTTTTCGGGTGAAATAAGATTCGTTTCTGTGGTCAAGACCTGTCCCCAGGCGAGGTTAAGTCGTTCGGCGACATGGTTGCTCTGAATAAAATCGCGAAGGTTTTCAACTTCCTTCGTTTTAATCAGGATCATTTGGGTCAGCGTGTTCTTTTTTGCTTCGAAGATCACGGAGTCGAGGGTCATAGAGCTCAAACCGCCGTCATCAGGTCCCATGGCGTCCTTGGAGATCTGAAGCGTTGGTGGCTTTATTGAGTTGAGTTGCGGAACCTCCTCAAATTTCGAAAACCGGAGCCGGTCTTTCCACAAGGCGAGCAGTTTTTCGGCCGCACCGAGCTTGTGGCTAGCGTTGAGGACCTTGTCCAATATGTCCTTGCTGAGGGGTTGCGCTGGAACTGGAATCATGCGAAGGAGGTCACCTATACCATTGCATTTGGTGAGAGCAACAACAAACTCTCCCCTAACGCGGTAATTAATCTCGCTTTGTAACGCATCCTCCCTGGTCTGAGTGGATGGCACCGTAGAGCTATTGGAGGAGCTCGGCGTATGATGGGACGCCCGCGGGATGGTGTTCGTTCGCTGAGTTCCTGACATGGTGAACCAAGAGCACAATTGTCGTTAGGGTTAGAGAGTACAATGAAGAAGAGGTGCGTCTTGGATTTGTTTCTGCAAGTATACGTCCTAGATCTCCTGCTGGCAGAAGACCTTTCGTTTCCTTGCAGAAGAGAAACTCATCAGGGTTGGGTACAGTCTTTTATATCCTGTCCTTGTGGACCCTCACTCTACCAGTCCAGGCATCAGTAACCTGTGTTGGTGTTTCATGCAGAAGCGCGCGGCAAAGCGTCGTCTATATCTGCATGAATGGTGGGCCAATCGATTTGGCGCCGAGACTATTCCCGATTAGGCATAGCGCGGCTTTCTTTCGAGGTTAGGGTTAGGGTTAGGGTTAGGGTTAGGGTTAGGGTTAGGGTTAGGGTTAGGGTTAGGGTTTTTAGGGTTAGGTTAGGGTTAGGGTTAGGGTTAGGGTTAGGGTTAGGGTTAGGGTTAGGGTTTAGGGTTAGGGCCGCCCGAGAGCCTCCCAGCCCGCACAAGTGCAACACGGACGGACCGAGTCCGACCTTCCCGGCCTAGGCATACGGATAGCCGCTAGCCTAGGGTGTCCGGCAGACAGTATCACGACACTAGCAGTATCCTCGGCTTACGCTCTCAGAATATCGCCTTCGAGAAGTCTGCCTGTCTGGTTTCCTTTCGGTACCAGCAAAAGCCGGGTAACCCGCGGCTGTTGTACGGGGTAGGTTCGCAGATGGATAGGCTGGCAGTGTGACGGGACCACCCCAGTCCTCCGCTCTGCCCCCTCTACCGGGGGTTTGGTTGGAGTTTTACGGCCTCACGCTGCCGAGTGGTTTTTGGGTGTCGCCAGGGGGAGGTCATGGCATGCCTCCTTGACGGCCCCTCAAGGTCCACCGCTTGGTTCGCACATAGGGTGGCTGACCTATCTATGCTGTAGATGTCCTCCCAGCGCGTTGTGTGCGCCGACGCTGGGGTGGGGCACGGGAGTCGGACCTCTCCCTCGCCTTCGAGGGCTTAACTATATACTATCTACGTATCTACCGCGTCTCTGCGAGCCAAGTGGGCTCCGATTTACCGGCCGGTAGATTTGGTCTCGGTTCGTTCCCTCTCTGGATTTCGGTGAGGTTTCTTGCCAGTTAATGTATTTGGCGAAGAAGTTCGGTGCCATGTCTCAGGGGGTCATGGGAAGTTTGCCATGTCTCAGCTGATCATGGGAGTCTGGTTTACCGGCCGGTAGATTCGGTCTCGGTTTGTGCCCTCTCTGGATTTCAGTGAGGTTTCTTGCCAGTTAATGTATTTGGCGAAGAGTTACGGTGCCATGTCTCAGAGGATCATGGGGAGTGTGCCACGCTTCATATAAGCAAAGAGGTTTGGTTTACCGGCCGGTAGATTCGGTCTCGGTTTGTGCCCTCTCTGGATTTCAGTGAGGTTTCTTGCCAGTCAATGTATTTGGCGAAGAGGTTCGGTGCCATGTCTCAGAGGATCATGGGAAGTGTGCCACGCCTCATATAAGCAAAGAGGTTTGGTTTACCGGCCGGTAGATTCGGTCTCGGTTTGTGCCCTCTCTGGATTTCAGTGAGGTTTCTTGCCAGTCAATGTATTTGGCGAAGAGGTTCGGTGCCATGTCTCAGAGGATCATGGGAAGTGTGCCACGCCTCATATAAGCAAAGAGGTTTGGTTTACCGGCCGGTAGATTCGGTCTCGGTTTGTGCCCTCTCTGGATTTCAGTGAGGTTTCTTGCCAGTCAATGTATTTGGCGAAGAGGTTCGGTGCCATGTCTCAGAGGATCATGGGAAGTGTGCCACGCCTCATATAAGCAAAGAGGTTTGGTTTACCGGCCGGTAGATTCGGTCTCGGTTTGTGCCCTCTCTGGATTTCAGTGAGGTTTCTTGCCAGTCAATGTATTTGGCGAAGAGGTTCGGTGCCATGTCTCAGAGGATCATGGGAAGTGTGCCACGCCTCATATAAGCAAAGAGGTTTGGTTTACCGGCCGGTAGATTCGGTCTCGGTTTGTGCCCTCTCTGGATTTCAGTGAGGTTTCTTGCCAGTCAATGTATTTGGCGAAGAGGTTCGGTGCCATGTCTCAGAGGATCATGGGAAGTGTGCCACGCCTCATATAAGCAAAGAGGTTTGGTTTACCGGCCGGTAGATTCGGTCTCGGTTTGTGCCCTCTCTGGATTTCAGTGAGGTTTCTTGCCAGTCAATGTATTTGGCGAAGAGGTTCGGTGCCATGTCTCAGAGGATCATGGGAATAAGGTGAAACATTAATACATATTACGTGCTAGGATCGCTAGTATGTTTTGGTACATTGTCCCGCGTGAACTCCTCTCGTAGGCCGGCCTTTACTTTACTAAGCGCCTCGAATGCCTGCTCCCAGTACCCATTGTTTAGCATGAAGTCAACGTTTGTGAAGCAACCATCCAGATCTAATAGCTTTGCTTGCCTGCCCTTCTCACGCCTTTGCCTGCGGGAAAATCTAGTTGCTCCGCATTGGCAGTCGCAGTCCTCGTCTCCACGACGGAACCCTCGGGAACCTGTAGTACAGGCGTGTCTGTACCGAAAGCACCACACCCCACGGCGATATTGGAAGAACTGGTCTTGCATGTGTCGAGGAGCGGTCAGGACCGGATCCACGGCAGGCTTCCTCCCATCAGATCGAAGGGCCAACGCTACTAGCCTGGTCAGGTGTGACCTCTGCGCGCGTTTAGCTACCTGCTTCTTTACCCATTTCCTCTGGAATCCCGCCAGTGAGTAGGCTGTCAGGGCGTTCGTTTCTCGTTTCCAGAGGGTCAGTAGTCTATTCTCTCGTAGACTCCTCCGGAAGCCTCCTCCCGCCATCGGCCGTAGTAGTAGATTTTGAAGCAGAGTCTCGCGTTCAGAGCGCTGAAGTCGAAAGAGGAAGGACATATGTAGGCATTCGAATCGCTCGCTTAGCTTGGGGAGACCGAGTAGGGTCTAGGTAAGGCACCAGCCGTGCTTCCCGTTCGCAATCCACTGTATCAGGGCCTTGTACCGGTCTTCGGTTATCTTCCATTTGCTTTCGGATCGGAGGGCCCACGCCCAGACAAGCGGAGCCCCGTACTCCAGAATTGGCGCTACATACTCATAGTACGCTCGTAGTCGGTTTGCTACGCCCCAGGTCGCAGAGTGGCGGGTCATAAAAGCTACGCGACCTACCGCCCTCTCGATTCGGTTATCTAGGTGTTGTTGGAAGTCAATCCCGTTGGCCGTTATTGGAAATCCTAGGTATGTGTACTGATCTACACCCGGTAGTATGTCCTTGTCCCAGCCAATAGGGCCGGGATAGGTGATTGAGACGTGGCCGCACTTCCGGATATTGACACTAATACCGTTCGTGTGGCACCATCGCCATATACACCCCAGTAGACCTCTAATTTCGTCTGGGTGCGAGTAGAGTAGTGCGCCGTCATCCGCGTAGAACAGCCCTTTCGGGAGTCGTGAGTTGGTCGGGTTCAAGTCATAGAGTAGGTCATCGACTAGGATGTTCCATAAGAGTGGTGAGAGCGGGGAGCCTTGGAGTACCCCCCTTGTCCGCTCAAACCATGGAGATGCGCCGCCGTTTGCCAGGACTCGAGAGGTCAATCCAGTCCGCAGTGCCCTCAGGACCTCCAGTAGTCTCCGTGGACATTCACGGCGCATCAAAGCAGCGTCAAGCAGGGTGTGGTTCACCATGTCAAACGCAGCACTGAAGTCAAGGAAGATCGCCCCAGCGCACAGTCGCTGCTCGAGAGCAATGTGAACAACCGCGGCGTGCGTCAGTGTAGAGTAATCGCTTCGAAAACCTGCTTGCGCCGGATGTAACTGCATCTGAGGCATGTGCAACATTCTCCGGAGGAGACAGGATTCGAATAGCTTTCGGAATGTCGTCGAGAGTGCGATTGGTCGGGTGTTGAAGACTGTCTTCGGCTGCCTCGGGTCCTTGACGATAAGTTGTATATCCGTAGCGTTCCAGGCAGCTGGAGTGTAGCCCTGGTCGAGGCACGAATTGAACAGGTGAGTAAGGGCAGGTAGTAGCGAGGTGTCCGCGAGTGCCTTCACCGCCCGCACGTGTATGCCATCGCTCCCACATGCCTTCGAGCTGTCCTGTCTCGACAGCTCCTTGCCTACCTCTTCGATAGTAAGTGGTTCAAAGTCCCCGCCTTTGCTCGGGCGTGCAGACCTCTCTACAGATATCGGGTAAGGTGCTTGGTAGCGCTTGCCGAGTTCGCGTGCCGCTTCATCAAGTGCGCTGATATCTGGATCGGAGCTGCATAGTAGGCTATTGTCCTTATCTAGGCGGAACAGCTGTCGGACCATCTGGAAGTATGTCGGTTCCGAGCAAGTCCTTGTCCCCTGGGAGTTGGGTTTACATTCGCCTAGTGCTCGTCGACAGGCTTGCTGGCACGCCTTTACGATTCGTCCATGTTGGTCGTCAATATCGTAGCTCCGGTCTAGCGGGTGGAGACAGGCCGTCGCTGCTTCGGTCCATGCTGTCGCAAGCTTCGTAGCAACGTGCTCGTTTCCAAGTCGGCTGTTCTGGAAGCGCGGTAGCTTGGGATTCGGGTGTCCTAGGGTCGTAGCACTCGTCCAATCCAGTAGTAGTAGGTATTTGTGATCGGTCGAAAGATCCAGGCTAGCGGTATCTACCAGGTGAAGATTACAGTGGGCGAAGGGTCGCTTCGCAAAACAATGATCGATAGTTAGGTGTGGGAACCTTTGGAAGCCGTCCGGTAGTCTACCATGGGTTGTAGGGTCGAGGCGTAGCATTCCAGCAGCCTGCATCCATGACGAGATACTTGCTGCACGTTCGTCTGGGTTGCCAAGGCCGGTACGTTGGTTGTATCGGACATTTACGTCGCCAAGGACGACGTCCCTCGATTCTAGACTGGCCAGCAGTGCTTCGACGTCGCTCGAATTCATCGAAGGTGGCATATATATACCCGTAACTGTAGTCCCTTTAAGGGTTACGGTCACGGAGGAGTCGGTTACCTCCGGCGCGCTCGACATCATCGAACGGGCCTTGTTCGATCCTAGGGCGCACACCCCGCCAGTATGCCGACAGCCAGGTCTTGATAGTGGTTTAGGGGTGTGCGCGATTGCCGCAGTTGTCGCTATACACCCCTGGTAACCAACGTACCACGTCTCTACAACAAAGAGCACATCTAGCATCCCCGAATCGATTAGCTGCAGGGTACGCTCCCAGCTATGGGTATCTAGTCCTTGTATATTTATGTATCCGATCCGGACACACTCGTTCGGTACCAGACCGACGTCGGTGTAAGTAGCAGTAGTTGTAGCGATCGCTCCCCGCTGCGCTAGACGAGTGCTTCGCCTTACGGGGGTCATAGTCGGAGGGTATAGTAGACTCAGCGGTCGGAGTCAAGAGGATCGCTAATTATGCTATCAAGCTCGGCAGGGTCGGGGTCCTCCCAGCTAGTTACAATGTCAATAGACGGGGTTCTCTGCCGGGTACGCCGAGTCCGTTCTTGTCGAAGTAAGGTCGAGATATCTTTGGCGATAGCCGAGAGTATCTTAATCTCGGCGGACAGTTGTGTAATTCCTTTGGCTAACAGGTCCGGGCAGGCTCTCTTCCGCTCACGCTCAATAGTGTCGAGTTCGTCGTCTGTTTTCGCTTCAGGTCGTAGTAGGGTAGCTTCGGTTCGAGTGCGTTTAGGTGGGTTCAGGGCTGGTCTAGTAGGGGTTTGGGCAGATCTCGCTAGTGCTTTAGGCGATTGAGGTTCGACGGGTATTATCGCTTGGGGTTTATTATTAGGATCGGGTGTCGACGACAGCCGTCGGGAAATACTAGTCGTACTCCTGCCGTCCTCCTGTAGCTTTGCTTCGACTTCTCGGCGGATATGCTCGACTCTGTCCTTGCCAAGTACCGTAATAGCTCGGGCTATGTACGTGTTACAAGAGGCAATAGCACAGCCGCGGCCTGTCTCTCGTCGCTTCTTTACGGAATTGCGGCAGCGGAATTGGCGGCGCTTTACTCCTACCTGCTCCGCCGCACCGTTCCCACCCTCGTCCTTACAATACGCGCGGATTGGTGGTTCCGGTTTCGGGCAACCTGGGCATGTAATCCGGTTGCCGTAGCGGAAGTGAAGGGTTTCGGCGAGGATACGGACACCTCCGAGGTCCAAATAGCGAGTCTCGGTCGGTTCTGCTACCATATTTAAGGGAAGATGTAGCTAGGCAGGTTGCGCTCGGTCCTAGGTCCGGGTCAAGTAAACGAGGTTACAATCTGTTACACTGTAGTGAATGTGTATAGGGCGAATGAGGGCCTTAGTGAGTAGGGAGAACAGCGACTTTATAGCTTACTCCGTAGTACATTCGTCTTGTAGGACGAGGTTCATTCAAGCCAAGAACATACGCTAGAGATTAGAGGTTTACGGGCGAAGAGAATGTCGAGACCATACCTATACTATTACTAGTAGTGCCAAACTTACCGGCCGGTAAATTGGTTTGCGCCTTTTGTATGGTTCAAGCGACAAACATCAAGCTCAGTAAGGAAATTAGGCGGATAAGTGGGTTGTAAAGTAGGGGCGTCGTACATACAATATACAGGACCTTGTCAGTATTCCGGTCTCTGGTGCTTCGGGCATAACCACGCTCGTGGCTTTTTACGCTATAGGCGCTGGCGTTGGCAGATCGTTATGGCGTAAAAAGGCAAGGGCGGCCCTGGGCATGAACACGCTCGTGGCTTTTTACGCCATAGGCACTAGCGTTTGGGAGCCTAAGGCACAGAGGCCTTCATAGCGTAAAAACGCAAGGGCGGCCCTGGGCATGAACACGCTCGTGGCTTTTTACGCCATGGGCACTAGCGTTTGGGAGCCTAAGGCACAGAGGCCTTTATGGCGTAAAAACGCAAGGGCGGTCCTGGGGCATAAACACGCTCGTAGCTTTTTACGCCATAGGCGCTGGCGTTTGGGAGCCTAAGGCACAGAGGCCTTCATGGCGTAAAAAGCCACGAGCGGCGGGCGTTCGGTGCCTCGGTTTAGCACGTTGCTCATAGCGTAAAAAGCCACGCCTAGATCGTATTGCCCTCGTGTTGGATGCGGTGCGCTCTCGGCAAGCTTGTAGTGGCTTGGGAGCTGGTGTATAGCAAAGGTTCTTAGCTGTAATTACACAAAGTTTACTGGCGGTGACGAGAGCCCTATACCATCAGACAGCCAATCTTCTGGGAACATCTCCCAATCAATTGGTTCAGTTTCGCTTCTATTGTTGCTCGGGTTAGGTGGCGTAAGCGGCACACTCCCTTCAGCCTCAAACCAGTCTCCTCCTAATTCACGCAAGCCTTGGTATGAACCGTCCCATGACTCCAGTCGCATACGTGACGTTGGTGGGGCGGCGCCGTCGATTGCGTCCATCAAAATCGGTTCTAGTGCTGTGCCTAGGTGGATTACTTCAGGGCGGAAGAGCTTAATACAGTCCAGCCAGGTATCTAGCTCTTCCTTTAGGAGCTTCTGTTCGACGAACGTTTTCTTCAAGGTCGTAGGGAAGAGTCCGATTGTTCCTCGCGGTAGTACCTCGGTTACCCGGAGCCATCGCCTCCAGTATTTAATGTCTCGAGTGAATGTACTATACGCCCGTTTCGCACGCTCCTCACGTCCGTAAAGCCATCGGAACATCTCCTCTTTTGCGATGCTTCGATGGGGTGTCCGTGTCGCTTCATTCCCTTGTGCAGTACTAGTTGAGTTATCTTGTAGTTCTAGGTACCGCCTTCCGAGTGCCGCCATCTGTAGTCTTTCTTGTGGTGTTACAAGCGCTCGCGCAATTCCCGTGCGCTTCAACCGATCGTATAGTGCAACAAACTTAGGGTCCCAGTCCATCCCCTCTTCGAGCCAGACGCGCCCCTCACTAGCAGCTGCCTCTTCGGTCTCGGTCACGCTTCTGTCGCACCGCTGCAGATCCCGAAGTGTCCCCTTCTTCCGCCATTCCGACATCAAATCCTTCCATTGCGTCGCAACGCTTATATCAGCTATCTGGTACACGTAGGCCCACATTGTCTTCGAAAATGCGGAGTCCTTCGTGGGGAGCTGAAGCGCTAGCCATCGGTGTGCGGCAGTAGCCTGGGAGACGTCGTACTGGGTCGCTGGCACTTGCACCTGTCGAGTAATGTCGCCGGTGCCTGCGTCCGTACATCCCTCGCTGCCGCCCTCTCCTCTTCTGTCCTCGCAACCCCGAGGACTATTGCCCTGATTCTCGATTTCGGTAGTCCGTTCTCCTTGCGAGCTCGGAGTAGGAGCCAGTGCACCATCGTCCGGTCCCCTATGCCTTGCCCTCTTCGTACGGTGAGTGCTAGTCTCCCGGTCACTTCCTCCGCTGTAGACCTCTTCTAGCCGGGCGCTCCGTCGTAAGGGACCGTGTTGGCCGGGGCGGACTCTTGATCCAACGCGGACTATCTTCCAGACCGTAGTCTCATCTCGCCGCTGTCGGATTACTATCTCGCGATCGGAGCTACTGCTGGAGCTCGGCCTAGACCATGTACTCCTCTCGCCCGTAACGCGATCGACGTAGTGGAAAGTAATGTAGCTGCCATAGTTCGGGTCCTGCGCCTTTGGGATGTCCGGTGTCGCCATAGGGTAGGGCTTAGAAATAATGATACGAGCGTGACGGATGGGGTGATTGCTTAGAGGTTTATCCTGTATGCTCTCGTCCTCAGTCTGGACCATAGGTATGAAGGTCTCCGCGATTGCGACGGTGGGTATCCTTTCAGAGTCCCCTGGATTCTGAAGTTGGTTTATCCACGCCATTGCCAGGGGGTTTAGGCAGTTTTCGTAGCGTCGAAGGCTGCTACCGTGGGTTTGCCGACGGCCCTGACCCGAAGGTCGCATATGGCGTAAAAAGTCTAGGCGTAGGGTTTGTGTAGTAAGCCTCAGGCCCGGAACCCACCCATGGCGTAAAAAGCCATAAGGGTCGGCTTGTCGGGCGCGGGGCACGTGAAACCCCCGCGTACCTGCATCCTAAGCCGTTCCCCGCTATTCTCCACATTCCTCTCCTCAATGTCATACAACCTCACCTCCTCTACTCCAGCAGAACCACCGTTCTCCGGGCAACCCCGCGCATGCCACATCCCTAAGCGCTCGCAAGCTACATCATCGACTCGACGGAAGGCGCACCTGCGCCCGTAAAGAGTGGGTCACGAGCGACGGACATGGCAGTGGCTCGGAAGGTACGACAAAGGGTCGGTTCTTATAAGGGTACCGGTTCGGTTCGGATTAGGGTACTAGAGGCAACCGTCTAGAACTTGAGATTAGATTTACCGGCCGGTAGACTTAAACAGAATCGACGATTGCTTGGTGTTGAACATATAACTCGGACGATAAGAGCGCTACTCCTACCGCAGGCGGTCGGGTCCCCCGGATACAGAGTTGGTACTCAGTGCTGCAATATGCTAATACTGGGGTAAAACTAGGATAAGCTACCCTTCGCAAACAGCTACCAAATTTACCGGCCGGTAAATTTATACGGTGGAGAGACTGGATAGCGTGGTGCAGCTGGCGACTACGGTATTGATAGGGTGGACATCCTCCCCGACATGGGCCTACTAGGGTTGCTTCAGGATACCGGTCAGGCTATGGGGTATGTCTTCTCTCGCAGGGCGACAGGTTCTCTCGCTGACTCGCCCACCACTCCTTAGCCTTCTGTCAAGGTGGTGCGGTTAGAGGCGAATTTACCGCCCGGGTTAGTCTCCCACGATTAGTGTGAGTTTTGGGGTTCACGTCACTACCGCTCACTTACTGTTCACTTCCCCGCATCTAGATGGGAGCCGTTCGGGTGACTGCCATACATTTTTTGCTGACGCGCACCTAGATCCGCCCCATTTCCACGATCCACAAGTGAAGCCGATGTGGATCCCACGAAGGTCTGTGAATTCGCACGAGTGAATCCGCGCGTGTGGATATGCGCATGTGAACTGCCCGGGCGCTAGCGCCAAACCTTATTTGGGACCTATAACTTCTACGCTCCTCCCTCGATTCTTAGCTTTTTCGCTTCCTCGCTACAGACCACCCCCCCCTGTTCTTCATCTTTGCCCACTTGCACGGCCGGGAAATTCGGCGACAACAACAACTCCAACCTGCACGGCCGGTAAATTCGGCAACAACAACAACTGCAAAACTCCAGCACAAACACCATCAAATCTACGCCCTTCCCACAGCTCCTCCCACCTGCGTGTCGAGCAGAGTTACCGAAGAGGCAATTTACCGGCCGGTAAATCTGGCTGGGCGGCCTTGATATCGGCATACTCCTTCCCTGCTACAGCGCCGGGGGTTTGTATACAGTGCTTACTCCGCTTCAATACGGCCACTTGCTCCAACCAAGCAGTGTGGCACCGTCCGGCGTGAAGTCCTCCTCCCGTTCAACAACGAGGTGGACTGCACTCCACACCTCTCAACCCTCCTGTCCACTACTCTTTTCAGCTAATCTTCTCGATCTGCTAACATGTCTTCCAACGCCGGCCCAAGCAAGGGCAAGGGCAAAGGCAAAGAGCGCCAAGCCGACCTCCCTATCATGACCGCGGCCCAGAAGAAGATGAAGAAGGTCGGCGAAGCATTGGCGTCCACTCCTACCAACAAGAAGAACCGCAAGAAGAAGGGTGCGGAGTCCGACCCGAGCGAACCCGAGACCAAGGAGCAGCAAGAAGCCATTATCGCCAGCAGTCTGATGAACGACTTCAGCTCATATGGTGTGTATGTCGTCCGCCCGAACAACGGCACCACCGAGAATCTCGGAGTCTTTGCCGGGTACCTCGGCGCTCCCGACATCAAGACTTTGTGGGATGCTGTGCACGCGGCTCGAGATGTACTTAAGTCGCTCGAGGCTCAGATTCAGGTAAGCACTCACCCCGTCTAATTTACCGGCCGGTAGATTCGGCAGCGTCGCCAGACCTCTTGCCAGACCTACCGGCCGGTAAATTCCCCCGCCGGTCTCTCAGCCTTACCTACCGGCCGGTAAACTTGGCAGCGTTCCCAAACTTCTCGCCAAATCTACCGGCCGGTAAATTTGGCAGTGTTTCCGAACTTCTCGTCGAATCTACTAGCTAGTAGATTTAGCGAGCGTAGGTTCTCTCTTATCGTTCTGAGACTGACATGGCTTGGCAGTACGGCTATGGTTACCAGCACAAGAATCGCGTGGCCGTGAACGACATCATCTCGGTCGGCACGAAGCTTCTTAAGGATGGTGACATCGACCTCAACATCGACTGGCGCGATAGGCACGTTCGCAAGGCCTACATCGACGAGGAGAATTTTGCCGACACTGCGCGGTACGGCGTCGGCCGCAACTCAGGTGCTTACCGCGGCACTGTCATCTTCCTTCGCCATGCCCAGCTCATCGTTCACCTCATGCACGACTTCCATCCGGCCATCTTCCCTGGACCTGCTCCTGGTGCCCCACAGAACCAAGTCGTCGCCGGCATTGCTTCGGAGGACATCAGCCGTGTCAAGTGTTTGATGAGCTTCATTGGGTACAAGCAGCGCCAGCTCCGCAAGGGCTCCGGTGACACGAATCTCTGGGCCAAGGTTGCACCCGATACCCGCCGTGGCTTCAGCGAAGACACCGCCGTGGTTCCAGCCCTGTACCGCTTCGAAGGCGGGCCAGCGTTGCCCGACGCCCGTGAGGCCGCGCAGCAGATGTATGCGACGGGCATGCAGCGCTTGACGGAGATGGCTGCCCAGCGGTTCGCGGGTGTTAACGATCCCTCCGCTACTGAAGAGGATTTGCAGCAGAAGATGGACGAGGTGGCGAACCATTTCGGTCTGTCTCGGGGCGGACGGTTGAAGAAGAAGAACAAGAAGGCCGCTCTGCTCCAGTCACTCCCTGCCATTGACCCGGCAATCCGCGATGCCGCCATCAAGAACCTCTGTCGCCCGCTGCAGATCATCCACGATCGCGACGAGGAGACCGCGCGTGCCGAGGCGCTCGATGGCGAGCGGGTCGCTGACGCTCTCAGCCTGACCCGCCTCAGCTCCATCATCGGCGATCTGGCAACCGAAGGTGAAGGCGTGGGCAATTCTAAGAAGCTCGCGGTTGAGACCGATGTCGAAGACGCCATCCAGCGCGCGCGGACCGGCGACCGCCATTTCCTAGAGCTTCTCGCCAGCTGGAGCATTTCGACCGAGGACCTGGAGAACGTCGACCTCCACGACGCCGTGAAGAAGGTGAACGACACCAAGATCTCCTCCGCCTTCCGCAACCTCCAGAATTCGATCAACTCGGTCTCCGCTTTCCCACCCCAATACGACGAAGTCGTGGAGCGTTTTGGGTTCACCGTCACCCCTAGCGAGAACGGCGTGCCACTCGTCAACCACTTCGGTGTCATGCTCCTTCCCCACCAGGTCGTCGCCGTCAGCTTCCTCGTGGACATGTTGGAGAGCAAGCTTCGGTCCGCCGCCCTGTTGGACGAGACTGGTTTGGGCAAGACCATCCAGGCTCTCAGCTCCGACCGTCAACTCCACGCCCACATTCGCGAAGCCCTCGCGAAGGAAAACCGTAAGTCCATGCCTGACCCTCCCTATCTACTCCCTTGACCACCCAATCGCGCCAAATTTACCGGCCGGTAAATTGAGTATCGTTCTAACTGTTGTTTAGTTCTTGCACCCGACGACTCTTTCCATGAGTTCTTCCCCCTCACCCCGCAGGACAACAGGGCTCAGACCGCCGCTGCCGTTAGCGACATCAAGAAGAAGGCGAAGGGCAAGCAGAGGGCCGAGGCCGAGGAGAGCTCCGAGAGCGAGTCCGAGGACGATGCCGACGACGATGATGATGATGACGACGACGACACCGAGGCGGGCCCTGCCAGGGAATACGATGATGACGTCGATCAGCTGGCGTACGAGATTGAGGTCGAGAACCGGCTTGAGGAGGCTGGCCTGGACGAGGATGGTCGCAGCGGCAACTTCATGGGCGATGGTTACCTCCGGCACCCCCGCCTCGATGAGATTCAGGCTGCCATTGAGCGCAATGATGCGAAGCGAGCAGGTTCGTTGCCATTCAGATTTACCGGCCGGTAAATCTGGCGCGTGGAATGTGCTGACTTTGTATTAGATTTCGAGAAGCGCGGTATCCCTTACTTCCAGCCGCGCATCGTCTACGCACCCGCCGGTGCCACTTCGGTCTGGACCAAGGAGATCACCGACTCATTCTCCTCCACCATCCGGCTGAGAGCCTGGCTCAGTGCTGGTACCAACAACACCAGCGCTGCCTTGGGCGGCGACTTCATCGGCACTGGGCGTGATATCGAGACCTACGTGCGCACTCTCCCCCTGACCACCCGGCAACCGGTGAGATTGTGTTTGTCACCTCATACACGACCGCGGCTGCGCGCCTGCTGCGCCATTTCATTCAGCGGGGCAACGAGCGGTACTACATCAGCAAACTGAGCAGGGCGGAGTGCA
This sequence comes from Acidiella bohemica, assembly GCA_019670975.1. Taxonomy (NCBI): domain Eukaryota; kingdom Fungi; phylum Ascomycota; class Dothideomycetes; order Mycosphaerellales; family Teratosphaeriaceae; genus Acidiella; species Acidiella bohemica. Next base: position 812,916 of record JAGUCJ010000016.1, read on the forward strand.
CCGAGCTCGGCATACCCCATGATGAGTACATGAGTCGGCAGGAGCGGGCCAGAGCTTATCTGGCGGAGGGTGTTGGCGAGCGCAGATACGAATTGCGTGTCAGGCCGGGCCTCTGGGATACCTCTTTTTGGGACGAGGTGCATCGGTTGAAGAACATGCACACCCAGCAGATGTATACGCTGCTGTCACAGCGTCATGGCCGCGTGCTGATGCTTACGGCATCGCCATTTATGCGCCGCCTGCGCGACCTGACGTCGATCCTGGAGGTCGTTAACCACACCAGGAAGCGGGGTCAGCATGTCGCCGGTCTGGTCGGCAAGCGTTCGGTCGCATATGAGCGGCTGGGGCGAGAGCTTGAGCGCGTCGGCGGGAGCTATCTTATGGCAGATGAGAAGACCCAGGACCGCCTGGCAACGTTGCTGGACCCCGCCCCTTATTTCGATCTCATGGCCAGCTTCGACGATGCTCCAGCTGTTGTCCGTAAGGTCGTCCCTTCCGTACTACGCCTCATCGGACTTAGGCGCGTGACTGGTCAGCCGATCGAGGCCCAGGGGCAGCAACATCTGATCGCTGCCAACATCCCACCGTTCCACTGCACGCTCGTGGAGCTCTTCCGCAACCGGTGGGAGGACCGGTACTACACCCCAGTCCATAAGGAGAAGATCGGTGAGGACGACCAGTTCCTCGTGGCTGCCGCCCCGCATGCCCAGCCCGCCAAACCCATCCGCCTTCGCCACCAACTCGACCTCGCCACAGAGACCGAAGCGCGTGATAACTTCGACAAGCGCCGGCGTCTCCAGATTGCAACCAACAACGTCGGCCAGGAGAACCTGGCAAAGTTCAAAATCCAGTCCAATGCCAAGGACGTCCAGAAATGGTAAGCTGCCCTTTTTACCGGCCGGTAAATCTGGCCATTTAATTATAAGCTGAGAGCTAACGTAATCTCCACAGGTATGAGGACCAGGCCGGCGACAGCGCTGCCTTCTCCCTCTACTGGATGGCGACAAACGAGGGCTGGAGCTCGGCGCCGACGGATCGGCTCAGCCAGGCGGCATACATCCTCAACCCCAGCAGTAAGGCCCAGTACTGCGTGCGGGAGACTCTGCGCCTGCAGGCGAAGGATGAGAAGCTCCTCATTTACTGCGACTGGCCCACGTCGGTATGGCTTATGAAGACCCTGTACGACATCCTCGGTTTCAAGGCCGCGCGGATCAGTGCTGGGCAGAGTGCGAAGGAGCGCAGTGCGCTCACCGACCGCTTCAACAATCCCCAGGATAACGGCATCATGGTCCTGATCTGCTCTTCTCGGTCGGCCGCGGAGTCCTACAACTTCCAGAAGGACTGCCACAACATCATCGTCATGGACCTGGTCAACTTCAACACCATCCTGCAGATCATCGGTCGTTGCTACCGCATCGGGCAGAAGCACGAGCAGTTCATCAAGATCCTCATGCTCGATCGCTCATACGATCAGGTGCTGCTAGGGCAGTACGCCAGTGCTATGGTCGCGCAGCTTGCTGCCACCAGCGGTGTTCTGATGGACGGCATTTCCGACGACCATTGTGAAGATGCCCTCAACGATCCCGGTTTTGCGGCAAGGGTCCAGGATCTCGTCAAGTTCGGCAAGCTCACCCAGATCGAGGCTGCGAGAGAGGAGTTGTACACCTTGGCTGTGCAAGGCAAGCTCCGCGCCAACTTCGGTCTCCGCACGGATCGCGACAATGAACTGTGGGCCAATGCTCGTGCGCTAGATGCCAAGCTCCTCATCCCTGGAGAGCACCAGTACCATCTCACGAAGAAGGGACCCGTCGCCGAGCATGCCAGGAGGATTCTCGAGCGCGCCCAGATTACCAGCACCACTGTGCCTCCGACTCCAGTCAGCAAGGGCGCTGCCACCTACATCAGCAACATGCAGAAGCAGCAGGCACTTGCCGACAAGAAACGCCAGCGCGAGGAAACCGATGCGATGAAGGCAGACAAGAGGGCCGCCAAGAGAGGCGGAAGCTGGAGGCCGAGAAGGCCAAGAAAGAGGCCAAGGAGAAGGAGCAGTTCGAGGCCCTGCTCGCGAAGCGTGGTTTGACGATTGCCAACCTAGCTCCGCAGTCCGGTGAGTATTCAACCAGATTTACCGGGCGGTAAATTTGCTAACATCGCCTCCAGCTTTGGCGCAGGCGTTTAAGCCGGTAGGAGAGGCTTCTCCGGCGATGACCAGCTCTGGCGCGTCATCCGCGCCCGTCACCTTGGATCCGCAGTCCAGTGAGTATTCGATTCGATTTACCGGGCGGTAAATTTGCTAACATAGTGTACAGCTTTGGCGACGGCGCTCAGGCCGGTAGTAGAGGCTCCTACGGCTATAGCCTCCCCTCCCGCCGCGTCGTCCCTACCCGGTACCGAGTCCTCCCCCGTCATCGTCTCCTCCCCGGTGCCCGCGTCCACCTCCGCTCCGCCGTCGCCTACCCCGGAGGGATCTCCTCCTAACAGCACTGACGGCCTACATGGTCCGGTTCTGCTAGCGGGTATGTCTCACTTCAAATTTACCGGGCGGTAAACTGAGCTGACAATCTCAACAGTCAAGGCTGTCAGCGGTGAAGGTGGAGAGGATCCTCATGATTCGCCAATGCGTATGTCCGACCTTCTCCCTTCACGCCCATTTGCTAACGGGCTTTAGTTTCCGTCCCCTCCTCTCCGGTTCAGACCCCTTCCGCCTCCGTTGGCGGCGACCGCATAGAGCTTGATAGAGAGCCTCGCCAGGTTCGCGCGGCGAAGAACAAGGCCAAGGTCAAGGCTGACCTGGAGCAGCGTAGAGCCAAAGACCTCTACGCTGTTGCTAAGAGGCTTGGTGGCTCCGGTGCTAAAGGGCAGAGGAAGGGCGATTTCGTACGGTTTATATTCGACAACATCAGCGATGACTTGGATGGTCTGGAGCTAGGGGAGGATTGGGACGAGGATGGGGCGGCTGTGTGGCCTGAGCGGGTTGCGAGTTTGCTGGGGCAGGGCGAGCAGGAATAAGGCATCTTCTAGGTACAGTTGGCTATGCCTAGTAGGGGCGCGGTTGGGCATCGTGTTGGGGCTAGTGGGCCCAGGTAGTACCCGGAGCGAGGTAGCCCGTTCAATACGAAGGCTATAAGGGTAGCACTCTCGCCTTCGTAGTTCGATCTGCTGAGACGTGTTTATCTCTCCGAAGCTCTCTATGTTCCCTTCTCGGCCGCGGTAGAGATATTGTATAGAGCGCTATATACCGCCTTTGACCTTAGCTGGGTTGCGGGTGCGGGTGCGGGTTGCGGGGTTAGGGTTAGGGTTAGGGTTAGGGTTAGGGTTAGGGTTAGGGTTAGAGAGTACAATGAAGAAGAGGTGCGTCTTGGATTTGTTTCTGCAAGTATACGTCCTAGATCTCCTGCTGGCAGAAGACCTTTCGTTTCCTTGCAGAAGAGAAACTCATCAGGGTTGGGTACAGTCTTTTATATCCTGTCCTTGTGGACCCTCACTCTACCAGTCCAGGCATCAGTAACCTGTGTTGGTGTTTCATGCAGAAGCGCGCGGCAAGGCGTCGTCTGTGAAAGAGTTAGCGAGGTTGCGGTCTTGCGGGCGCAATCTCAGTGAGGGGAGAAGACCAAACCGTGCCTCACCTATATCTGCATAATGGTGGGCCAATCGATTTGGCGCCGAGACTATTCCCGATTAGGCATAGCGCGGCTTTCTTTCGAGGTTAGGGTTAGGGTTAGGGTTTTGAACCCTACTCTTCCGCTTCACCAAAAGATGTGCGAAACTGCCTGTTCGGATCCATCCATGCCTCGAAACCTCCGATTCCTTCCATCCTATGAGTGAGGGATAGTTGACGATACACCGTGCCCGTACCCACCCTCTTGTCCTGAGGTATGATTCAGACGGCACAGATCCATCCCAGAACCCGAGACCGCGACTGTCTTACTAGAGAAGGGCGAAGAGGCAGTCAAGAGGCCGCAGCTTTGAAACCACGCTCTTAAGGTAGTCTTCGCAGGAGCCCGTCGTGCCCGGGATCATCCTACTACTAGTGTACCCTGGCATCCCAACTCTTTCGTTCAGCAGGGGCGCATAGCTAGCGACGCCCGTCTCACGACCAAAGGTCTCGGCATCTCAAAAGGTAGGTCGTTATCGATGTCCATGGCGGATAAGTCCAGCTGTACTTCTTCCAGGGTAGTTTCTTCATACTCCGTACGGAGCAGGTTTCGATTTACCGACCGAACCACATCCCACAGGGATTTAGTCCGTTTCTTGGAAATGATCGTATGCTGAGGGAAGGGCAAGGATTTGCCTGCAGGTGCGCAGCGCCTCCAAGTCTTCAGCATCTCGTTCCAAACGTCGGCTGAAGAAACATTCTCCCAGGCGGGGTTGTAGCGGGAAACAGCGATAATGAAGTCACCGGTTCGGGCGCGGGCCGTTCCAAAAGCCGAGCGCCGTGGCAACCATTTCACCTGCCTGCCCCACTTAACCAACGCCTTCCTCGGCCAGCCCCGAGATTGAAGCCTCGACAAGAATGTCGTTTTCCATGTCAAAAAATATGGCTCTCGGTTTGAAATAGCGGCTGTCCGGGTGAGTTCTCCTTTCACCATTCCCTTCTTCACCGATAAGGGATGGCTGGAGGTCCAGGGGAGATACTGATGATGATTTCCGACCTTCTCATAAGGCCGGAAGCACACTTCCGACTTCCCCTCGTGTATGTGAAACCATACATCGAGAAAGGATAATCCAACGTCGGAGTGTGCCCAAGCGATGTTCATACCAGGGGCTTGGATCAAATGGCTAACGACGTCGTCCGAAGGGTGAAGGACGAAGATATCATCAATGTATCGACGGTATAACCCGTCGAAGTCTTGAAGATAGCGTTTCTCGTAAAAGGCCAGGTAAAGGTTGGCGAACACGGGACCGCAGTGTATTCCCATGGGTACCCCGTCTGTCTGTCGCCATAACCTGTTGCCAAGTTGAAACACCGTGTTTTGCCAGAGAAGTTCGGCGGCTTTGAGGATCCAGTCTTCGAGTACTGTTATGTCGATAGGCTGGAAACCAGTGAACCGCGGATTTGAGGGCCGTCTGGAAGTCGACCCATGGGATAGACGTGTACATTGAGGCAACGTCTCCCGTGTGGATTCGGACACCTAGTCCTCTCTCGTTGAAGGTTCTCACTTCTTCACACAGCTCCCGGCTTGATTCGCAAATCCAAGAGTATGATCTCTGGATCGGGAGGAGGTTGTGTAATACAATCGAAAGTGTTGAGGTGATATACGAGTGCATCGGCACGATCGGTCTGATCTTCCAGGGATTCTTGTGGATTTTCGGTATCCCGTGGAATTGGGGTATATCCTTTCGATATTTGTATTCTAGTAGAAACTTCTGGACCCTTGGAGAGATCCAGAAGGAAATGTCCGCCACGTTGTCGTGAATAAGATTCCAAAGTTCGTGTGAGACGCCACGCCAGAAGTAGCCGAAGTCTCCTACGAATGATTCAAATACTGGTAGTTGAATAAATGTCTTCACCTGTCCCCAGTACCAGTCCTGGGTCGTAACCACAATGCCGAGATTTTTATCGGATATGAAACACAGAAGGCCAGCTTCTGATAACCATCCGACCAAGGCCCTGGGAGACATAGTAATGTGTCGGAACACATCGTGTCGTCCAATCGAGGTAAGGGGCATAGGCCGTTCGAGTTGCAGTTGAACACTCCTTCTTCCCGCCTCGATTCCCTGGTTGAACCAGTGTTTACGTATAACAGGTTGCCAAGATGGGTTGCGTACAAACGGAACTGCAGGAAGCCCGTCCACCTTGTCTCGTGGTTTGTTGCGAAATAGGTAGGCAATCTTCGCCTTCCTTGTCAGCGCATTGAACCATTGCCAAACCACGTAATCTCTTCGTTGTTGCGGAAAGAGATATTTCAAGTTGAGCGACAGGGAGTATTCCACGTCTCGGGGTAAAATCACTCCTTGTCCCTTATGCACTCCTGGCCGCCATGAGAGTAACGTGTCAAGGTCGTTAGCTCCGAGTTGGCTCCAAAGGTACATTTTTCGAGCAAGCGAGCTCAGCTTGAAGAATTCCGGGGGGACCCTTTTGAACCCTGTTTGCGGGAGTTCAAGCGCTTGTTGGGCCGCTTCTCCGGCTGGGTTCGTTTTCCGGCGTTTTGTTGCCGTTGACGTTTCCCAGGCCTCTGGGTTTTCTTGACGGAGGTTTTCCCATTCCTCCGTTTTCCTTTTCCCGACAATGTCCTGTCACGTCGGGATTGGCCTTCTCGTTTGATAGCCTCCCTCACCAACACCATGAGTTGCTTCTGACTTTTCGAAGTGTCTGCATCTGTCATTTCGGTGTCGGCGTCCTTCTTCATAACAGTCCGCTTTTCTTTCGCAAGACGAGCTTTCTGGTATGAACTGACACCAATTGCGGCCACAGTTTGAGCCACCTTTCCAATCACTCCGCCATCCGAGAGGATCGCGTGGTTTTCGGGTGAAATAAGATTCGTTTCTGTGGTCAAGACCTGTCCCCAGGCGAGGTTAAGTCGTTCGGCGACATGGTTGCTCTGAATAAAATCGCGAAGGTTTTCAACTTCCTTCGTTTTAATCAGGATCATTTGGGTCAGCGTGTTTTTTTTGCTTCGAAGATCACGGAGTCGAGGGTCATAGAGCTCAAACCGCCGTCATCAGGTCCCATGGCGTCCTTGGAGATCTGAAGCGTTGGTGGCTTTATTGAGTTGAGTTGCGGAACCTCCTCAAATTTCGAAAACCGGAGCCGGTCTTTCCACAAGGCGAGCAGTTTTTCGGCCGCACCGAGCTTGTGGCTAGCGTTGAGGACCTTGTCCAATATGTCCTTGCTGAGGGGTTGCGCTGGAACTGGAATCATGCGAAGGAGGTCACCTATACCATTGCATTTGGTGAGAGCAACAACAAACTCTCCCCTAACGCGGTAATTAATCTCGCTTTGTAACGCATCCTCCCTGGTCTGAGTGGATGGCACCGTAGAGCTATTGGAGGAGCTCGGCGTATGATGGGACGCCCGCGGGATGGTGTTCGTTCGCTGAGTTCCTGACATGGTGAACCAAGAGCACAATTGTCGTTAGGGTTAGAGAGTACAATGAAGAAGAGGTGCGTCTTGGATTTGTTTCTGCAAGTATACGTCCTAGATCTCCTGCTGGCAGAAGACCTTTCGTTTCCTTGCAGAAGAGAAACTCATCAGGGTTGGGTACAGTCTTTTATATCCTGTCCTTGTGGACCCTCACTCTACCAGTCCAGGCATCAGTAACCTGTGTTGGTGTTTCATGCAGAAGCGCGCGGCAAAGCGTCGTCTATATCTGCATGAATGGTGGGCCAATCGATTTGGCGCCGAGACTATTCCCGATTAGGCATAGCGCGGCTTTCTTTCGAGGTTAGGGTTAGGGGTTCTAGTCAATGGCGAAAGCCCATATCCATTGAAGGTGGAATTGATATCTGCGACTAGACCGCCGGTGCCTTTCAACGGCCTAGGGCCGCCCGAGAGCCTCCTAGCTCGCACAAGTACAACACGGACGGACCGAGTCCGACCTTCCCAGCCTAGGCATACGGATAGCCGCTAGCCTAGGGTGTCCGGCAGACAGTATCACGACACTAGTAGTATCCTCGGCTTACGCTCTTAGAATATCGCCTTCGAGAAGTCTACCTGTCTAGTTTCCTTTCGGTACTAGCAAAAGCCGGGTAACCCGCGGCTGTTGTACGGGGTAGGTTCGTAGATAGATAGGCTAGCAGTATAACGGGACACCCTAGTCCTCCGCTCTGCCCCTCTACGGGGGTTTGGTTGGAGTTTTACGGCCTTACGCTGCCGAGTGGTTTTTAGGTGTCGCTAGGGGGAGGTTATAGTATACCTCCTTGACGGCCCCTTAAGGTCTACCGCTTAGTTCGTACATAGGGTAGCTAACCTATCTATACTGTAGATGTCCTCCTAGCGCGTTGTGTACGCCGACCGCTAGAGTAGGGTACGGGAGTCGGACCTCTCCCTCGCCTTCGAGGGCTTAACTATATACTATCTACGTATCTACCGCGTCTCTACGAGCTAAGTAGGCTCCGATTTACCGGCCGGTAGATTTGGTCTCGGTTCGTTCCCTCTCTAGATTTCGGTAAGGTTTCTTACTAGTTAATGTATTTAGCGAAGAAGTTCGGTGCTATATCTTAGGGGTTATAGGAAGTTTGCTATGTCTCAGCTGATCATGGGAGTCTGGTTTACCGGCCGGTAGATTCGGTCTCGGTTTGTGCCCTCTCTGGATTTCAGTGAGGTTTCTTGCCAGTTAATGTATTTGGCGAAGAGTTACGGTGCCATGTCTCAGAGGATCATGGGGAGTGTGCCACGCTTCATATAAGCAAAGAGGTTTGGTTTACCGGCCGGTAGATTCGGTCTCGGTTTGTGCCCTCTCTGGATTTCAGTGAGGTTCTTGCCAGTCAATGTATTTGGCGAAGAGGTTCGGTGCCATGTCTCAGAGGATCATGGGAAGTGTGCCACGCCTCATATAAGCAAAGAGGTTTGGTTTACCGGCCGGTAGATTCGGTCTCGGTTTGTGCCCTCTCTGGATTTCAGTGAGGTTTCTTGCCAGTCAATGTATTTGGCGAAGAGGTTCGGTGCCATGTCTCAGAGGATCATGGGAAGTGTGCCACGCCTCATATAAGCAAAGAGGTTTGGTTTACCGGCCGGTAGATTCGGTCTCGGTTTGTGCCCTCTCTGGATTTCAGTGAGGTTTCTTGCCAGTCAATGTATTTGGCGAAGAGGTTCGGTGCCATGTCTCAGAGGATCATGGGAAGTGTGCCACGCCTCATATAAGCAAAGAGGTTTGGTTTACCGGCCGGTAGATTCGGTCTCGGTTTGTGCCCTCTCTGGATTTCAGTGAGGTTTCTTGCCAGTCAATGTATTTGGCGAAGAGGTTCGGTGCCATGTCTCAGAGGATCATGGGAAGTGTGCCACGCCTCATATAAGCAAAGAGGTTTGGTTTACCGGCCGGTAGATTCGGTCTCGGTTTGTGCCCTCTCTGGATTTCAGTGAGGTTTCTTGCCAGTCAATGTATTTGGCGAAGAGGTTCGGTGCCATGTCTCAGAGGATCATGGGAAGTGTGCCACGCCTCATATAAGCAAAGAGGTTTGGTTTACCGGCCGGTAGATTCGGTCTCGGTTTGTGCCCTCTCTGGATTTCAGTGAGGTTTCTTGCCAGTCTATGTATTTGGCGAGAGGTTCGGTACTATGTCCTTAGAGGATTATAGGAATAAGGTGAAACATTAATACCTATTACGTACTAGGATCGCTAGTATGTTTTGGTACATTGTCCTGCGTAAACTCCTCTCGTAGGCCGGCCTTACTTTACTAAGCGCCTCGAATGCCTGCTCCCAGTACCTATTGTTTAGTTAAAGTCAAACGTTTGTAAAGCACTATCTAGATCTAATAGCTTTGCTTGCCTACCCTTCTTACGCCTTTGCCTGCAGGACAATCTAGTGCTCTGTATTAGTAGTCGCAGTCCTCGTCTCTACGACGGAACCCTCGGGAACCTATAGTATAGGCGTGTCTGTACCGAAAGCACTACACCCTACGGCGATATTGGAAGAACTAGTCCTTGTATGTGTCGAGGAGCGGTTAGGACCCGGATCTACGGCAGGCTTCCTCCTATTAGATCGAAGGGCCTAACGCTACTAGCCTAGTTAGGTGTAACCTCTGCGCGCGTTTAGCTACCTGCTTCTTTACCTATTTCCTCTAGAAATCCCGCCAGTGAGTAGGCTGTGAGGGGCGTTCGTTTCTCGTTTCCAGAGGGTTAGTAGTCTATTCTCTCGTAGACTCCTCCGGAAGCCTCCTCCGCATCGGCTGTAGTAGTAGATTTTGAAGCAGAGTCTCGCGTTCAGAGCGCTGAAGTCGAAAGAGGAAGGACATATATAGGCATTCGAATCGCTCGCTTAGCTTGGGAAGACCGAGTAGGGTCTAGGTAAGGTACTAGCCGTACTTCCCGTTCGCAATCCACTGTAATTAGGGCCTTGTACCGGTCTCGGTTATCTTTCTATTTGCTTCGGATCGGAGGGCCCACGCCTAGACAAGCGGAGCCCCGTACTCTAGAATTGGCGCTATATACTCATAGTACGCTCGTAGTCGGTTTACTACGCCCTAGGTCGTAGAGTAGCGGGTTATAAAAGCTACGCGACCTACCGCCCTCTCGATTCGGTTATCTAGGTGTTGTTGGAAGTCAATCCCGTTGGCCGTTATTGGAAATCCTAGGTATGTGTACTGATCTACACCTAGTAGTATGTCCTTGTCCTAGCCAATAGGCCGGGATAGGTGATTGAGACGTAGCAGCACTTCCGGATATTGACACTAATACCGTTCGTGTAGTACTATCGCTATATACACCCTAGTAGACCTCTAATTTCGTCTGGGTACGAGTAGAGTAGTGCGCCGTCATCTGCGTAGAATAGCCCTTTCGGGAGTCGTGAGTTGGTCGGGTTCAAGTCATAGAGTAGGTTATCGACTAGGATGTTCTATAAGAGTAGTAAGAGCGGGGAGCCTTGGAGTACCCCCCTTGTCCGCTCAAACCATGGAGATACGCCGCCGTTTGCTAGGACTCGAGAGGTTAATCTAGTCCGCAGTGCCCTTAGGACCTCTAGTAGTCTCCGTAGACATTACGGCGCATCAAAGCAGCGTCCAAGCAGGGTGTAGTTCACTATATCAAACGTAGTACTAAAGTCAAGGAAGATCGCCCAAGCGTACAGTCGCTGCTCGAGAGCATATAAACAACCGCGGCGTACGTCAGTGTAGAGTAATCGCTTCGAAAACCTGCTTGCGCCGGATGTAACTACATCTGAGGTATGTATAACATTCTCCGGAGGAGACAGGATTCGAATAGCTTTCGGAATGTCGTCGAGAGTACGATTAGTCGGGTGTTGAAGACTGTCTTCGGCTGCCTCGGGTCCTTAACGATAAGTAATATATCCGTAGCGTTCTAGGCAGCTAGAGTGTAGCCCTAGTCGAGGCACGAATTGAATAGGTAAGTAAGGGCAGGTAGTAGCGAGGTGTCTGCGAGTGCCTTCACCGCCCGTATATGTATACTATCGCTCCTATATGCCTTCGAGCTATCCTATCTCGACAGCTCCTTACCTACCTCTTCGATAGTAAGTAGTTTAAAGTCCCCGCCTTTGCTTAGGCGTACAGACCTCTCTATAGATATTAGGTAAGGTGCTTAGTAGCGCTTGCCGAGTTCGTATACTGCTTTATTAAGTACGCTAATATCTAGATCGGAGCTGTATAGTAGGCTATTATCCTTATCTAGGCAGAACAGCTATCGGACTATCTAGAAGTATATCGGTTCCGAGCAAGTCCTTGTCCCCTAGGAGTTAGGTTTATATTCGCCTAGTACTCGTCGATAGGCTTACTAGTACGCCTTTACGATTCGTCTATATTAGTCGTCAATATCGTAGCTCCGGTCTAGCGGTAGAGACAGGCCGTCGCTACTTCGGTCTATACTATCGCAAGCTTCGTAGCAACGTGCTCGTTTCTAAGTCGGCTGTTCTAGAAGCGCGGTAGCTTAGGAGTCGGGTGTCCTAGGGTCGTAGTACTCGTCCAATCTAGTAGTAGTAGGTATTTGTAATCGGTCGAAAGATCTAGGCCTAGCGGTATCTACTAGGTAAAGATTATAGTAGGCGAAGGGTCGCTTCGCAAAACAATAATCGATAGTTAGGTATAGGAACCTTTAGAAGCCGTCCGGTAGTCTACTATAGGTTGTAGGGTCGAGGCGTAGCATTCTAGCAGCCTATATCTATAACGAGATACTTACTATACGTTCGTCTAGGTTGCTAAGGCCGGTACGTTAGTTGTATTAGATATTTACGTCGCTAAGGACGACGTCCCTCGATTCTAGACTAGCTAGTAGTGCTTCGACGTCGCTCGAATTCATCGAAGGTAGTATATATACCCGTACTGTAGTCCCTTTAAGGGTACGGTTACGGAGGAGTCGGTTACCTCCGGCGCGCTCGACATTATCGAACGGGCCTTGTTCGATCCTAGGGCGCACACCCCGCTAGTATGCCAACAGCTAGGTCTTAATAGTAGTTTAGGGGTGTGCGCGATTGCTGTAGTTATCGCTATATACCCCTAGTAACCAACGTACTACGTCTCTACAACAAAGAGTATATCTAGTATCCCCGAATCGATTAGCTACAGGGTACGCTCCTAGCTATAGGTATCTAGTCCTTGTATATTTATGTATCCGATCCGGACATACTCGTTCGGTACTAGACCGACGTTAGTATAAGTAGTAGTAGTTATAGCGATCGCTCCCCGCTACGCTAGACGAGTACTTCGCCTTATAGGGTTATAGTCGGAGGGTATAGTAGACTTAGCGGTCGGAGTCAAGAGGATCGCTAATTATACTATCAAGCTCGGCAGGGTCGGGGTCCTCCTAGCTAGTTACAATATCAATAGACAGGGTTCTCTACCGGGTACGCCGAGTCCGTTCTTGTCGAAGTAAGGTCGAGATATCTTTAGCGATAGCCGAGAGTATCTTAATCTCGGCGGATAGTTGTGTAATTCCTTTGGCTAATAGGTCCGGGTAGGCTCTCTTCCGCTTACGCTTAATAGTATCGAGTTCGTCGTCTGTTTTCGCTTTAGGTCGTAGTAGGGTAGCTTCGGTTCGAGTGCGTTTAGGTGGGTTCAGGGCTGGTCTAGTAGGGGTTTGGGCAGATCTCGCTAGTGCTTTAGGCGATTGAGGTTCGACGGGTATTATCGCTTGGGGTTTATTATTAGGATCGGGTGTCGACGACAGCCGTCGGGAAATACTAGTCGTACTCCTGCCGTCCTCCTGTAGCTTTGCTTCGACTTCTCGGCGGATATGCTCGACTCTGTCCTTGCCAAGTACCGTAATAGCTCGGGCTATGTACGTGTTACAAGAGGCAATAGCACAGCCGCGGCCTGTCTCTCGTCGCTTCTTTACGGAATTGCGGCAGCGGAATTGGCGGCGCTTTACTCCTACCTGCTCCGCCGCACCGTTCCCACCCTCGTCCTTACAATACGCGCGGATTGGTGGTTCCGGTTTCGGGCAACCTGGGCATGTAATCCGGTTGCCGTAGCGGAAGTGAAGGGTTTCGGCGAGGATACGGACACCTCCGAGGTCCAAATAGCGAGTCTCGGTCGGTTCTGCTACCATATTTAAGGGAAGATGTAGCTAGGCAGGTTGCGCTCGGTCCTAGGTCCGGGTCAAGTAAACGAGGTTACAATCTGTTACACTGTAGTGAATGTGTATAGGGCGAATGAGGGCCTTAGTGAGTAGGGAGAACAGCGACTTTATAGCTTACTCCGTAGTACATTCGTCTTGTAGGACGAGGTTCATTCAAGCCAAGAACATACGCTAGAGATTAGAGGTTTACGGGCGAAGAGAATGTCGAGACCATACCTATACTATTACTAGTAGTGCCAAACTTACCGGCCGGTAAATTGGTTTGCGCCTTTTGTATGGTTCAAGCGACAAACATCAAGCTCAGTAAGGAAATTAGGCGGATAAGTGGGTTGTAAAGTAGGGGCGTCGTACATACAATATACAGGACCTTGTCAGTATTCCGGTCTCTGGTGCTTCGGGCATAACCACGCTCGTGGCTTTTTACGCTATAGGCGCTGGCGTTGGCAGATCGTTATGGCGTAAAAAGGCAAGGGCGGCCCTGGGCATGAACACGCTCGTGGCTTTTTACGCCATAGGCACTAGCGTTTGGGAGCCTAAGGCACAGAGGCCTTCATAGCGTAAAAACGCAAGGGCGGCCCTGGGCATGAACACGCTCGTGGCTTTTTACGCCATGGGCACTAGCGTTTGGGAGCCTAAGGCACAGAGGCCTTTATGGCGTAAAAACGCAAGGGCGGTCCTGGGGCATAAACACGCTCGTAGCTTTTTACGCCATAGGCGCTGGCGTTTGGGAGCCTAAGGCACAGAGGCCTTCATGGCGTAAAAAGCCACGAGCGGCGGGCGTTCGGTGCCTCGGTTTAGCACGTTGCTCATAGCGTAAAAAGCCACGCCTAGATCGTATTGCCCTCGTGTTGGATGCGGTGCGCTCTCGGCAAGCTTGTAGTGGCTTGGGAGCTGGTGTATAGCAAAGGTTCTTAGCTGTAATTACACAAAGTTTACTGGCGGTGACGAGAGCCCTATACCATCAGACAGCCAATCTTCTGGGAACATCTCCCAATCAATTGGTTCAGTTTCGCTTCTATTGTTGCTCGGGTTAGGTGGCGTAAGCGGCACACTCCCTTCAGCCTCAAACCAGTCTCCTCCTAATTCACGCAAGCCTTGGTATGAACCGTCCCATGACTCCAGTCGCATACGTGACGTTGGTGGGGCGGCGCCGTCGATTGCGTCCATCAAAATCGGTTCTAGTGCTGTGCCTAGGTGGATTACTTCAGGGCGGAAGAGCTTAATACAGTCCAGCCAGGTATCTAGCTCTTCCTTTAGGAGCTTCTGTTCGACGAACGTTTTCTTCAAGGTCGTAGGGAAGAGTCCGATTGTTCCTCGCGGTAGTACCTCGGTTACCCGGAGCCATCGCCTCCAGTATTTAATGTCTCGAGTGAATGTACTATACGCCCGTTTCGCACGCTCCTCACGTCCGTAAAGCCATCGGAACATCTCCTCTTTTGCGATGCTTCGATGGGGTGTCCGTGTCGCTTCATTCCCTTGTGCAGTACTAGTTGAGTTATCTTGTAGTTCTAGGTACCGCCTTCCGAGTGCCGCCATCTGTAGTCTTTCTTGTGGTGTTACAAGCGCTCGCGCAATTCCCGTGCGCTTCAACCGATCGTATAGTGCAACAAACTTAGGGTCCCAGTCCATCCCCTCTTCGAGCCAGACGCGCCCCTCACTAGCAGCTGCCTCTTCGGTCTCGGTCACGCTTCTGTCGCACCGCTGCAGATCCCGAAGTGTCCCCTTCTTCCGCCATTCCGACATCAAATCCTTCCATTGCGTCGCAACGCTTATATCAGCTATCTGGTACACGTAGGCCCACATTGTCTTCGAAAATGCGGAGTCCTTCGTGGGGAGCTGAAGCGCTAGCCATCGGTGTGCGGCAGTAGCCTGGGAGACGTCGTACTGGGTCGCTGGCACTTGCACCTGTCGAGTAATGTCGCCGGTGCCTGCGTCCGTACATCCCTCGCTGCCGCCCTCTCCTCTTCTGTCCTCGCAACCCCGAGGACTATTGCCCTGATTCTCGATTTCGGTAGTCCGTTCTCCTTGCGAGCTCGGAGTAGGAGCCAGTGCACCATCGTCCGGTCCCCTATGCCTTGCCCTCTTCGTACGGTGAGTGCTAGTCTCCCGGTCACTTCCTCCGCTGTAGACCTCTTCTAGCCGGGCGCTCCGTCGTAAGGGACCGTGTTGGCCGGGGCGGACTCTTGATCCAACGCGGACTATCTTCCAGACCGTAGTCTCATCTCGCCGCTGTCGGATTACTATCTCGCGATCGGAGCTACTGCTGGAGCTCGGCCTAGACCATGTACTCCTCTCGCCCGTAACGCGATCGACGTAGTGGAAAGTAATGTAGCTGCCATAGTTCGGGTCCTGCGCCTTTGGGATGTCCGGTGTCGCCATAGGGTAGGGCTTAGAAATAATGATACGAGCGTGACGGATGGGGTGATTGCTTAGAGGTTTATCCTGTATGCTCTCGTCCTCAGTCTGGACCATAGGTATGAAGGTCTCCGCGATTGCGACGGTGGGTATCCTTTCAGAGTCCCCTGGATTCTGAAGTTGGTTTATCCACGCCATTGCCAGGGGGTTTAGGCAGTTTTCGTAGCGTCGAAGGCTGCTACCGTGGGTTTGCCGACGGCCCTGACCCGAAGGTCGCATATGGCGTAAAAAGTCTAGGCGTAGGGTTTGTGTAGTAAGCCTCAGGCCCGGAACCCACCCATGGCGTAAAAAGCCATAAGGGTCGGCTTGTCGGGCGCGGGGCACGTGAAACCCCCGCGTACCTGCATCCTAAGCCGTTCCCCGCTATTCTCCACATTCCTCTCCTCAATGTCATACAACCTCACCTCCTCTACTCCAGCAGAACCACCGTTCTCCGGGCAACCCCGCGCATGCCACATCCCTAAGCGCTCGCAAGCTACATCATCGACTCGACGGAAGGCGCACCTGCGCCCGTAAAGAGTGGGTCACGAGCGACGGACATGGCAGTGGCTCGGAAGGTACGACAAAGGGTCGGTTCTTATAAGGGTACCGGTTCGGATTAGGGTACTAGAGGCAACCGTCTAGAACTTGAGATTAGATTTACCGGCCGGTAGACTTAAACAGAATCGACGATTGCTTGGTGTTGAACATATAACTCGGACGATAAGAGCGCTACTCCTACCGCAGGCGGTCGGGTCTCCCCCGGATACAGAGTTGGTACTCAGTGCTGCAATATGCTAATACTGGGGTAAAACTAGGATAAGCTACCCTTCGCAAACAGCTACCAAATTTACCGGCCGGTAAATTTATACGGTGGAGAGACTGGATAGCGTGGTGCAGCTGGCGACTACGGTATTGATAGGGTGGACATCCTCCCCGACATGGGCCTACTAGGGTTGCTTCAGGATACCGGTCAGGCTATAGGGGTATGTCTTCTCTCGCAGGGCGACAGGTTCTCTCGCTGACTCGCCCACCACTCCTTAGCCTTCTGTCAAGGTGGTGCGGTTAGAGGCGAATTTACCGCCCGGGTTAGTCTCCCACGATTAGTGTGAGTTTTGGGGTTCACGTCACTACCGCTCACTTACTGTTCACTTCCCCGCATCTAGATGGGAGCCGTTCGGGTGACTGCCATACATTTTTTGCTGACGCGCACCTAGATCCGCCCCATTTCCACGATCCACAAGTGAAGCCGATGTGGATCCCACGAAGGTCTGTGAATTCGCACGAGTGAATCCGCGCGTGTGGATATGCGCATGTGAACTGCCCGGGCGCTAGCGCCAAACCTTATTTGGGACCTATAACTTCTACGCTCCTCCCTCGATTCTTAGCTTTTTCGCTTCCTCGCTACAGACCACCCCCCCCTGTTCTTCATCTTTGCCCACTTGCACGGCCGGGAAATTCGGCGACAACAACAACTCCAACCTGCACGGCCGGTAAATTCGGCAACAACAACAACTGCAAAACTCCAGCACACAAACACCATCAAATCTACGCCCTTCCCACAGCTCCTCCCACCTGCGTGTCGAGCAGAGTTACCGAAGAGGCAATTTACCGGCCGGTAAATCTGGCTGGGCGGCCTTGATATCGGCATACTCCTTCCCTGCTACAGCGCCGGGGGTTTGTATACAGTGCTTACTCCGCTTCAATACGGCCACTTGCTCCAACCAAGCAGTGTGGCACCGTCCGGCGTGAAGTCCTCCTCCCGTTCAACAACGAGGTGGACTGCACTCCACACCTCTCAACCCTCCTGTCCACTACTCTTTTCAGCTAATCTTCTCGATCTGCTAACATGTCTTCCAACGCCGGCCCAAGCAAGGGCAAGGGCAAAGGCAAAGAGCGCCAAGCCGACCTCCCTATCATGACCGCGGCCCAGAAGAAGATGAAGAAGGTCGGCGAAGCATTGGCGTCCACTCCTACCAACAAGAAGAACCGCAAGAAGAAGGGTGCGGAGTCCGACCCGAGCGAACCCGAGACCAAGGAGCAGCAAGAAGCCATTATCGCCAGCAGTCTGATGAACGACTTCAGCTCATATGGTGTGTATGTCGTCCGCCCGAACAACGGCACCACCGAGAATCTCGGAGTCTTTGCCGGGTACCTCGGCGCTCCCGACATCAAGACTTTGTGGGATGCTGTGCACGCGGCTCGAGATGTACTTAAGTCGCTCGAGGCTCAGATTCAGGTAAGCACTCACCCCGTCTAATTTACCGGCCGGTAGATTCGGCAGCGTCGCCAGACCTCTTGCCAGACCTACCGGCCGGTAAATTCCCCCGCCGGTCTCTCAGCCTTACCTACCGGCCGGTAAACTTGGCAGCGTTCCCAAACTTCTCGCCAAATCTACCGGCCGGTAAATTTGGCAGTGTTTCCGAACTTCTCGTCGAATCTACTAGCTAGTAGATTTAGCGAGCGTAGGTTCTCTCTTATCGTTCTGAGACTGACATGGCTTGGCAGTACGGCTATGGTTACCAGCACAAGAATCGCGTGGCCGTGAACGACATCATCTCGGTCGGCACGAAGCTTCTTAAGGATGGTGACATCGACCTCAACATCGACTGGCGCGATAGGCACGTTCGCAAGGCCTACATCGACGAGGAGAATTTTGCCGACACTGCGCGGTACGGCGTCGGCCGCAACTCAGGTGCTTACCGCGGCACTGTCATCTTCCTTCGCCATGCCCAGCTCATCGTTCACCTCATGCACGACTTCCATCCGGCCATCTTCCCTGGACCTGCTCCTGGTGCCCCACAGAACCAAGTCGTCGCCGGCATTGCTTCGGAGGACATCAGCCGTGTCAAGTGTTTGATGAGCTTCATTGGGTACAAGCAGCGCCAGCTCCGCAAGGGCTCCGGTGACACGAATCTCTGGGCCAAGGTTGCACCCGATACCCGCCGTGGCTTCAGCGAAGACACCGCCGTGGTTCCAGCCCTGTACCGCTTCGAAGGCGGGCCAGCGTTGCCCGACGCCCGTGAGGCCGCGCAGCAGATGTATGCGACGGGCATGCAGCGCTTGACGGAGATGGCTGCCCAGCGGTTCGCGGGTGTTAACGATCCCTCCGCTACTGAAGAGGATTTGCAGAAGATGGACGAGGTGGCGAACCATTTCGGTCTGTCTCGGGGCGGACGGTTGAAGAAGAAGAACAAGAAGGCCGCTCTGCTCCAGTCACTCCCTGCCATTGACCCGGCAATCCGCGATGCCGCCATCAAGAACCTCTGTCGCCCGCTGCAGATCATCCACGATCGCGACGAGGAGACCGCGCGTGCCGAGGCGCTCGATGGCGAGCGGGTCGCTGACGCTCTCAGCCTGCCCGCCTCAGCTCCATCATCGGCGATCTGGCAACCGAAGGTGAAGGCGTGGGCAATTCTAAGAAGCTCGCGGTTGAGACCGATGTCGAAGACGCCATCCAGCGCGCGCGGACCGGCGACCGCCATTTCCTAGAGCTTCTCGCCAGCTGGAGCATTTCGACCGAGGACCTGGAGAACGTCGACCTCCACGACGCCGTGAAGAAGGTGAACGACACCAAGATCTCCTCCGCCTTCCGCAACCTCCAGAATTCGATCAACTCGGTCTCCGCTTTCCCACCCCAATACGACGAAGTCGTGGAGCGTTTTGGGTTCACCGTCACCCCTAGCGAGAACGGCGTGCCACTCGTCAACCACTTCGGTGTCATGCTCCTTCCCCACCAGGTCGTCGCCGTCAGCTTCCTCGTGGACATGTTGGAGAGCAAGCTTCGGTCCGCCGCCCTGTTGGACGAGACTGGTTTGGGCAAGACCATCCAGGCTCTCAGCTCCGACCGTCAACTCCACGCCCACATTCGCGAAGCCCTCGCGAAGGAAAACCGTAAGTCCATGCCTGACCCTCCCTATCTACTCCCTTGACCACCCAATCGCGCCAAATTTACCGGCCGGTAAATTGAGTATCGTTCTAACTGTTGTTTTAGTTCTTGCACCCGACGACTCTTTCCATGAGTTCTTCCCCCTCACCCCGCAGGACAACAGGGCTCAGACCGCCGCTGCCGTTAGCGACATCAAGAAGAAGGCGAAGGGCAAGCAGAGGGCCGAGGCCGAGGAGAGCTCCGAGAGCGAGTCCGAGGACGATGCCGACGACGATGATGATGATGACGACGACGACACCGAGGCGGGCCCTGCCAGGGAATACGATGATGACGTCGATCAGCTGGCGTACGAGATTGAGGTCGAGAACCGGCTTGAGGAGGCTGGCCTGGACGAGGATGGTCGCAGCGGCAACTTCATGGGCGATGGTTACCTCCGGCACCCCCGCCTCGATGAGATTCAGGCTGCCATTGAGCGCAATGATGCGAAGCGAGCAGGTTCGTTGCCATTCAGATTTACCGGCCGGTAAATCTGGCGCGTGGAATGTGCTGACTTTGTATTAGATTTCGAGAAGCGCGGTATCCCTTACTTCCAGCCGCGCATCGTCTACGCACCCGCCGGTGCCACTTCGGTCTGGACCAAGGAGATCACCGACTCATTCTCCTCCACCATCCGGCTGAGAGCCTGGCTCAGTGCTGGTACCAAACAACACCAGCGCTGCCTTGGGCGGCGACTTCATCGGCACTGGGCGTGATATCGAGACCTACGTGCGCACTCTCCCCCCTGACCACCCGGCAACCGGTGAGATTGTGTTTGTCACCTCATACACGACCGCGGCTGCGCGCCTGCTGCGCCATTTCATTCAGCGGGGCAACGAGCGGTACTACATCAGCAAACTGAGCAGGGCGGAGTGCACCGAGCTCGGCATACCCCATGATGAGTACATGAGTCGGCAGGAGCGGGCCAGAGCTTATCTGGCGGAGGGTGTTGGCGAGCGCAGATACGAATTGCGTGTCAGGCCGGGCCTCTGGGATACCTCTTTTTGGGACGAGGTGCATCGGTTGAAGAACATGCACACCCAGCAGATGTATACGCTGCTGTCACAGCGTCATGGCCGCGTGCTGATGCTTACGGCATCGCCATTTATGCGCCGCCTGCGCGACCTGACGTCGATCCTGGAGGTCGTTAACCACACCAGGAAGCGGGGTCAGCATGTCGCCGGTCTGGTCGGCAAGCGTTCGGTCGCTGAATATGAGCGGCTGGGGCGAGAGCTTGAGCGCGTCGGCGGGAGCTATCTTATGGCAGATGAGAAGACCCAGGACCGCCTGGCAACGTTGCTGGACCCCGCCCCTTATTTCGATCTCATGGCCAGCTTCGACGATGCTCCAGCTGTTGTCCGTAAGGTCGTCCCTTCCGTACTACGCCTCATCGGACTTAGGCGCGTGACTGGTCAGCCGATCGAGGCCCAGGGGCAGCAACATCTGATCGCTGCCAACATCCCACCGTTCCACTGCACGCTCGTGGAGCTCTTCCGCAACCGGTGGGAGGACCGGTACTACACCCCAGTCCATAAGGAGAAGATCGGTGAGGACGACCAGTTCCTCGTGGCTGCCGCCCCGCATGCCCAGCCCGCCAAACCCATCCGCCTTCGCCACCAACTCGACCTCGCCACAGAGACCGAAGCGCGTGATAACTTCGACAAGCGCCGGCGTCTCCAGATTGCAACCAACAACGTCGGCCAGGAGAACCTGGCAAAGTTCAAAATCCAGTCCAATGCCAAGGACGTCCAGAAATGGTAAGCTGCCCTTTTTACCGGCCGGTAAATCTGGCCATTTAATTATAAGCTGAGAGCTAACGTAATCTCCACAGGTATGAGGACCAGGCCGGCGACAGCGCTGCCTTCTCCCTCTACTGGATGGCGACAAACGAGGGCTGGAGCTCGGCGCCGACGGATCGGCTCAGCCAGGCGGCATACATCCTCAACCCCAGCAGTAAGGCCCAGTACTGCGTGCGGGAGACTCTGCGCCTGCAGGCGAAGGATGAGAAGCTCCTCATTTACTGCGACTGGCCCACGTCGGTATGGCTTATGAAGACCCTGTACGACATCCTCGGTTTCAAGGCCGCGCGGATCAGTGCTGGGCAGAGTGCGAAGGAGCGCAGTGCGCTCACCGACCGCTTCAACAATCCCCAGGATAACGGCATCATGGTCCTGATCTGCTCTTCTCGGTCGGCCGCGGAGTCCTACAACTTCCAGAAGGACTGCCACAACATCATCGTCATGGACCTGGTCAACTTCAACACCATCCTGCAGATCATCGGTCGTTGCTACCGCATCGGGCAGAAGCACGAGCAGTTCATCAAGATCCTCATGCTCGATCGCTCATACGATCAGGTGCTGCTAGGGCAGTACGCCAGTGCTATGGTCGCGCAGCTTGCTGCCACCAGCGGTGTTCTGATGGACGGCATTTCCGACGACCATTGTGAAGATGCCCTCAACGATCCCGGTTTTGCGGCAAGGGTCCAG
>JAGUCJ010000017.1:600000-757874 GCA_019670975.1 Acidiella bohemica
AGGATAACGACAGGATAGAGAGTGCCGTGAAGCTTTCAACGATAATCTGATGCCATCGGACCTGACAACATCGGACATGGTGGCGGGCTGACAATATTAGGACCTCGCCAGCCTGATACCCAATGTCAGAGCGATAATCTCTCAAAGCACGTCGTGCTGGAGGAGAGTGCGCAGCGTCATGGATCGCAGAACGCAAGACTCGGTGAGCTGTCATCTCGACTAGACGCTATTACCAGGGAGAAGGAACAGCTAGTAGCCGAAGTGAAGAAGTGGCGGCAGGCGGCCGAGTCTGCAATCAAAACTCTGGCAGAGAGTATGAAACGACGCGCTATGCATGTTGAGGCTGAAACCACATCCCTAAGGCACGCAGGCTCAGAGCACGCGGATGGCGGAGATCTGCGGTACCCGATCATGCCGGATGTCGAGGGGCTCGTACAGACGCGTCTGAGAGCACAGTAGAACCGGCCCCAAGCGCAGCGAGCCTGACAACCCATCAGATTCAAGTCGGGCCTGCAGGTGCAAAGCTTGGCGGCTGCCACATTCCCTTCCCATGCATCAGCCTAGCCCAATTGAGATACAGGATATAGTTATATGGACGCAGACACCACATTCCGGCAGCCGCATGCTCCTCTGGTGGCTCTGCACAGCAGAGCGTAGAAACGTTCCTTGAAGCATTTCTGGACAGGGCAGACGCAGGGCTGGCTTATCTGCACGCAAGAAGGAACTTTCTCTAGCCTCAGACACAGAGCCCTGTACCAAGTCTCTTTCGAACAATGCATAGCAGGCAGCGGGTATCTACTAACAGGCACGATCCAGGATCTATGCTCTCGACTTTGTAGCTGATTTGCCCTTCTATGGCTTCAGTCATGATCTACTGGACGCGCTGTGTCAGTCTTCTTCCCAGCAGCCATGGCTTCCTTTGCCGTGATAAAGCTGGTGGCAGGCCAGTCTTGGGAGTTTTAGCGACGCATACTCGACACTGCCCTCGCTTGCTTCAGCAAGGCTGCTCTTTGCTGGTCTCGACATAAAGCCAGGGGTAGGTCTCCCTGATCTGCAAGGTCCAGCCAGATATAGTATGCTGAGTTGCCGGATCTTCAACATCCGGCCAGAATTTGAGATCCAACTGGGTCACAACCCCTTCTTGCGCCGCCAAGTGAGCTCGAAGGACTCCTCTAGGTTTGTCAACGGGCCGTGGAGGCATGGCCAGGTAGACCATGGACCTGCACAGGAGACTGCCTGCCGGCTGCCGGTTGCCCAAGGCCTCACCTCGTGGTGGCGCACATAGGTCTGTAGGATTGCGCGGATGCTGTTGGCAGGCAGGATATGAACGAGAACCCGGCTTCACTGTGATATTGAATGCTAAAATTTTACTATTCACCTTGTTCTATATCGATCCCATCTACGATATTGCTACAAAGGACACCGCGACCATGCCGAGGACAAACATTTGGTCGAATTCGTACAGGACCATCTTGCCAAGAGTTTACAACCACAATGGAGATCCAAAGATCAGGAATCCTCTTCCCCATCCCGCAGCCGCCGAACACCGCAATCAAGTCGAAGCATTTTGCTACATCCACGGGTTCGAGGACAAGATCGATCTCTTCCAGAAGGCAGCTTTGGTGGCGCAGAATCTAGGCGATACCGAATCGATCGATGCTCTTCCTGAGGGTAATGAGTACTACCTTCGAAGAGAGACCACGCGTTCTTGGTATCTGCCGCGGACCATGTATATGTGCATTGGTATTGTATCCATTGGCTCGGCCGTTCAGCAAGTTGACAACAGCAGCAGGGGCTGGGATATTACAAGCGCGAAAGGTGCAAATCTTAGCGTCCCGATGCAAGTGGCTGCACGTGGTATCCCTCCGCCAACTCATCACTGACGATTAGCAGGGACTTCTGTATAGAGGATCGGCCTTGACTCATCGGCTTGTTGGACGCGAGTCCCACTTTGTTCGGTCTCACCAGTTTGTGGGCAGCCGATCCTGTAAACAAGGTTTTCGGTGGACGTGTTGTACGTCAGATGCGTTATACCCGTATGGGTAGACTCACTGACTGCACACCCATAGAAAATCTTCCTCACCAACCTTTTCCTCGTCTTCCCAGTTCTAGCGCAGATCTTTACCTAGAATTGGTGGGGTTTGATGATATGCCGGCTGTTCGTGGGCCTTGGCATGGGCATCAAGGTCGGGTCAATACGACACAGCGCAACCCGGTCCCTGCCAAAATGGTTCAGATCTCCACTGTCCTCATGTACAGTACTGGGGTCTCCCAATTAAACATTCGAGGAGGGATCGTCACCTCCTTCCAGCTCTGGGTCGGCTTTGGTATCCTTGCAAGACTGAGCAGCAACCACTTTAACGTTAGGTGAAAGGCATGACGCTTTCAACTTGGAGCAAGTTTTGCGCCAGCCATGCCTTTGGTGATACAATATAGTGTGTTCGTAAAGCCTGCGCTGGCTCATGAAGCACAGGTATCAGGATGCTTTCCGGGCTTTCTGCCGTGTTCGAAGCATTGAGTTGATTGCAGGTCGAGAACTCTTCTATGTACACTCTCATATTGTCGCCGAAGAGCAAGCCTTCGAAGTCAAGAGCCTGGCGCGTCGTGCGCTGCAGTCATTCACCGTTCCTCGGATTCCGCGAGCAACATTGTCCTCGTCAATCATCTACATATCGCAGCAATTTAGCCGCATCAGGATTATCGCGTTCTACTAGTCCACAACGTTCTCGAAAGCAGTTTATAGCCCTAATGCCGCTTTGCTGGTATCATTCGAGCTCGGACTTGACCTTCTTATTTGCCATACCTGCCATCTATACCGTGGACACGTTTGGCCGCCGGAAGCTCCTGCTTTTCACGTTTCTCCAGATGGCTGGTGCCTGCTGGCGGTCGCATTATGCTTTCTGATACCCGAAGTGAACAAGGGAGACTGCCTCGGTTGTGACTTAGTCGTTCTGTTCTTCGCATCTTGTGGCACCGATATTGCTCCAGTTCCGTCCAACTACTTCTCGGAGGCTTTCCCAACATATCATCCCGAGGTTGGTGCTACTTTCACGATCTGTGTCAACAACGCCGTTGGCAGAGCTCTCAACCTGACGTTCCCGGCACTACTTGCGAAGACCACACCAACAGGCGCCTTCTGAATCTACGCCGGGACAAACATCCTCGCCCTCTTGGTGATATTCTCCGTCGTAATTGAGACGATGAAGAGGACAATCGAGGCGCTCAACCATATGTTTGCTGAACCGACATTTAAGCCTCTTGCCCCGGTCGAGTGTGATTGCCGGAGTCACCAAGCCAGATGTCCTGTGTCAGAGAAGGGGCAACATGGAGCCTCTGTACCACACGGAGCAGCTTTGAGGACATCGAACGCTGCCATCAGGCCAGCTCTCAGAAGACTATGTTAGCTCGCAAAATGAGTGTCCGCCGACGATCTGGGTGGACGCTAGATGGGGGAGATAGTGAGACGGAGACATAGGCGTCTCGCACAATGTGAACCATTCTCAAGTGCCGTCTGTGCTGCCAGGAATATTCAGCATCGCTGGTCACATTGTCGGTGACAGACCTTGGCTTATTGACTGCCGTCAGTTCTGATCGTTGGCCTGAGGCGCACTTCTTGGCGGCGTTTCGGCAATATTTCGGTCTGGTCGCAACCTAGATGCATCTGCATCACTATTCGCGCTACCCAAACCTGGAAGCAGGCAGTTTCCTCCTCTCGTCTCTGTTGGTTCTGACGGAAATCGAGCAACTCTTCCATACCGGCACCAAGATGTCTGTCTTGCTGGAGACATCAGCTGGCGATGTGACCATCGACCTGCTGGTCAAAGACGCTCCAAAGTGCTGCGAGAAGTGAGTCTCGTCCTACCCATTGCCCTGTCACCAAGGCTGATCAGAATGCTAAGACATGGGCGACTGCCCGCAGCTTCATAAAGCTCTGCAAAATCAAGTACTACAACTTTTCGCCAATCTACAATATCCAGCCGAACTTCTCCTTTCAGACGGGCGACCCAATCGGCCCAGAGTCCAAGGACAGCGACGGTGGATCGTCAATATGGGGTCTTCCCGATGGCGCAAGTAAACGCGCATCCGTGCCAGAGAAAAATGGCTTTCGTACCTGAGATATCAAAGAAGAGGAAGCATAGTCAGCGAGGCACAGTGAGCATGGCGACCACGGCATGCAAGTCGAATCCAGACGAGCGATTTGCGAGCAGTCAGTTCATCGTCACGCTCGGCGACAACATCGAGCAATTGGACGGCAAGGCGGCCATCTTCGGCGAGGTAGCAGAAGGCTTTGATGCTTTGGAGAAGATCAACACCGCTTTCATTGACGACAACGGCCGTCCTCTCCAAGATATTCGGATTCTACATACCATCGTTTTAGATGATCCGTTCGATGACCCGCCAGGTGTCATCGAGCCACCATCCAGCCCAGTCCCGTCCGCAGAGCAACGCGCCACTGTCCGCATAGCTCACGATGAGGTGCTTGAGCAACAGGACGATCCGGAGAAGATGGAGCAGCTTCGGCGCGAGCGAGAAGCCAGAGCGCAGGCCTTGACACTCGAGCTGATCGGCGACCTTCCCTTCGCCGACGTCACTCCCCCTGAGCAGATCCTTTTCGTCTGCAAGTTGAACCCAGTCACTCGGGATGAAGATCTTGAGCTCATCTTCTCGCGCTTCGGTAAGATCTTGTCATGCGAAGTCATCCGGGACAAGAAGACTGGCGACAGCTTGCAGTATGCTTTCATCGAGTTTGCTACCAAGGAGGATTGCGAGAGGGCATACTTCAAGATGCAAGGCGTACTTATCGATGACCATCGTATTCATGTCGACTTCTCGCAGAGTGTGTCGAAGCTATCGAGCGAATGGCGCAATACTACCAAGTCCAAAAACAGCGCGCTCGAGGGGCGGCTTCGGCGGCTTTGAAAGCCTCGAAAAGCGCCGTCAGTACCGCGATGCCGACAGTGGGATGGCACGCGGTGAAAACTACGAATACGTGTTTGACAAGCGCAAGCGGAGACGTGAGGATGGGCGAGACGGGGGTCGAGACCGGGCGAGCGTGAGTCTCGTCAGTACCGGTCAAGAAGTCGAAGTCCGAGGCGACGCGATGATCGGGACCGATATGAGCGAGACCACGAGAAGGGACGAGATGATGGGAGGAGGAGAAGTCGAGAGAACCATCGAGAGGATAGGGATTACCGGTCTCGAAGGTAGCTCTGAACTACAGGCTGCCGGCCCATCCGATCGCAAGACTATGGTTCCGCCGGCGGCATCGCATCAAAAAAGTCACCCTGAACAGGGCATTGTGCTGCTTCGATTGACTTTTTGAGAACTGTTTGGGCTTGGTGGGAGACGGCGCCGTCCATGAAACGTCAAAGCAGCCCTTGTGCGCGTTTATCTCCGGCTGAGATTACCTTGTTGCTCGCGTTATCATGGCATCGGCACCAGGACAGCTAAGCGCTTGGCCGCTTGCTCAGCTGATAGCCGAACCACCCCTGAAGCAAGCGAAGCCTTCGAGTGGACCAGGTCCTTTCATGCAACCATCAGCTAGCCCTATGCATGACAGCTGATGCCATTAGCGTGCAGACGGGGCAAGTCGTGGCCGCCCGCCGCTAGGCTGGGTTTTCTGCAGGCGTAAGTTTGCGCACTACCTCAAAAAGGAATGACCTTTGCGGCCAACCTCACCAGAAGGAGCATTTGGGGCCCGACTTTATGTGAACCACGCAAGAGACGCGCAAGGCCAACCCCCGCTATTCTCCCAATTCCACTCCTATACAGACGCTATAGGGCTGAAGTGAACAACGCCGCATGAGCCTATGCCAGGTTCGGCGCTGGACGCGAAGGGATCCATTGGCAGTATACGCCTGAGACAGCAAGTCCTGCCGGGTGTACCACACTCGATGCACGCCAGCAACTCAATTCAAGCTGCTCACAGCCTCAACGTCGGAAGAAGTCAGGATCTAGAACATCACGGTCTCCAATGTCGATATGGCTTCAACATGAGGAGTGACCGGCGCCTGGTGCTTACCAGTGGCATTCGGAAGTAGGGTCGATGCGGCTGCAAAAAGATGTCAATGCGACCTCGCCCACGGTACGCCGTTGGGACGAGACCCACATCAATAGTATATGAAGCGACAGGACCGCGGATCCGCGGCCTGTCCTTGAATGCTGCCAATGTCGGTGCCAGCAGTGAAGAACAGTCACATTCGCTTAGACCAGCCCAGTGCATGCTTCGTGCGAGCAAACGGACAAACGGTATTCTCAAAGCTCTTCACCTTCCCACATTGAGAGTCTTTTGTACAATCTAGATCGAGCACCACCACCACCTTCTCCTAATTAGCGGATTAGGGTGTACTGATACTTAGACCGAATCTTTTACACATCCGATACTCCTCCCTGACACACGCCGAGACAACAAGATGCGACTTTCCTCCGGGGTGAGATCCGTCCTCGAGAGCGCTCACGGCTTGAGAAGGGCCTCGCAAGGCCAAGGTTCACGTGCGACAACAGGCCCGACCGCAACTCACCAGGTCCAGCCGAGTGCCATCAAGCTAAGCTCGTCCTTGGCGAGTCCTGGTCCGCTCGCCACAACCGGGGCACCGGAATCCAACTCGGCGCCCGCTCGGCCTCCGAATTGGCGCAAGATCGACATGTGGAAGCAAACGTCCGAGGCAGACTTCTTGCGGTACCGTTGGCAGGTGGGCGGATCTCTGTATTTTACGAGGTTGGATTGAGGGGTAGCTGACGCGATCCAGGTTGCCAATACGATTGATCGAAAGAGCAAGCTGGTGGACTTCTTGACCTCGGTCCTTCCGAACAAAATCCCTCCGAGTCGAATGACATCCAGTGCCGCGTTACCGAAGACCAGGGATGAGTTCGTCAAGGATGTAGAGAAGGGTATCAAGGTGGCTCCAATGGCCGTCCGTTTGACACCATATACACTCAGCGTGGCTGACTGGTCGGATCCCCTGAACGACCCGATCCGTCGACAGTTCGTCCCGCTCGCGTCAACCATGATTCCCCCATCCAAAAGTCGGGCTAGACTCTCTGCACGAAGAGGAGATGTCACCAGTCGAAGGCCTCGTACACCGCTATCCCGACAAGGTTCTGTTCCTGGCCACTTCAGTCTGTCCGGTATACTGTCGCTTCTGCACACGTTCGTACGCCGTTGGATCGCCTACTGAGTCCGTGCACAAGAAGTCTCAGAAGCCGATGCCTAAGCGGTGGAATAAGATGTTCGAGTACATCGAGGCTATTCCATCTGTGCAAGATGTTGTCGTCTCTGGTGGCGATGCATACTATCTTGAGCCACACAATCTCCGGATGCTTGGAGAGCGTCTCCTGGCAATCCCACACATCAAGCGTTTCCGGCTCGCATCAAAGGGTCTTGCGGTCTGTCCGTCCCGTGTCCTTGACGATTCCGACGATTGGTCGCGGACTCTCGTCGATCTGAGCGACCGAGGTCGAAGTATGGGCAAACAAGTGGCACTGCACACTCACTTCAACCACCCGAACGAGATCACTTGGATCACTGAAGCCGCTGCGCGCCATCTGTTCAAGCACGGCGTGATCGTGCGCAACCAATCCGTCGTCCTTCGCGGTGTCAACGATGACGTTGCGACAATGTCCTCGCTTATTCGAAAGCTGGCAGAGCTCAACATCGAGCCGTACTACGTCTATCAATCAGACATGGTGAAGGGCGTCGAAGACCTCCGCACGCCGCTGTCATCCATATTAGATCTGGAAAAGCACATCCGCGGTACAATTGCTGGGTTCATGATGCCTGACTTCGTTGTAGATTTACCAGGAGGCGGCGGCAAGCGGCTGGCTAATTCGTTTGAATCCTACGATCGACACTCCGGTCTCAGTACGTGGAAGGCGCCTGGGGTCGCCGATCCGGACAAAGTATTCGAGTACTACGATCCAATCGACAGATCAGGCTGAGCGAGGGCTCTGGTGGGACAGGAAAAGACCAAGCTCGATGCGTTAGAAGAAGTTGGACGCTTAGCAGGGCGTCATGGAGTTTCCGTGGTCTGCCGTCCAGTGGCAGTACCATATAGGTATGGGACGCCTTTTCGGTATTTCCTACAAATTCGATTCCTGTCCTAGATCTCTTGAGATGCCGGCTAGCCTCCTGTCGCTTCGTAATGCAATGCCGCATCGCTGCCGTGAGAGCTGTATATATGTGCATACGTGTGCCGAAGTTAGGGTCATTGGAAGCCTCCTGGCATTAAAGGCGATGGCGCATCCTCCCCGTGCTGCCCTTCTTGGCTCTGTTGTTTCTCTTCGCTTCGTGTCTCTCTCAACTTCTGAACTTTTGCCCAACGACTGGACATCTCATCGTCCTCCTCGTCAGACACAATACTCTCTTTCCTGCTGTTGTCCTCGGTTACACCCTCTGACTTCTTTTGGTCCTGAGCACCTGCTACAGCATCGTGACCGGTCTTGTCGCTTACTTCGCTGTCCGCCGGCTTGTCCTTGGATTCATCTGCGGCTCTCAAGCCATCTTCCACGGTCGGTGTACTAGGCGAAGCATCGATAATGACAGGACCAGTCCTGTGTGGGTTCCTGGGGGGGAGAACCGGTGGCGGCCCACGCTTGGGCACCGTCACCAGCTTCGCTTTGCTGACCACTGTGGGCGATGCAGGTTGCATCGTCATCTTCTGTACGGTCTGCGTCGCGGGTTCAACAATCTGGACGTCATCGTCGTCGGTATCATCGTTGTGCTCGTCCCCAGAATGCTCCTCGGAATGCGCCTGCGGTGGCGGCGTGTGCGGAGGAGTGTTATACGCACTGCGGCGATGCGAGGGCTGCTCAATCTTCTCCGCGGACGACGTGTCCAACACCTCATGTTCGGGAACCTCCGGCATCGGGCTGCCGTTGCCGAAGCTGGTACGACTGCTGTGGCGGCTTAGGCCGTTGAGTGCACCGGAGCCAGGGCGTGTAGGACTTCGAGGTGGATCTAGCGAAGGTTCCGTCTGAGTGGCTGTGTCTGTATAAAAGCTCGTTCGACTAGACGGCGGGCCGCGATCAATGCTGTTGCGGAGACTGCTTGGCGACTTCACTTCGTTGGCGAAGGCGCTCGCGCGCCAGGAGCTCCGGCCGCTTGCCGATGTGGTGCGTGTAGATTCTTGGCTGCTTTTGCGGTACAGCTGGTGCACCGGGCTATTAGGGGAGGGGTTGAAGCTGAACTGCTCCCAGGAAGCTCGTTTGTGAGTGCCAGCCTCCTTCAGACTCAGACCCTCCTTCTCGAGAGCCAGCACGCCGTAAGGGTCCGGGTCATCTTTCTCAGGAACGCCGAAGAAGTGACCATCGTCTTCGACAACGTAGTCACCGGGAGGAGGGCCATCGGGTATCGCTGACGAATCGAAGTTTGTATCGCCTTGAGCGGACTTGATTGTTTCCATCAGCCGTCGGATTTCTCGCGGCGGATGTCGTACTTTGCCGGCCAGGATATCCTTGACGGGGTACTCGTAGCCGTAGAATCGTGCATTCTCATCAGTACGCTCGATGACAATTGTACCGTCAATCTGCACACCAGCATAGAAACCTCGCGACTTCATGTACGTGAAGATCGGCGCCTGTCGCTTGTGGATCTCCGTGTCGAGAATGCCGCCTGCGCCCACCGGACCCGCCGCGACGCTGACTTCACTGCCGAGGGTGCAGCGAATTTTGGTGAAGGCTTCCAGCGCCTCAAATGTGTTGATGACCACAACGCAATCGTAGATGTCGACTCCAACCAGGAAACCAAGGCCTGCTGTGTGGAGCATAATGCCGGACGGAGGCGACCAGGAACCGTCTGGCATGCGACCAACCAGAATACCTGATCCACCTGCACCGGACATCCACAAGCCAGTCCGCATGGTGGTGAAGATGGCCAGACCCTTTGCATTCTTGATCACTTCTGAGGGTATCTTCTTGGCCACCTTTTGTTTTTGGTTCGGCCCGTCAGTCGGTTGTCGCTCTTCTTCCGCGTAGAAGCCGTCCTCTGCATTCTGTTAGCCTGTAGCCTCCAACAACCCACGTCCCAACACTTACTGCAGAAACTCTTCAATATCCTCGCCGCCTTGTCGCTTTCTTTATCCAACGTTGTCGGCCAGAACGCCTCGCTGCCCAACTTGTTGCTCAGCTTATTCACCGGCGCTCCCAGCTTGTCCAGCTGCTTCCACGCTCCATCAAAGCCCTTCTTGCCGCCCATCCTCACCTTGTCCCACCACGTCGACTGAGCCATCCTGGCTTCCCTTGGTCGGAGCCTTTCTCTGACTCCACACCCTCCTCAGCTCAACGTCGCACACGCAGCCTTGTGCAGCAAGCAGCTACGCTGTGCACGCTGTGCAGCACATGCGCGCAAGGCAAACGTGCAAAGCGGGCTGTCCAGCAGCGCAAGCCAAGCGTAGTACATGCACCTGCAGCAGAACCCTCCTCGCGCCACTTGCCGCGAGCCTCCGCGCGGCTCGCGCGAGGCGGTTGCTCAGCAAGCAAAGTTGGTGAGCTCGTCCTTCCCTCGTGGACCCCGTGTCTACTACGGTGACGTAGGTTTGTCGGGATGCCGCACTCGGGGCAACTCGCGCGCCGGGAGACGGGCTGCGTAAGCGCTGCAGGCGCGGATGTCGCAGCACACCAGAACAGTAAGACGGCACACAGAAGTCGACACGGAGATGAGAGATTCGACCCGCCGGTCATCTGAGATTTTCAACGCTGACGGACTGCGAAGAACTGAGTGTGCTGACGGCGCCCCCAAATCGCATCATGATTTAGCCTCTGTGGCTTGAGGCAGTGCATCAAGCATCCCGGTCAGCGGCAGCTGCCACAATGGGCGCAAGTGCGCGATCCCTGCTATGACTCTTGAGTACCGAGCGCACATGGGAGAATCCTTTCGGCTCAGATGGCAGCCACATCTGGACCAAGTCCACTGCTTCTCAGCGACCACCTGAGTCCAATAGATGGGAATCTCCATCAGGTTCAATGGCATCAAACCGGCAGACGGTGGTCGTCCCTGGCCCACAGCTGGGAAGCCAGCCATGGTGGCCTTCGGTCCACCAGATGATTAATGCAGCGTACAAACGCAAGGACGTTCACGCCTTCCCACGGGACTGGTCACGGCTGAGAGAGGATCCCAGCGCTGGTGCTACAGGACTGGCAGAAGAACTTGGCCCCCAAGGCGAGCTACTGGTCATATTCGAGAACGACCATCCCATCGCCAGTGCAGGCGCTGTTCCCTTCCGCGGCGATGCTTGGGTGCCTTCAGGCCCGGGCGTGGAGACAGATGCACATGTTACCGATGGAGAGATCACCCAGCCTGCGCCGGATATTGTGTCAGAAGACTGGGAAGTCTGCTCATTCGCCGTGCATCGTGATCGCCGGAAGGAAGGGCTGAGCAAGGTGCTACTGGTCGAGCTCTGTGCTTTCGTGAAAGCGAAGGGCGCAAAGCGCCTGGTCGCTAATTACTCCCTTGAGGAGACTGGCAATTTCTGGCCTAAGCAGGTGAGGAGATAGTGAGGACGCGTCGCATCATTGTTGCAGCTGATACAAATGCAGGGCTTCACCGTTCCGGTCGGCAATGGTACTGTGCTGAAGAAAGGCTGGACGCATACGCCTGGGCTTCCTGGACTGCTTGGCGATCTCCACTTCCGAAAATCGGCCAGGGTGCTCTCGTGAAGAGCACACGACATCAAGTGCAGAGACCGTGAACATGCCGGCCGTCGCTTCGCAAGGTAAGCCTTTTCCCCTTTACGGCGGCTTCTGTCTGCCGCGATGATAGCAGCTGGGGCCATATGATTCTCGCTCAACCGACATCTGGTTGAGTATGACTTCAAGCCAGCTTTAACAATCTTCTCAATCCACTGATTCGGCTCACCGCTCTCTACACCTCTTCTCACCTTGCCGCCCTCGGAAGGCTCAGACTAATTCAGGTCACAGCATTTCAGAGGACTAGCGCTCGTACCTTCACTCCACGCTGCAAGGCAGAGACCGCGACGGTGGAGCGAGCACCTGCTACGAATGCAGTGAGACACGCAGCGTAGCCAATAGCACGTAATTTCTTGTCCTAGATCTCGCAACACACCCTTGTAGCTTGACCAGTCCTCGTCTCTCATCTGTACGTATTTATGTCTGTATCTATGTCTATATGGCCGGTATATTCTTCTGTACTCATCATGACCGCATCCTTTATCCTCGCTCGTGTCGCGCACGAAGGTACTGGAATCCACAGTCGCCACCAACGCCTCGCTAATTTGACCGAATCACACGCATCATGCATGGCATTACCACGACCCTCCGATCACTATGCCAAGGATGCCATTTGCTGCGGCCAATGTTGCCATCAACGACCAGGCCGAGAAGCCATTTCCACTCCGTAGTGCCACGGCACTCGAAGGACTCTGCGTCGCAGCGGCTGTCGAAGTGATCTCCGAAGCCACAACTGGCACCGTCGCCGTCGAGACCATTACTGTGGCACTAGAACCAACTGCACTCGTATAGGTCGTCTGCGTAATTGTCGTCATGACACTGGACGCATATCGTTCTCCAGTGGTTCCACATAGCGTAGACCCGTTCAGCGCAGAAGACGAGTAGAAGACTGCGGGCTCGCCGCCCGCTGGTATGGCAAAGACGAGAGAGTCGTTCGAGGCGACAGTGTAGGTCCGACACGAAAGCACTTCCGTCATCTCCGTCCCGGATGAGTAGCCGGTGTCGCTCATGTCAATCACCGCCGTCAACTCGTCGCTTGCAGATCCGGCATTCGAGAGGAGTGTCGAGACTTGCTTGCCCTTCGATCCCTTGGCCATGAGCAAGGTGCTATTGCCGAGAAGGCTGACCGAGCTCAGCGAAGTGGTGTACTTGTTGTCGTTTGAAATCGCCTGCTTTCGGAGGAAGTTGAGCGTACTGATGTGCTGATACATCGGGTGGAAGACATTGAAGCCATGCTCCCACAACGGCTCACGGTTCGTGTAAGGATCAGTGCCGCCGGAGAGGTGCTGTTCTTGGCCTTGGTAGATGATTGGGATGCCGTCCTACATGACGACGAAGGCTGCAACGTTCATGGCGCGGGACATATCGGCGGTGTGGTTGGCGAAGCGTGGAACGTCTTGGTTTCTGTGGTAACGATCAGTCATTATTGTGTCGATTCGGAGGCAATGTACTCACTCGCTGAAAGTCCCAAGAGAGGACGGGTCACTGAAGGTCTTTTTCTCGCTCTCAATCATGTCCACGAGGTCGCTGAAATCACCGTTCGGTTCAAACGCCGAAGTCAAAGGCCAGTATAGCGGGTAATTCAGCGTACTGCCAACCGTCTTCTCCCACTTGCTGACCACCGAATCGTTGGTATGATATACTTCTGCAGTCGCAAAGATACCAGCGATCTTGACGAAGTCGGTAAAGAAGTCAGGCTCGACGTTCACACCCGCATCAATACGCAAACCGTCCACAGAATAGTTAGAAACCATCTGCCCCATCCAGTCGCCAAAAACTTTCTGCACCTCTTCATCCTCTGTTCGAAGATCGACTAGAGGGACGTGCTCTGATCCGAGCCAACATACTTCGAGCGATGTCAGATTTTTGCCTCAGTAGTCGAGCGCGCAGTACGGGTGATAATATTTCTCATCGTTGAATGGCTTGAAGACACTGTAGTCGATGGCCGAGTGGAGGCCGTTGTAAGAGTTATAGCCCTACAAGGCGTAAGACCCTGGTTGGCCGCGGAGCATACAGATGAAGAACATAGGTACCTACCATGTGATTAACGACCACATCCAGCATGAAGAGCATTCCTCGGTCGTGCACAGCTTGGATCAAAGAGTGCAGATCTTCCAGAGAGCCAAACTCCTGATTTAGGACGAAGAGATCCTGCTGCCAATATCCCGTATATGCCTGACCGTGTTTTCTATACTGAGGCAGATTCGCAACGACGGGACTTATCCATACAGCATCTGCGCCCAGGCCCTGGCTGTAGTCCAGATTTGCTTGTATACCGCGCCATGATCCACCGCAGTAAGGCCTGATAGAAGTCTCACAGGGCATCCAGGGCGTGTGTGGCGAAAGGGCAAACCGATCCGTCATGACCTGGTAGATACTCCGCGACCTCCATTCTTCCAGACTTGCGGCCAGTGTCGAAGATATCGCAGAAAGCAGAGTAGCGAGCGTAAGGGCGCGCAGAGGCGCGAAGATGGCAGGCATTATGCTCCAGATAGCGACCGTATGAAAGGAAAATGAAGGTCACGGCGTACTAGTCGCCGCTATGGATGAAAGAGAGGAAGAAGAGATGCGCACCTACGTTCTCCTACCGGTCATCCCCTCTGCCGACACTGTCCCGAGTCTGTTTGGGAGTGGGAGCCCCAATCTGAGCAGAGCAAGCATTACGGGCGCGAAAGACCAGGATGTACCGTGATAGGAACAGGGCTGTGACTCCACTGAAATCCATGTTCCCGCCTTAGCGCGCTGTAAATGGAGTGTTTTCGGCAGAATGCCGCCACGGGAAATCTCTTGGCTCTCGCGGATCTGGTTGTGACTCGGTGGCTTGAACATCATCAAACGGCAAGCGTTCGTTCTCAGCGACATCATCGTCGTGTTCACGCCATTATCACATGGATCTCAGAGACAGTCCAAACATAGTACATCGCTGCTGCGAGCATGCGAGCACGATGATGTGCTACATGAATAATGCTCGTGTCGCGCGGTCTTGACTATCTACTCGCTGCTGTCTTGGCAAGACTGTGCCGGCTATGCTTGTCGCCAGTCGCACGACAGCTTTTTGTTCGCAACGACGACAATAGCTGCGAGAGGGGCCTGAAGATCCTAACTTCCATCCATATAGATTTTTGGTCTTGAGCTGGCCAGCCACCTATTGCTGACGCGTCTGCACTTATCCGCCTGATTTTACGAGCAAGCATTCACTGATTTCTGGAAGGTGCGCTAACTTCAGCCATATTGTCCATCTCCAGCTCCACACAATGTTTCTCCTGGTGTGAACAGCACGGGGGCGAAGCCAGAGGAATCAGTGCTTGGTGGGCTTTTGTCAACATTCACGCACGAGGATAACTGCTGGCACTACCTCCTCAAATTCCAAGTGAAAGCAATGTGCTCCTGATTGAGGTATACCTCGACATGCCGGGATCTGTCGACAAAGTGTCGAGATGCCCAGGTGGCGCTCGGAGAATATAGGTCCCAGACTCTTGAGATAGACATTCGACAGAATATCGTTGAGGAGAGCCCAGGTTGGCATTCAAGTGATCGTTGCTTAGACCGCGATGGGTATGCCTCTTGAATCAAAACCTGCTTTCGCCGCAGCCGCAGCTAGGTCGTAAGCAGGTGCGTGCAAGAACAGAGTCTAGACCTTGGTGATCCGGATGGTCACATGGCGCTGCCAGGCAGCACCGCAAGAACGCTCACAGACGGCTATCTGGATCATCAAGGCGCGATGTACTGTCTGAAAATCCATCATTTGCGGATGCTATGTTTGCGGCCTTGAATCGCAATTGAGGTTGACGTGCGTATGAGAGTCGCGTCTCCAAGCTGCACCAGCACCTTCCAGCATCTTGGGAACAATTGAATAGCAAATTGCCGTATCTTGTAAATGATGAAACGACGTTTAGTTGAAGGGAGAAGGATCAATCTGACCCGGACGGTCCGAGCTTTCTCATCGACGTCACTTCACCCAAGACGCGCTCTTCCCAGCGCGCCAACCATCTCGACGTATCAGAAGAACTGTTAGGCAGCAGAATGTCCTCTCCGCTGACAGTCAAACGACGAAGAGTCAACGATGCGACCCAGAAGCTGGCCAAACCTTTTGTTTCGCCTATGCGATCGGCCAAGCCAGCGGAACGCCAACCTTTTGCTAATGTCGCGAATACACGCTACACCCCAAGCACCCTCGCCCACACGATCAAACGGCCGTACGATTCAGTAGATTGTATTTCGACGGATAACACAGTGAGACGTCCAACCAGATTCATGCCCCTTCGGAGACAGCCTGTCACTGCGAATCGTAGAGACCCGGCTGAAATAGCTGCTCAGAAGGCTCTCACTGCGCTTGAACTGCAGATCCGAAAAGCGAAGAACGATCTTGACGTGTTGAAGCAATCTGAGCAGATCAAAAGCTCCACGATGGACGCTGAGCTCGAAGCTCTAGCCGACAAATGGCGTCTCGCCTCCCAACAAGCCGCGGAGGAACTTTTTGGCGTTGTCAAGGAACGTGTATGCCGCATGGGTGGCGTTCAGGCATGGCGTGAGAGTGAGAAGCGCAAGTTTGAGCGGGCGAACGGGCTGGGGGAGTTTGTACAGCAGGCAGATGTTGAGGAGGATGACGACGCGGATTGTGAGTTTGATTCTCAGGGCGAGGAGCTGCCGGAGGAGGAGGCAGAGTGGCGGAAGAGGGAGAAGAGGAGGATGAGAAAGGAGGCTAGAGAGGCTATGGATCCACCTGAGGAGAGGGAGGCAGAGGTTGAAAGTGGCGATGCTGGCAAGACGAGGGTTTGGCAGGACGATGGCAAGGACGATGATGTGAGTATCTCACTACGGACGCAAACATGTGAGTTTTACTAACTTACCGACAGACATTTACGATGGACATGATGCTACGTTCACTGAACATCGAGCTGGCGAAGATCGGGTACGACAAGCAGTCCCAGCGCTGGACCTAGATCTGCGCTCTACGATGAACGAAATTGTGATGGCTTTCAAACCTCTTAGTTGCGGATATACCATATGTAGTATTGTCAAACCAACGTGCTCGCCGTATACTTGCAGCATTGCCTATATTCTGCGCGGCGGAGACATCCCCGCCAAGCAAGCTTCAGCCCCACTACGGAGCCGTACCTTCCATCTTCGTGCGTCCACCCTGCACCATCAAGCTTACAACATACCTCACTTAGCGCATCCACGCGCGATGCAGTAGCCTCTCGAGTCTCATCGTAGCTTGCTATTCCTTCAATGCCGCCCTTATAGAAATCTGCCGATTTTGAGATAAGAAATCTCGTCGTTGCCAGACTCGCCATGGCTAACCACTCAATTTCGGGAGGCTTCATGCTCTCACCTCCCACATCCTCTGCCCGCTCAGCTTCCACGACAAACGCTTCGCCCCTCCCGCACCCTCGCGCTCACCCTCTGAAGGCTGGAAGCAGCAAAGAATCCACATTCATTAGACATGTCGATCAGCAACTACTCTACATCCAGCGACGTTTCGCAAAGCGCACTTCGCCCGACCTACCGTACGCATCACATACTCTGAATGATGACGCGGTAGCAGAACCACCAGATAGTACAAGCTACGGGAAGACTTGGAAAGAAGATGCGAAGGGCTACAGTAGCATGCGCCCAGCTTGCCGCGACATCGAGGAGTTGGTGGACTTGATATGGATTTCTGGCACGCCGTCGCTGCAAATACCGTATCTCATCAACTTGGCGTTGCTCTTGAGCACGATCGTCACATCTATGCCACCGAGTCCGAAGGAGTTGTTCATTTGTCTTGGGAAGTTGGACAGGTGCTTCGCGAGCTTGATTCAAGGGAGGGATATTGACAGCGGAGAAGCGTTACCGGGATTTGACGGATTTGGCGGCGCAAGAGGGGTGAGCATGACGGAGAAGGTGCGGATCCGGAGTGTGGTCGAGAGGACAAGGGTGGGGATCATGGAGGCGTTCAAAAGGGGGGAGTTTGATCTGGAAGCCGATGAGGAGAAGGAGGGTGCCGTAGATGCAAAAGACGTAGATGTAGATATGGATGGCGACTTGGTCATAGAAGGAGAGGAGCTCAATACGGAAGATGAGGACGAGGAAGATGAAAGCTGGGATATGCAGCTCGCGAGAGTGTACGATCGTACAATACAGGAGCTGGGTGACACGCTCGAGGGTGAGCGAATCGGCATCCGGACTGAACCAATGGGCTGAAGTACCGCAACACATAGCTGGTCAGTGATCACTTTGCCTCAGCTTTGTCAAGGGTTAGAAGCACGTCAAGCCCGAAATCGCCCTCGAACATTGAGAGCGATGGAGGATGACTAGCAGGTCGCGCCTTCCGAAGCTGTCGTACCTTCCTCGCCTGCAGATCTCGAAACACGCAGGGTCATGCTAGCGCCAACCCTCGGAGCATCCGGGGCGACAACAACAAGTGCACAAACAATACAATCTTTCGACAAGTTCCCGCGGTCAAGTGGACAAGGCCAGTACCAAGAAGACTGCATTTGTTCTCTTGCCACCCGCTTTGACAGTAACACCGGTGCCGCCGCAGCCAATCTTGTCACCGCTGGTGGTCGCAACGCCCGGTCGCTGACAAGAAGCTAGGCAACCCACATTGTGTATCGCTCAACGATGCCGACCTACAACGCTATCGGGCTGTCCGCCTCGCTCACGGTGGCAGATCTGGCATCCACGTGTTCAAATGTAATCGACAAGCGCATGCGCGAGCAGCAGAGACTGGATGCCGAACGCATTGACGACATCTTTTCCACCGCAATAAAATTGCCAGAGAACGTTGTTGGTGCGGACGGCAGCACAAGCGGCGCTATGCAATTCCTAGGAGCAAAGCATGACATTCCAGTCTTCGTCGTCGAGGCAGGAGCTAACGTGCAACCCGTGTACAGCTTCAAAGGGGAAGTTGCCATCGGTGATCATGACAGCGACTCCCTCAAGGATGCGCCCAGTGACCCATTTGACGATGCAGATTTGCCACTGAGCTCTTTGGCTACAACGCCCAGCCCTGCCAAGTTTGGTCTCGCCAACAGCAGCCCTCAGCGCGGCATCCTCAATAGCAACAACCGCGCTAAGGCCCTTTGCCTGACCGTGAGTGCCAGCGACGAATCGTTCCTGCCCAAGGCGCCGAAGAGCAACGGCCTCGGTATCGATCTTAAGATGGAAGTCTTCATCAACGGCGAGCTTGTTGGCATTAGCTTTGTTAACACGCGAGGTGCCGCCGTTGAATTGAAAGACAACCGTGTGCGCTTCACTGGCACAAGAGTCCATCGTCAATTGGAGAAGCCGTGGGTTTACCGAGCAGAAGCTGGTCAGCTGCCGCCTGCACAGGCCGAGGAGCGCTGGGCTGGGATTTGCAGTAAATTAAAAGAAGAAGCATCTCTTCGTGGATGTGACCAGTACGGAGACTGCTGCCCATCAAGCGAGCTGCTTTTGGCCTTATCTGAGATGAATCTGCCCGAGCGTGTTCGCGACAAAAGTGCGCTTGCCGTGGTCGATCTGGCCATCACGGCTGGCATCGGATCGAAGTACGGACCAACACTCGGCTATGTTACTGAGCCAACCCGCATGATCGATCCAGGCTATTCCGGATCGGCTGAGGGCGATACAATGCAGGAAGTCATGCATGGCGCGGTGCAGAGCGCTGCGCAAGACGAAATGACAGACATGATGCAGAACGCCGGCACTCCGCCGCCTCCCAGTCTTAATGCGCCCTTCGATGAAAAGTACCCGTTCAATTCCAACGTTCGCCTCCAGCACAAGCTCGCTGATAGCTCCCCTGAGGTACCGCTAGCGCAGAATTCTCAACCGCGACCGAAGCCAGTCTCAGAGACGCCACCTCGCCGCCGCAGACCCAAGGCAATCGACGACGAGTACGATGCTATACTGGACCGTGCTGACCTGGACAAGATAATCGCACCATTTGAAAACTCTCGCGGTAGAGTGCAGACTAACAGGACCCTGCGACAGCGGTTGACGGATATCCGCCAAATGAATGCCAACAATCGCCGCAAGGCCCTCCATGATCTCAAAGATGATGTAAGCGAGCAGCAGCTGAATGCCTTGGAAAACGCACTGTTAGCGTCGAAGCCGGTCTGCGAGGTGATCCCACAGTCTCCGGCAAGAAACGAGAGCCGATACGGCAAGACCATGTCAAGCCTCGCCGACACCCTGAACCCGCACCTGGAGACAGGGCATTTTCATCCCCGCCGAAGCGCAGACATGTCCGTCGATGCGACGACGGAGTTTGATCGGGCTACGATCAACCCTACTCACCTCCACGCTCACCCCTGTGCCCCGACGCTCCCTCAGCTCGATGA
The DNA here is from genome assembly GCA_019670975.1 of Acidiella bohemica. Taxonomy (NCBI): domain Eukaryota; kingdom Fungi; phylum Ascomycota; class Dothideomycetes; order Mycosphaerellales; family Teratosphaeriaceae; genus Acidiella; species Acidiella bohemica. The sequence goes on from JAGUCJ010000017.1 coordinate 619,989, forward strand.
GAGTGCTTTTCCGGATCTTACTGATATTCGCACCCACTCACTCGCCACACTTCCTCCAAATTCAGGACTGCCATCGCTCCCGCCACTTGACCCTGGTTTCATGCCAGCATTTCTGCCAACACCCCTGCCGGCCTTCGGCCCGACTCCTACCAAACAAACAGGACCGCCTCTCCCACCATACAGCGACTACGACGCCAAGCTGGACGAAGAGCGTATCGCGCTCGCCATCGCTTCAGGCGCTGAGCCCGACGGTCTGCTCGTACGCCAGATCATCAGGTCCGCGCATTGCACGCCTGAAAAACGCAAGGAGCTCGAGCGATCGTCTCGTGTCCACAACCTGAGCCAAATCGTTCAAACAGCACGGCAGACGCCCGAGAAGCGCAGTCGCGCCTCTGCACTCGCAGGCAGTCCGTGTTCTGTCCCTGTCAAAGGACAGGCGCGCTCAAAGCCGACCACGCCGTCGCCGCATGAAGGTTATCATGGCGCCCACCGCTCACCCTACGGGCCGCCGATTCCTATCAATTCCCTTCTAGCGTCCAGCCTCGCCAAGAAAGCCACCGCACACGACTCGGATGCGTCCATTTCTTCTCCGAGTAAATCGGGGGGAAAGCGCAATCGTAATGTATGGAACCCTGATGAGCAGACAAGTGAACAAGCTATCTCGAACTTCAAGATACCAGATCTGTGCAAGGGAAGCAGTGTTGGATATGTCGAGGGGACGAGGTACCAGCGGCAAATTGGGAAGGCTAGGGGTGGGACGTTCAAGGAGGAGCAGGTTGTTGTGGGCATGAGGTGGCTTGTGGTGTAAGGGTGTTGGGATGGTCGAGCTGGAGATGCACCGTCCGAGGCGCATGCTGGGTCTATCAGGCTGTGCGTGGAGGAAGTAGTGGCCTCGTGACTCAATGAACGGTCGGCGAATGGTTTCATGGCTCACTTAAGGGGCGCCCACACTTTCCAAATTTCTCTCTAATGATGATTGAAGTCCATCAGAGCAACAAGAACACGCACGAGGGATACTGAGACTGTGGCGAGAGCAAGAGAGGTTTGTACAGGTCTCGTTGTAGCATATCTTTACATTGCCGATCAGAGACTGATGCCTGAACGCCTTCGTGTCTCGAGCGCCGTGCACGCCAGTAATTGCCGGCATTCTGTGATATCTTCACCACAGCGTTTATCAGAAGTCGAATTTATATCGGCTCCTCTCGTGGCTCGATCAATATCTCATTGACCGCCACATGACCTGGCTGCTTCAACGCATAGACAATCGCACCCGCCACATCCTCCGGATCCAGGATCTGTGCGCCAGACGGCTCACCGTACTGCTTGACAGCTTCGGTGTCCGAGCTCATGGTAAGCAAATCCGTCTGCGTGTTGCCAGGCTGGACTGCGGTCACCCGCAACCCTTTGCCCGCGGTCTCTAGCCGCAGAGACTGCAGTGTGGCTTCCACGAAGAACTTGGATGCGCTGTACACGCCCAAGCCGGGGAAGACCTTCCGGCCTGCGTCCGACGATATGGCGACAATGTGACCCACTCCGCGCTCGAGCATGCCAGGCACCGTGGCCGACAAGCAGTGCAGCAGGCCCTTGCAGTTGACATCGACCGTCCTGTCCCACTCTTCCGCATGGCAATTCGCCATCATCGTGAAGTACATGACTCCCGCGCAGGAGACAAGGATGTCCACCGGGCCCAACTCGTTCTCCGCCGCTTCGACCAGTTTGGCCACTTGCGCAAAGTCCGTGACATCGGTAGATCGTATTATGACCTTACCTTCACGAATAGCTAGTCGGCGCTTAACACCCTCCAAAGCCCCAGTGCGACGGGCACCAAGGGCGAGATGACAGCCTTCTCTTGCCAGAGCAGCAGCGACTGCTGCGCCGATCCCGGATGAGGCGCCAGTGATGACAGCGACTTTACCGGTCAAGATGCTCGTTCGATAAGCGACCGCGCCGCCTCCCAGGGCATGCTGTGAGGAGGGAGGAGTGCGAAGCCAGCCTCGAGCGTACCAGTGGCGTGCGTAGGTCTCGAGAAGGACGATGTCGACCTTGGGTCGTTCCACGGTGGCACGGAACTCGCGGGTTTGGGCATTGTTCAGCACGACAATATCGCGCAAGAACTCAACGCTAGGCATGCCGCTCTTGAGAATGTTGACAGTGAACGCACCATCTCCGCCTTTCAACGGACCGCGCTTCTCCTGCCACAGTGCGACCCAGTCGTCGAAAGGGATGCGCTTGGTGGGGTACCCGAGACGCTCAAGGTCGTCAAAGACTGCGCTGGTTGGTACTGGATTTGGGTCGCCGAGATGGAAGACCAGCTGCTTGGCCTGAGTTTGATTGCCGAGATGGACAATGGCTTTGCTGACGAAGTCGACAGGCGTCATCTGCAGAACGTTAGCGCATGCATATCAAAACGCTCTTGTCAAAGCATACCTCGGCTCGCCAGCCCTCAACGTCCGGTGCATAGCCAAGGTGAATTGACTCCACGAACAGAGCGGTCAACAGGTCCCACGCATTTGCAGCACCAGTCGCGCTGTGCCCACTAATGGTTCCCGCTCGAAGGATGCGCACAGGAAGTCCGCGTCGGCCAGCCTCATAGACCAGCTGCTCTGCAGCCCACTTCGTCTGTCCGTACCCATCCGGGATCTTGTCGGGCACAGAGTCGACCCATATCATCGCATCTTCCGGCCAGCCCGCGCCAGATGGTGAAGGCGGAAGTACGCCGTTCGTGGAGACATACTGCACTGTCGCTCCTTTGATGCAAGCAAGGCGCAGAATTTCTCGGGTACCGCCCACATTAGCTGCTCGCAGCGCAGCATACGGGTAGACCAGATTGACTGTCGCTGCAGCATGCACGATCACGTCCACTCTCTCGCCCAGCTCGGTGAATTTGTCATGAGACAAGCCAAGCCGCCTCCGCTCGAGATTACCGGGCAGAATCTCAACTCGCTCCATGATTTGATCGCGCCACAGCCCAAGATCGATGAGGTTCTTTCGAAGGCGGGCGACACCAGCGCCTACATCCGCATCATTCGGCTCCCTAAAGCGAACCATGCAGATGATATGCGCATTGGTGCCTTCAAGCAGATCACTGAGCAGAAATGCGCCAAGAAAGCCGGTGGCACCAGTGAGCAGGACGGTCTTGGCCTCCTTCAGAGACTGCATCTTCAGATTCTTAGGCACAATAGTCTCCTGGTCAAAGACGGAGTCCTCGCGCAGCGCGGCTGGTAGATCAGCTTGCACCGCTGCGATCTGCCCGTCTCTAACTTGCCGCACGGTGTGAACGTGGCCTTGAAGGGTGACCGGGTCAGCGAGCCGAGCGATGGGGATGCGAATACCAAAGGCTCGAGACAGCCGAGCACCGAGCTCTGCGAGGGACAGCGAGTGTCCGCCAAGATCGAAGAAGCCGTCTTCTGGTTTGATGCTCTTGCGGGAGACGTGGAGGGTCTCGGACCAAATCTCAGCCACCGAATCGGTATTGACAGGATCTCGCGTACCCCCTTGCGAGCCTTCGACGCCGTTGGTACTGAAAGGTGGCGGCAACGCCTTGGTATCGATTTTACCGGAGACCTCGTGTGTCGGTAGTTGCTCCATCTCCACCCAAATCGAGGGCAGCATGTACTGGGCAAGATAGTCGTTCAAGGCGCGCCTCCCTTTTGGGCTGCGGCCTGACTGGTCAATCTCCAATACGGGTCGATCATCGGAGCCATCCTTATCGCGGACCACGTATGCCACAAGCTGCTTGTCTACACCCTCGCCATGACCTACGACCACGCAGCTGCTGACTGCAAGATGATTGATGATTGCATCCTCGACTTTGGCGGGAACGACTGACCAGCCTCGTAGCTTGATCATCGAACCCACTCGACCGGTGATTTCAAGCAGGCCGCTTGGCAGAATGCGAGCTAGGTCTCCAGTCCTGTACTTGCGAGCGGTTTCTTCGTCGTGGAACTCGTCCTTGGTGAAGGCCGCTGCCGTGGCATCGGGGAGGTTCAGATAGCCTCGAGCCAGAAGGGCGCCACCGACATAGAGCTCGCCACTTGTCCCTGGCTCGACAGGATTGCCTTCTTCGTCCAGCACATACACATGTTCTGGATCTAGAAGCGGGCCGACTGGGCAGTACACCATCTCGTCGTCCAGCATTTCGGTAATGTCGCCACATGCAACTTCGTGCGTCTCGCAGGCGCTGTAGACATTGAGCAAGCGGGCATTCGGAAGTGCTTTGTGCGCTCTTTTGGCGAGATCGGCCGTCACGACTTCGCCGTTGAGCCATAGCGTCTTCAAGTCGGGAAGGAGCTTTCCAAGGTTAGGTCGCCGAGATAGTACAGTGGACAGCAGAGTTGGTGTCATCAGAGTCTCTGTTGCCTTCTGATTTTTGAGCAACTCTACGAGCGCCACTGGGTCGTAGCTTACTTCATCTGGCACAGCCACAGTGGTAGCGCCACGGAGAAGTGGCCGAATGATCTCCCAAACGAAAAAGACATTGCACGCGACCCGGTCGCCTGGCTTAAGGTCTGAAACGCCAAAGCGGAGGTCGTATGAGAGTACCGGGGCTCTATGAGGGTTGGCAATACCTTTTGGCTTGCCTGTGGTGCCGGAAGAGTAGGCGACAAAGCATAGCTTGTCTAAATCAGTCTCGTCGACTTCTTCCGCTGGCCGGACGGCATGGCCATTTGCCGTAGGCTTGTGATCATCGAGAACGACAAGCGAGACTCCTTCTTTGATTTTGCCGACTTCTGCTCGGTAAGTCACCACAACCGCTGGCTGCGCATCTTCCAGGACATCAGTCAAAAGATCCCGCGGATACGCCAGCTCCAACACAAGGAAAGCGCCGCCAGCGCGGATGGCAGCCAGGCATGCGATGACATAGTCAGCGCTGCGCGGCAGCAGGACGCCGACAAGACTGTCGCGTTCCACGCCATGGTGGCGGAGCTGTTGGGCGAGCTCGTCGACTTTGCTCTCTAGCTCGCTGTAGGTGTATTTGCAGTGCGGGTCCTCGAGCGCGATCGCATCCGGAGTCCGCTGTACCTGCTGCTTGAAGAGGGCAGACAGGTCCTTGGTAGTGTCCAAGATCGCCATGGTAGAGGATAGGTCTAAGGACTTCGAGTCGGAAGCAATCGCAACGCCGAAAACGCCCCGGCAACTCGCCAGCCCGAAATAATGGCAGTTCGGCTACAAAGCGCGGAAGCAGATCCCAGCCATCTCCGCACCGTTTTGGCTGTCAGGATTGTGTGATGGGGTTTATAGATTGACAGGTGAAGTGGTGTGGGTTGAAAAGCTTCGAAATTTCAATGAGCCAATGAGCGTGCGATCTGCAAGACGGAGTGAGGCTTCACACGAAAGTGACAGACATCCGGATTTCTTGCCTTGATTCACACCTGCTAAAAAACCGCATTACTTGATCCCGCTCGTTTGACGTACTCTGCATAGTGGTGGCCAGTGAGACACGCGCATGGGCGAGGACTAGGTTGAAAGGGAAGATGGTTTCGCACGCCATCGATGATCGGGCCGTCCCCCGTCTCGAGCAGTGACGACAGGATCCACCATGCTGGTCGTTGCACCCAGAGCAGGTCTCAAAGCCGCAGACAAGCGAATATGCACAGAATGCGAGATCTTTACTGGGACAGGGAACACGTACAATCGGGAGTAGCGATGATGAGGAAGTGAAGTCGAGCGGCACACGCTCCCGCCCCACTCAGACGGTCACGTGGATGAGAAGTGACGCGCGTGAGCATCGCCTGGTCTTGGCGATAAGTTGCAAGCATTCACGTTCTCAAGATGTTGTCCTCTCCTCGACTGCCAATCCAGCTGATCATCAGCCTCCGGCACGAGTATGCGAGCGGAGCTGGGCCTCGCCGGCGTCGAGCTCTTGACTCTCGTCGAATCTTGGTATGCCGACAGGCATTGCAGGCTTTCATGCGCATGCGCATGCTGTTGCCGATGCCGTCCGCCATTTCCGCGCTCAAGAAAAACAACAATTGTCCATGCCATACTCGAACAGGCAGGGTAAGAGCACAGAGCGAATCCGCTCGCGCATAGTCGGAGCGCATTTCGGGTCTGCGATCACTGCGACGGGTGAGAAATCGACGCCAGTGAGATCATGACTCTGCAGAGTTGTGGCGAAGGAGGAGAGTTGAGGGTTCAGCGAGGTAGACACTCCGAGGTCAGAAACGTACCGGGCAGCAAGGCCACAAACTACTATGACTAACCACATACGGGAAGACACTGCGAGGAGAGACAAGGTGATGTGTGGTGTCGATATTGGCCCAACACTGAATTTTGTTCGCTGCTTACCTCTAGCGCTCGTCTAACCGGATGTCTGAATGTACGTGCGGTGATGTTTCTCGCGTCCCAAGCCATGCGTCCTTTGCTATCGTACAACAATGCGTCTCTGCTCCAAACTCGTGGTCTCATGAGTCGTCGAGGAGATCGGCTATCACGTGGCCCAGACTGCATATGCCACACCACCGCCAATCACCCACCATCCACTTGTCTTGAGCAGGCCGTACTTGCCGTGGCCGGCAGCACCGGTAGCGGATTCCGTACCATTTGGCAGAGTCCCGTTCACCACGAGCGTCTGAGTACCATTGACATCCGCTACAGTGGCCAAGCTGTTGTTGTTCGCCACCTGCTTGCGGTAATTGTAGTCGTTGTTGTCGTCGCATCCGCAGTTTTCATACCGCGCGCAATAGCACCGTGCAGGCAGAGTTTCATTCCGGTTCGTCGTCTCATTGTAGTAGAGCCATACATGTGGGTAGGCGTAGGCATACGCGCCGTAGAGCCAGATGCCAGGGAGGAAAGCTAGAGCTCCGGCACCAAGGAAGTAGGGTGTAATTCCGCCAGGTGACCGTGTGCCGGAGCTGTATGCTGACGTTGCACCGCCGCCGTAATATCGCCCACCACCGTAGCTGGGTGCGACGCCTCGCGAGGAGCCACTCGTGCCGGTGGTGCCAGGACTGCCACTGCGACTCCCACCGCCACTCGACCCGCTGCCTGATCCTCCTCGCCCGCCGCCTTTGCGCCTGAATAGCCCATGCTCCGTGCCTGCTCCTGTCCATGATCGGGGAGCTGCTGGGAGAGTGAGGGCATGGATGGTGGTGACCAGTCCTATGACGAAGTAGAGCGTCTGATCGATCCTCATGATGTCGGGAAAGTCGTCAGTCCCGTCCAATGTCTTAAGTCAAGCTTCTATCGTGGTTAGGCGTCACTCCCTTTTTCCTTGTTGAAGGAAGGCGAAGGTGGCGCACTGAGGACCGTTCGGCTAGGATGCAGGGTGAAAGTTGAGAAGCGTAATGCCAACCTACGTGGTTATTCGGCAGTCTGGTACCGTCTGCTTTCTATGACACGAGCCAAGGCGGCCCTTACCTATCCTGACCTCTCACACCGCAGGCAGTGGTGTTGGGATGTCTTGGCTGGGCAGTGCTTGTGCTTAACCGCGAGAGGTGGCTGTGTTTGCGTGGCGTCAGTAGGCATTTGTCCGAGACTATTTCACGAGATCTTTCGGCCGATTGCCACTGGCTTGGAAAGATGTGATCTGTTATGTATAATGTGCATATTCGGCACCCAGCCGGCATTCTTTGCAATTGGGATGGTGGAGGCGATGTATTGCGGCGCAATCGCCAAAGTGAAATGTCATGACGGAATTTGAACCCTTCATCTCCAGTGTCGGCAACATCTCGGCTGCTGCACTGTAATCTCGACGGCTCATCTCGCTGAACTCGGCCTCGATATTGACTTTCTACAGCACGTGGCTATCCGGACCTCACTCGAACTCGCCTTGGCATAGGCCTCGAACTCCTTGTGCGGCCATCATGGCTCGCAAACGAGGGCTATCGACGACGTCCAGCCGGTCGAGCGCGCGCGATGCGCCGGCCGGCCAGGAGATGGCCTCTATGTACGACTATCTGGCCAAGGTCGTACTCCTTGGACCATCGGGCTGCGGCAAGTCGTGCCTTCTGCATAGGTTCGTGAAAGGGGAGTGGCGGGTCTTGAGCAGTCAGACGATAGGCGTAGAGTTCGCAAGCAAGATTGTTAAGGTGGGCTCGCAAGGGCGGAGGAAGAGGATCAAATTGCAGCTGTGGGATACGGCCGGTACGGAGAGATTCAGGAGCGTCAGTCGCAGTTACTACAGAGGCGCGGCAGGGGCGATACTGGTCTACGACATCGCCAATGCTTCAAGCCTGGCCCAATTGCAGACCTTTTTGAATGACGCCCGCGCTCTGGCTAGCCCACAGTTGACACCCATCCTTGTTGGTAACAAAACAGACCTGGTTGAACCGGATGCACAGCAAGATCTTCTGGACGATATACCGGGCAGCTTGCTTTCCACACGGTCAGGCACGCTGGCTGGACATGCATCCCAACAACGAGCGACGGTCTCAGACTCCGGTCGCGCAATATCGCAAGCTGCAGCAGCGCAGTGGGCGGCTCAAAACCATGTCACCGCCTGCATGGAAGTAAGTGCGCTTTCCGGTGATGGTGTCAGCGATGTGTTCGCCAAGCTTGCAAGCTCTATTCTTGCCAAAATCGAGCTCGGCGAAGTTGACCCAGACGATCCGATGAGCGGCATACAATACGGCGATGCGGACTACTACCGCTATGATGACGGTTCGAGCATAAGGAGTGGGCTGACCTCTGATGGCTTCGGCTCAGTTCGGCGGCGAGGAAACAGAGGTGCTGCGAATCAGTGGATGGATGCGTTCAGGGTGTCGCGACCGCGAAGTGGTGGTGGCGGACGATGTTGTTGATGCCTTGCGCTTCATTATTCATACTTGTTCTCGGGCTTAGCGTGGCGTTCGGTCAGGCGGAGGGATTACGCCTGCAGTCCATAGATTGGCGTTGTGTCAGGCTCTGGATTTGAGGAATCCCGGAAGATACCCGAAGCAGTTACATTGCCTGCACCCAACAGCTCTGCACGCTGGCAGCTGGGCTGAGCTATTATATTAATGCTAATCTATCCAGTATTGCTCCCTTTGCCGATCATGAGGCTTAAGTATATTGCATTGTACCAATATCGACTTCACGTCAAGGTCGACGTTTCGGGGTTGCGATCAGAATGCTACGAAAGCTGACGTTGGCAGTGAATTGCAGATTCTCGACTCCAAACGCAAGCAGTTGTGGTTTGGTCGCGTCTGTGCGGCTGGACGGACCGTCTGAACCGCTTACCATGCATGTCAGCCGGGATAAATGCGACCCCCTGCAACACGCTTTCGCCATTCACGCTCAACCTCGGGAATGAAGCTTGTTGCTTCGAAGCCATCTGTAAGATTGACGACAATGTACCAGTCCAAGGCAGCTTCAACTTCTATCAATCAGCGCGGCGAAAAAAACGAAGCGTGTCCGGCATGGAGAGACTCTGCGAAGACATATCTTGTCGGAATCAGTCAACATCTGCTTCCCTACGACCCGTGTGGCATCCCCACATCCCTTCTCCGCTCTCGAAATGCAGGCAAAGATCCTCCGCTAACAGCTCCATCTCCTCTTCTGACGTACCATTCATCTGGAAGTCCGGAGGTGCGAGTTCAGTCACCTGCCGAGTGGTTGCACTGCGTTGATCTCGCCTAATACTCTCCACATGGCCGCTTCCCTCTTGATAAATGGCGCACACGAGACAGACGGGACAGGCACCATCATGACCCACCTGCGCCGTGATGACGGAACCGAGGGCAACTCCAGAGCTTATAAATATGGCCGGCCCTTACGCTGTACCTGAAAGTTTGTCAGGATAGCTCCGGATAATCGTGAGCTGCAATCGTTATGGCTGCAGTCAGGCTCGTCGTCGCAGGTGTTGGCCTGCTGGTCACCAATGCTGTTGCGCAGAATGTCACCTGGCGTGGACATCCGTCTGCGACCATTACCACCGCACCCTCGTTCACTTACTCAACTACGAAGTTCAATTACAGCGCTGGCACGAGCACCTATCTGCCATTGACGGACTTCTCGAATGAGCAGTTGCAGTTCTTGTGGGACCAGGTGCGTAAAGCTCTGTATACTTCAGTGTCTGGAATCTGGAACCGCGACAGCGAGTTATGTACTTCGCCTCTTCTGTTGTCTGATACGCCTTCTGCCTGCAATGCGAGCGGCTTAGCATTCAAAATTGGAGCGAGGTAGCGGAGCTTGCTCACAGGGTCAACAATGAGATCCAATGGCACTGCGATGGCGACTCCACGGCGCAGGCTACAACTGACATGAGAGAGCTAGGTCGGTTCGATCTCCACCGCGGCGATCAACACCACCGTCTCACCAACTCCGGAGCCATCATCTTTTCCCAAGCCTGGCTTCTTGCATCCCCTTGTCCCGTATTATGTCCCCAAGGTCAACAATGCTACTCTGCCAAAGAATTTTTTAGTATGCCATGTTCATCGCCTCCAATCTGTCGACACAAATTGCTAACCAGACGCAGTGGGGTGTCGCATCCTCAGCACTTCAGGTTGAAGGCGCAGCAGACGCCGAAGGCAAGGGTCCGTCTGTATGGGACTTCATCCCGCATCGTTGGACGAACAGCATTTTGGACAATACCACGGCTGATGTTGCGGCCGATAACTATTACCTCTACAAGCAGGACAATGCTCGCCTGAAGGCCCTTGGTATCCAGTCCTATAGCTTCAGCCTAGCATGGACCCGGTTCTTCCCGTTCGGTCGAGGTCCGGTCAACGAACAGGGCGTGGCGCACTACGATGACCTCTTTGAGGATCTGATGAAGAACGGCATCATTCCGGTGGTCACGATTTTCCACTGGGATACACCTCTCGCTCTCTTCAACAGTTATGGTAAATAGCAGATCCCTTGCTGGCATCTCGTCGATAGTAGCTAATCAATCATAGGCGCCTGGACTAGCCGCGAGTCCATCAACGACTTCGTCCGCTACGCCCAATATGTCATCACACGCTACGACAAGTATGTACATACCTGGTACACTTTCAACGAGCCGCAGTATTGCAATTGGCGCTTCAGCAACTACCCGTACGGCACGCTCTTGCCCTCCTATAACGGCATCGGACATGGTGGGTTGAGGGCCGAGTATCTGTGTGGTCACTACACCCTTCTGGCTCATGCGGAGGTGTACAAATGGTACAAGAATGTGTTCAAAGGCACGAAGCCGATGAGCTTCAAAAACTCCGGAAACTACGCTGTGGCAAACAGCAGCTCGGCAGCTGATGCTCAAGCCGTGCTCCGGTCTTACGACTACAATCTGGGGTGGTTCGGAGGCATGTCGCGGCCACGATGCAGGGGAAAGCAGCTGCTAACGCTCATGCCTACAGGTCCATACATTAACGACGGCGACTACCCAGAGTCAATGAAGAACACCCTTGGCGATATTCTACCGACTTTCACGGAAGAAGAGAAGGCTCTTATTCGAGGCTCAGCCGACTTCTACGCAATCGACGGTTACACTGCCGTGAGCATACTCGCCCCGCGCGCAACTTCGAACGTTACTGACAGCCTGCAGTACTATGTTGCCGCCCCACCCAACGGCATCGAAGCCTGCGCAGCCAACTCCTCCGACCCCAATTACCCTACCTGCTACCTGCAAGTCACTGTCGACCCCGACACCTTCCCTACCGGTCCTAGTTCCGACGCAGGCGCAACTTGGCTCTGGTCCACTCCTACCGGAATCCGCGGCTTGCTAAACTTCCTCACGAAAGACTATTTCAACGTCCCCAACGCCCAGCAGATCGTGGTCTCCGAGTTTGGCTTCGCGGAGCCCGCCGAGAGCTCGTTTGATACGCTTCCGCAGATCTTGTGGGATTTGAGGCGCTCGGATTACATGCAAGGCTACTTGGATAATATCCTGGCGGCGAGGGTATTGGATGGCGTTGATGTCATCGGGGCGTTCGCGTGGGCGATCTATGATAATTTCGAGTGGAATTCGGGGCTGGGGACGAAGTTCGGGCTGCAGTATTTGAACTTGACCAGCCAGGAGAGGGTTCCTAAGGCCAGTAAGTATATCGTTGAAGGGCGTGTGTCATCTCAAAATTGGCTTGCTGACGGTGATGACAGGTATGTTTCAATTTCTCAATTTCTTCCAGCAGCACGGTTTGAACACCAGTCCGCCAGCAAATATCACCGCGCCGCAGGGTGGAAAGAGAAAGTGAGGCTTCCAACTGTAATGGATTATCACACCGTAGTGTCCTGGGTCGGTCCAGTATTCGATCCTGGGGGCCCGATGTGATATGTCTCGCTGCGGATCGGTAATATAATATTATTACAGCATCTTATCGAGCACGGCTTGCATTCATGTACAGTTTCATAGGTGGGATTGCCTTGGCGGGGACACAGAAGTCGGCCGGCGAATCTGATCATCTGTTCTGCCCTCACGACACCTCTATCAACGTACCACCAATCAGGCCACTGTGCATATACCTGCGTATCGCCAGCAATGGATCATGTTCTGGAATGATGCTGTTCGCGTGTGAAGCGTTGCCAAAGCACATCGGACGCACAGAGCAATGTTGAGCCTTTCGCGAGGTGTTGCCATCCCTACTGACGTCTCCGTCGCCGCAAGCTACAGCTTCGGTGACCGCGACGATGGGAAGTTGTGCCAGCATAGTCGACAGACGGAATTATCCGCGCACGTGGGGTCCCCGTGAGTGCCATGAGTTCGAGGACCATTATCGGGCAGTGCCGATCACTTGGGAATTCGTTTTACGTCGATGCCACTCGGCACCGCCAATGCGCGAGACTCACTCTCAGCTATGGTGCTACTCATGGATCCGCAGCTCTGTCAGCATCCCGAAGCTTAGCAGCATGTAGGGACAGGACGCGCCCACCATGCACACATATCGCACTGCTCAAGGATATGCAGCAGTGCGCATGCGGAGGAACGGTGTGCATGCAGCCGCGATCTATGGCGTCCGCTCCAGCGTGTCATGGAAAGGGTGGATCGCTGTTGGTTGTCCCTGGTCGCTGATTGCACGATTTTGGCGAGTTCTTTGCTTAATGGTTGGTTGGAGAACGTGTACACTCTCGTCTGGACCATGTGTTCATGGCACGATGCGGTATGGACGTTCACACCCAGTCGCGCATCGTCTTCTCCCCGTCCACAGCATCGTGAAGGATCAAAAACCTCGCGAATCCGTGATTGCTCCGGGTGAAATGGCGGAGGGAGATTCGTGCTAGTGCGAATCAGGCTAGGCGGATGCGCCACCGGCGCTTAATACATCGTCAACTCTTGTTGGCTGTCGGTTCAACATCAACGTCCTACTGGTCCAAGGTCCAAGACACATTCACAATTCTCACGACAGTTCGCTCACCGGTGAGCAGATACCAGCAGTGGACTTCTAGCTCGCCTCCGCGAGTGGCGCCAGTGATACACATCTTCCGGCGGACTACACCTCAGGAATTCGGGTCTCAGGTCTGCCGCGTCTGGCTCGCGTGCATACATCCGCGCCGCAGGGCCAACGCGAAGTATCCTCCGAGGCCATAGCTTCCTTTGCCTAGTACGCCCCGAGGACAGGAATCCGGCCGAGGAAAGATAGCTCAATGTGCCTGTATAACTCATAGACCTTGCGCCGTCTACAATCATCCGCACATCTTTCACAAGATCTGCTGACGGACCCTCCACCCTATCTCAGCCCTCTCTTAGCCAAGGCTATCCAGCACCCTCGGACGCTGGATCAGACCGGACATCCTGACGAAGTATTGCGGGGCAGTCGCGTGGGAGGATGCTGCGCCCGCAGTGAGTTGCGGCGTACTGGATGTAGCTATCAACCAAGACCAACTACTGACTTGCGCCGCATTGCCCTTACTGTCTGCCATGGCATCCGTCGGGTTGATGCCATCCCCCACCAACAGCCTGTCCTCCAGCTTCTCGCCATTCACTGATTCGCCTGCCTCGCCCGCGCCGTATAAAGGTGCGTCTCAGTCGCTTTCCAACAGGTATGGGCATGCACGTTAGGACTCCACCATTCTGCACCATGCAAGTAAGAACTAACGATGTATGCAACACCAGATCGTCAGGGCCTTCTGACAGCCTTGCACCACCTGTCAGTCCGTATCCGCAAACGACAGACCCATCGCCAGTCGATTCGAATGGTACGGAGAGCACGGAGATCGAGGACCAGGTGCAAGACGATGGGCAGGTGAAGTTGCCGTCGAGTGCGGTCGAGGGGGACGAGGTATTGAGCCCAGACATCGAGATCGCGAGTCCGCAGAGTCTGAACAGTGTGCGTTCTACCGCGATGCGGTCTTACGTTATGGGGAGATACTCATCGGTTGCAGGAGCGCATGCCGCATATCAATACCATGGTAGACAGGGCGGACGATGCGCCACAGTCGGCCATACACGCACCGCCTACATTTAAGGCGTTCGATAAGTCGCAGTCGCCGGTCAAGGAAGGCTCAGAGGATACCGTGGTGTCGCCAGCAACACCAGAGACTGCGCCCAGGAAAGAGGAGAAGGTGGTTCAAATTGAGATGTCCAATGCACTTCGGATGCTGACAGGTCTCGTAGCGAGGCACTGTAGTATCACCGGTGAACACAGACGTCCAACGCTTTCCAGACCGAACCACGCCGCGAGCACATACTCGTCAAGAGACTGAAGATGATTGGAAGCGTCGAAGCCGAAGGGCTTCATCCTTGGAAGGTGTGTACCGTAGATACCGATTTTGAAACTTCTCTGACATTTGGCAGACATCCCGGAAGCTGCCGACAAGGATGTCGAGGACAAGGAAGACCCTGGTACAGCGGGACTCGTCGGTGACGGTAAGCTGAGCAATGAGATGCAAGTTGCACTCCATAACGCCGAAGAGGAAGTTGCTGCGCTTCGAACAGCGCTGACCGAATGCTGGACACTTTGTAACACGCTCGCCACGCTGTCATCCAGTCACCGTCAGCGAACATTCAAGTTTGCAGGCAAGCAGGATATGCAAGAGTCTGCATGGCGGAGCTGCTGGAAGCTGTGCCAGCAGCTATACGATTCACGAGATGAAGATCATGCTTCTCAGGTTATTCCCACTCTGGAGCTGTGTCGGGAGTTCTGCCAATGCCTGTTCGAAGCACGATCGAAGACAGACGAGGCCTCGGATTCGGTGCTACGGGTCAGTTTTGAGCTGAACAACCACCTTTACAATACACATCACGGAAGCCTGCCGGAAGCCTTCAATGAGCGGACATTGGACTTTTACATCACGCTTTGCCACCGACTGATGAAGCAGCGAACCTCACTGCCACAAGAAACCGACGCTCTGCTCCGCGCTTGCTGGTCGCTGGCTGAGATGCTGTTCAACCTACGACAGAACAATCGCGAAGGCAAGAACTCGGACGAGGAGCTCCTGGGCTCCGCTGTCCAAGCCTGTTGGGAGCTCTGCGATCTGTTCCGAGAAGGCTGGACGCAAATTCGGCCCGACCGCGGCACACCTCGACCGAGCCAAGTGACTTTCCAAGACAGCTTCTCCCGTCAGAGCGCAGCTTCCAAGTCCGTAGGAAGTCAACCACCGACCCGGTCAAACTCCAGTCTCAGCAGCCGGAAATACCACGACGCACCCGCTGCTCCCATAGTGCCGGAAACGCCCACAACGATCTTCGATGACACTACCTCCTCCGCCACTTCCTCTCCGGACGATCCAAACATCCCTAACATCCTCGTTCTCGGCCCCGTCAGCTCAAGTGGTGCATCCAACACATCCAATTCCCGTGGCCAATCACATCACGACCGCTGGTCAAGTAACGCTTCCGTCCTAAGCGGCTACTCCGAGTCCGCAGCATCTGCCTCATCTTCTCAACGCTCCTCTTCAACGGCCACAGCCGGAACCGAAGACCTACACCTTGCACGCCTCCGGTACCTCTTAGTAGCAGCCGCGCATCAGATCGGCTACCCACGGCCGTCTTCCCAGCCCTTACCAAGTTTTGTGAAGGGACTACGGAAAGATGCCTTTGGGTCTCTGCCGTGGCAAGTGCAGGTACTCGGATTCTATAAGCGGCTAGTACTGGGCGATCAGAGTATGATGGGCGTTCACAATTTGCCTACGAGACGATTGGGGTTGCAGGAAGCGGCCAAAAGTGTGAGATGGTTAGGGAGGGGTGAGCAATGGGCTTGGATGAGGGATTTATTTCGCGTGGTATTCGGGGTGGGGATTGATGAGGTGGGTGGGAGGGGTGGCGGTATAAGTGTTTGAGGTATGGGTCTCATGCACGCGTACTTGTTGAATAGAGGATAATCGCAACATTCCGCTGTGTGAGGACGAAAGAACGAACGATGTCGACGCCGACAGAGCCGGCTGCTTTGCCCAGGACCTCAAAGCGAGTGCGGTTGATGATGCTCATCTCCACGATTTCCAGCGCCGACTTTGAGCAAGGTGACGTGGTCTGATGGGAGGTAAATGCTCAGAAGAAGCTTATTCGAGGGAAAGACCCAATCGAGTTGCGACAGCATCGCGGCAGGAAAGTTGACGGAGCTGACGTATATCGTACGATACCGTCAAAATTCTGCAGGCCTCATTACGGGCCGCGGGCTTTGGATGGGAGGATGCACCTGGCACGGCGGCATTGAATGTTGAAGGCGGTTGCTCGCTACCTGCTGGCACGGAGCCATGGGATAATTCGACCGGCCGGAGATGTGGACAAGGCGCAATGGACTAGATGAAGGGATGAAAGGGGGACGGTCCGCATGTCATTGACATGTATAAATTCATCAGTGTATATTGCTGACTCTGCCTATTGTGTCGTTTTTGGAGCTCGCCGGTAATGAGCCAGTTGCGAGCCACTCGCGTTCTTCTCGCATTTTGCCGCATCGTCAGACTACAGGGCGGTCAAACTAGGAGGGATGGCAAGCTGGAATGAGTAATGAACGGATCAATGTATTTTCACCAAAGGGCTTTTGTCCGAGCAGCCGCTCCCAAAATGTTTGACGCCTCGCCTGGTATCGCGGAAAGGGCCATCAGCGTGGCGCACTCAGTGATCGATTACTGCTCTGTGCCGACGCGTACTAGCTTGTGACAATCGGGGAAGGTGGATAATTCTCGAATCGCAACTACTTCTCCAACAGGCAATAAACCCCTCGTAGCGGCCCAGGCAGCCAGTGCTCTGCAGGTAACGAGCAGTGTCCCGGGCGAAAACTTCCAAGAGCATTTTCTCCAACTCAAGAGGATCTGCACCGCGCTTTGCGGAGACATCCAAAGGTCTTCTTCCAGGAACGCCAGCAACGCCTTTTGTTGCATCAGACGGCCCTTCACGGTGGTACACGAGGGTACATATACTGGCCTTCGGTGACCTCCACAGGGCGGTCCAGCAAATTGCACCGCTCTCGGCCGACATCGCTCCTTGATGCATCATAGGGGCCTTCGTGAAGGTACGCGCGATGGCATTCAGTGCTATCCGCATGGCGATCCAACCCGTCGAATTGCTCGCGGCCGCCGTCGCCTCTTGCTGCATCATGCAGCTCTTCCTGGCGGTACACGTACTAGC
Organism: Acidiella bohemica; assembly: GCA_019670975.1. Lineage (NCBI taxonomy): Eukaryota > Fungi > Ascomycota > Dothideomycetes > Mycosphaerellales > Teratosphaeriaceae > Acidiella > Acidiella bohemica. The sequence goes on from JAGUCJ010000017.1 coordinate 637,387, forward strand.
CTTTGGTGACATCCTCAGGACGAATCAGCAAATCAAACCGCTCCTGAAACCACCGAGTCGAAGCTGCGCAAGTCCGATGAGCGTGGCCGTCTGCTCCATGCAAAGGCATCGTCCAGGCTTCTGACATTTGTCAGAATTCGCTGTGCATGAATGGACTGTAGCGCTTTCATGGACAGCCGACCTACGACCCCAGGACAAGGTGCGTCGCTTCGCTGCATTCCAATTGCTTGGGAAACCGCCAACGGAAACCACTTGTCTGGGAGAGCCCGAACCTCCTAGTGCGCGCTCGGAGTCAGCTCTGGCGATTTCGAACGAAAGAATGACTGTGACGCACGCAATACGCCCGCTCAGTACTCGAACCGATCAGGAGTAATTGGCGGTGTCGGGCGATGCTAAGCCCTCGTGGTGACGCCTTTCTTCTGTGATGTGATGGTCGTTCTGCCGGTGTTCGACTGGCGGAGACGGACGCCGTGACAGTGCGTGCTCCGCCTGCAGCATGATTGAGTCGATACTGTAGACTGGGAGGAAAGTCTACCCCATATCCTTCCGTTCGATCCTTGCGCTCGTAAGCGCCAGAAGAGCGAACCTGTCGAGCCGGCCATTACAAGATCCTATCAGCTACCATCACACGAAAGTGGTACACATTTTGCTTCGCGAAGAGCGAGCCAGAGATCTGTCAATGGCTTACTTGAAGTACCTGACCGCGTTGGCACGACACTATATCGACGACCATGATCTTACCGGCTTGACTCTACTCAACGACAGCGCACGCCATCTTCGTACCACTCTGATCCGTATTGCGACTACTGAAAGACGACAGGATTTATAATTCGCATCGCTTAGGCAATAGCCTCGTGAGAAGGGCCAGCATCCCGTTCATGATGCTCCTCGCACATCCGAGATTGGGTTGCGATGATGAATACGCTCTTCCGTCTCAGTTCGCTGCGCTGGCAAGACGATATTGAATGACCAGAGTCTTCACTCCTGCATGAAAAGATCGAGATAGTACCTGTGTAATGATCTCTTCATTTTTGAATCGGACTACATACATATATATATATATCCTCAGCAAGGTACTGTTCCCTATTTCGGTTCTGCCTTGTTCGGAGCTCGCCGGTGATTGGCTGCCAGGGAGAGAAAGCGGAGCCGCCCGCTTTTCGCCGCATCGGCAAACGACAGGCGTCATCCTTTGCGTGGAGCCTTCCTCGGCGCTCCGAAGAACGGAGTCTCAAACGCCAACACGTCTTAGCGGTGTGCATAGCTCTCGCGGGTAATATATCCACTCAAAGCCCCTCTTCCTCTTCCTCCCTCCCACGTCTCCTCCACCATCCTCACTACATGCCTCTGGCTAAGCACCATATCGTGTGTTAGAGGAGCGACGACCGATCATCCCACGGCGGATGAGCACGCCACCCAACGGCAGCACGCCAGGACTAGTCACGCACGAGAAATCCTACGACAATCCCACCACGTCGCCGCAGACTGCAGCCGTCCCGCCACCGTTGCAGCCATGCCCGCCATGCCCATCACCGGACTCCGGATGCCAGGCCGGGAAGCCACCTGGACCTGGACTTGACGAGGGCCAGTCCTCCTCCTCCTCCTCCTCCTCACCCTCCTCCTCCTCTTCCCCGCCAGCCGACAGCGAGAAAGATGAGGTCACGTACCCCGAAGGCGGCCTGCGTGGCTGGCTCGTCGTCTTAGGCTCCTTCTCCGGCATGGTCGCCGGGTTCGGCCTCATGAACTCGATCGGGATCTATCAAGCCTACCTCTCCCAGCACCAATTGGCAGAGTACAGCGAGAGCACCATCGGCTGGATCTTCTCCCTGTACATCTTCCTCGCCTTCTTCTGCGGGCTGCAGATCGGCCCGGTCTTCGACGCCAAGGGCCCGCGCTTCCTGGTCGCGGCCGGGACGGGCTTCCTGCTGCTGTGCATCTTCCTCTTGGGAGTCTGCACGCAGTACTGGCACTTCATCCTCGTCTTCGGCGTGCTGGGTGGGGTCGGGACCTCTCTCGTCTTCACCCCGGCCGTGTCAGCCATCGGCCACTTCTTCTTCCTCAAGCGCGCCCACGCCACCGGTCTCGCGGCGACGGGCGGCAGCGTCGGCGGCATCATCTACCCTCTCATGCTCCAACGCCTCCTGCCGCGCATGGGCTGGGCATGGGCGACGCGCATCCAAGGCTTCACCTTCGTCTTCGTCCTGACCCTCGCCAACCTCACCATCCGCTCGCGCTTGCCGCCCCAGCCCGGCCGCTCCGTCCGCCCGGACTTCAGGATCTTCCGCCAGCCCGCCTTCGCTCTCGCGACCCTGGGCACATACTTCCTGGAATGGGGCCTCTTCGTCCCGATCACCTACCTCGCCAGCTACACGCGCGCCTCGGGCGCAGCATCGCCCGCCTTTTCTTACCAGATCGTCGCCATCTTCAACGCCGGCTCGTGCCTCGGGCGCTGGGCGCCCGGGTACATGGCCGACCGGGTCGGGCGGTACAACACCATGGTCGCGACGACGGCGGGCTGCCTGACGGCCTCGCTCGCGCTGTGGCTGCCGGCCTCGCTGCTCTCGATCCCCGGCGCCGATCCGCCCGCCACGACCCTCCGGGGTCTGCTCCTCGCCTACGCCATCGCCATGGGCTTCGCCTCGGGCTCCAATATCTCGCTCACGCCCGTCTGCGTGGGCATGCTGTGCGCCACGGAGGAGTACGGCCGCTACTACGCCACCTGCTACACGCTCGTCAGCTTCGGCACCTTGACCGGCGTGCCCATCGCCGGCGCCGTCATCCAGCGGTGCGCCGGCCGGTATTGGGGCGTGGCGCTGTTCGCGGGCTTGTGCTACGCGTGCGCGCTGGCGGCCTTTGGCGCCGTGCGGGTGATGAAGGTCGGGTGGAAGGTGACGGCGGTGTATTGAGGCACGTCGAAGCGTGCGGAGGCGGCAGAGTGGGATGCGAGGAAGAGGCCTCAGGGAGGAAATTGGTGGGGCGTGGGAAAGAAATGTCGGGGCTAAAGGCACAGCCAGAAAATTAAAAAAAAAACCCCCCAGAGTCGATCGTGGCCGTTCAGTCGTCACCGCATACCGTTATCTATCCACGTGTGGTATCGCAAAAGCAGCCCGTCGTTAGAGCACCCCATAACCCCGCTCGCTCAATGCCCGTTCCATCCCGATGTCCCTGTGCCCCCGGATCCAACCTTCCCAAACCCAAATCCCTTCGGGACCCAACAACAGCCCCCCACCCCCTCCCCTCCTCCCCTTCAGACTGCCCCCATTCCCTGGCCCTCTACTCGCGAATCGTCGCCCACTGCCTACTGATGCCCCCGCGGCCTCTGCCCGGCGTCCTCCCCCCGCCCGCACCGCCACCTCCTCTCCCCGCCGCCGCCTGCCGGCCGGCCATCAGACTCTGCCGCACGATCGCCTCCGCGGCCGCGGCCGCCGCCAGCCGCTCCTTCTGCCGACTCCGATCGCGCAGGTACCGCTCGGCTTCGGGCCGCATGCGCAGGATGCGCAGGATCATGTCGTCGTTCGGATCGGCCTGGGCCTCGGCGCGCTTGGCGCGCTTCGCCTCGCGCATCGTCCCGAGGTTGCGCGAGAGCATGATGGATTTGGTGCGGCGGGTGCCGAAGGGCGAGGCGGCCAGGACGCCCGCGGGGCCGGTCGGGCCGGCCGGGGCCGAGAGCCGGTGGAAGCGCGCGGCGGTCTCCTGCTGGCGGCGGGCGGTCTGCTGCGCGATGCCGTCGCTCGCCCGGATGAGGTCGTCGGTCGGGTCGAAGTAGTGGAAGTTCAGGCTCTGCAGGTCGAAGTACTTGGGGCTGCGCAGCACCTCGAGCGGCACGCCGTGCGCCACCTTCTCCTCCTCGTCGTAGGCGTGGAAGAAGGCGAAGAGGATCTCGAGCCAGCGGTAGATGATGTCGACTTCTTGGCGGTTGAGCGGGCGTTGGGTGGAGAGTTTGTCGGAGAGCGGGGGCACGAGGAGCGATTCGAGCGTGGAGAGGATGTCTTTCCACAGGCGCGTCATGATGGTGATCAGGGCCGAGGCGGTGAGGGTCCGCTTCATGATGGCGAAGTTGTCGTCGAAGTAGGTCAGCAGGGGCTGGAGGGCGGCGGAGACGTGGTCGGCACTCGGCGCCGCGACCGCCCCGCCCGTCGTCGACGTCGTCCGGGCCGGCCCGGGCGCGAGCGCCGCGCTCAACGGCCGTCCCGCCACCTGCGCCGAGATCTTGGTGAAGTAGCCTCGGGCCTGGCTCATCGTCACCCCTCCTACCATCATCCCCATCCCGCCCTGTCCCGTCAACCCCCGCAGCGTCCTCCGGCTCAGACACTGCAGGATGTACGCACTCAGCTTCTCCGTGACCTTGCGCGCCATGTCCCTCTCCGTCCGCTTGAGCGTGCGGAAGGCCTTCCCGAAATAGAACTGGATGTCGTCCCGCTCCCCCTCCATGCTGACGCGCACCAACATGCGCCCTTGCGTGTCGAGATCGAGCCAGTATTCTCGGGGGAGGAAATCGTTGAAGTGCGCCGGGTCGAGTTTCAGCGACGTGCGACCGAGACAGTCGTGGTCGCCCAGGAGGTCCCAGTCCCAGACCGTGGCGACGATGTTCAGGGGCCCCGTGGTGAGGATGTCCACCGTCTCGTCCCAGCGCGGGTTGAGGCTCTGGTAGACCGTCCGCGTCTTCGCGAGGCGCTTCTGATACTCGTCCCCCAACACGACGTACGGATCTGAACTCCCGTTCGCGTCTCCCGCCTTGAGGTCCTCCGCTTCCAGGATCTTGATCGTGAACATGAACTTCCCTCCCTTGCCACCTCCTCCTCCTATTCCTCGCAAATTCGTCGCCGGCGGCGCAGGGTCGAGGCGGTTGATCACCTCCGCGCAAGCATCGACATTGATCTCCTTCTCCACCTGATCCAACTGCAACGTCGCGAACTCGACATCATTGATCTTGACGAAACTCTCCGGCCAAAACTGAAACGGTTCGATCTTCTCCCCGCTGCCTCCTCGGCCGCCGCCCACCCACGCGTCTCGGGCCGCGGAGAGCCACTTCTCCCGCTGCGTCTGCTGCGCCCGCGCCTCCTGCTCGGGCGTCTGTCGGTCCATCTCCTTCCCGAATTTGAGCTCGAGGAGTTCGCAGTACCGCGCCACGCCTTTCCCGATCGATTTGGACAGCGCCGTCATGAAGCGCGCGTACATGAGGTCGTCGTCCCACTGCAGACTGACGACCTGCTCGATGCTCTGGTTGAAGATCCTGTAGACATCCAGCACGCTCTGGCTCCTCCGCTCCTCTTCCGTCGGCGGCAGGCCGGCTTCTCTCTCCTCCGCACTCTGGCGGATCTCGAAGGTGTCCTGCGCGACCGCTGCTTCGATCCAGGCGATGATCTTGGCGTCCGTGAGGGCGAGCCACTTCCACACGAAGTCCTGCAAGAGCGCCTCGATGCTGAACGGAAAGTCGCGGTCCGGTAAGGAGGTCTGCCAGTCTCGGCGGAACGCCACCAGCTCCCGGTACATCTCGAACCCGTCCTGCACCGGCACCTCGCCCTCCTCGCCCTTCGCCTTCCCCGCCTCGATGATCCGCGCGATGATCGCCCTCGCGTCCCCGGCGTAACTCGGCAAGAGCTCTTCCACCAGAATGCGCGTGGGATTCACGCCCAAAACCTCCGGGTTCCGACGATACCGCTTCTGCACCCTCTCCACGAGCCCGGTGATCGCTTTGCCGAGCTGCATGACCTGGAAGAACTCCCACTCGGCGCTGTTGTCCCCGATGTGGTGGGCTAGGAGCTCGGAGTACTTCTCGCCTGCTTTCTCGCGCAGCCGCTCGGCGACCATTTGCGCGAAGACGGCGGCGTCTTCGGGCGAGGCGTTGAAGAGAGGGTCCGGGCGGATGTGGGTGTCGAGGATGTAGAGGACGACGCCGACGCTGGGGGGTTTGGCTTCGTAGCAGTGCTGGAAGAGGTCGTGGAAGGCGCGGAGGAGCGCGTCGTGGAGAGTGGAGAGGAGGGATTGGTAGAGGGCATGGTCGGTGATGGTCCATTTGGTCCGGTCGGCGAGCGGGGAGTCGAGGGTCGCGGCGCCCTTGCCTCCCTTGCGCGGCTCGGGAAGTTGGAGGGGTTCTTTCGCTTGCGTGAAAGCCGCGTCCAACGTCTCCGGCGCAATCTCCATGGCCACAAACTTCTCCTTGACGATGTCCAGGAGAAGGGCCACGCGCGTCCAGGGCGGGATGCGCCAGCGCCTCGCGAGGTCGTTGAGCAGATCCGAGGATTGTTGGCTGAGCAGGCGGACGCTGCCCCCTTCCATGCCGGAGGAGTCGGTGGTGTCCGCCAAGTCGTGCTCGAGCGCCCGTTTCAGCACCGCGCGATAGAACGGTCGGGGATCCGGGGGGATGAAGGTGAACTCCACCTTCGCCCCATCGATGGCCGAGTCCCGCGACGTCTGCGCGTCCCCGAGATGGAGATGGGACATGTCGACCGGTGGGTCGCATGCGTACTCCTGCTCGGGGCCCGCAGACATCTGCCGCGCGACGTCGCCGTAGCCCGGCTCGTTCGCGGACCAGCCGCCCGCATGTGCTCGTCCGGGGAGCGCGCCGTCGCTGCTCATCTGGGCGAGGCCGGGGTCGGACTTGATGATTTCCAGCATCATGGCGGAGAGATCGGCGAGCTCGGCCTTGCGCCAGGCGTCGTAGGCGGAGTCGAGGTCAAAGTCGTCTTTGCGGAGGGTGACGCGGGAGCCGAGCACCATGAGGTTCTGGTATTCCTTCAGATCTCTCAGCGCGGCCTTCTCCGTCCACGCGTGCTTGTGCGCGTCGATGTCGCTCTGGGCCGCGGCGGTGGGGGTGGCGAAGAGGCTGCAGACGCGGATGACGAGCGGCATGTCCTTGACCTCGCCGCTGCGCGGGATCTCCACCTCGACGCTGCTCGACCCGGAGCTCGCCGAGGCCAGGTCCTGGTCGTGCTGGAGCAATTTCGTCTCCAGCGTCTTGAGCCTGCTGCTCAGCTCCGGGCGATCGCGGGTCCAGTCGTTGGTGTGCAGGGTGCTGCCGATCAGCCGCACGAACAGGGCGACGTGGCGGTCCACCATCAGCTTCCAGCCGTCATCCTCCGGCGGCCGGCCCTTCTGCAGCTCGCTCGTCGCGCGCGAGTAGAAGATCAGCAGCAGGGACTCGACCTGGCGATCCTTCTCCATCTGCTTGCGGTACTGCGGCTGCTTGAACTCGTTCAGGAAGTTGGCAAAGGTGCGCTTCACCATGGCGTCCTGGTACTCGATCCCCTTCTCCTTCCCGATCAGCACGTTCGTGATGCGCCGGTCCAGCTCCGCCATGAAGCCGTGCGGGAAGCGGGTGCTCTTGCTGTCGCGGATCGTCTTGATCTCCGAGACCATGTCGTTGATGCTGGTGCCGCTCCGCTCCACCTTCTTGGACGTGTTGGCCACGTGCTGGATGCGCTTCTGGCGCGGTTGCAAGAGGTGGTGCAGGTACGCGGCGCGCAGGGCATGGCTGTACGCGTCCTCCGCCGCTACGCGGATGGGCGGTAGTTTCTTGGCCGCCGAGACGGCGCGGCGCGAGACGGAGGCGGGGATCGGCGCACTCGCGATGCGGTGCTGGACGGGGTACTCGGGGTAGGGGTGCAGGGGCCGGGGCGGGGAGTGGGGGTCGGGGTCGTCGTCGACGGGGTAGGGGGCGGTGGCGGGGGGCGGGGACGCGTTCATCGTGCCGGCCGGCGGTGGACCGCCCCGGGGGATGCTGTTGCTGCCGGAGCCCCAGCCCAGCATGTCCAGCGGCAAATCCGAGCTCGACATGGCCGGCGGGGTGCGGCGGGGTGCGGCGGGCGGGAGGGTGCGTGCCAAGCGCTCCTGCAGCTGGTTCTATGCGCTGCTCATGCTCGTGGCGCAGGCGTGTTGCAGCTGCGCCTGCCCCGGCCCAACTGAGTGAGACTTGCTCCTTCCTCGGCGCCTCCCAGTGCCCATGGGTTGGCGGAAGTCGCGACGGGCAGATGACTCCGGGAGATGGCGAGGGAACAGACGCGGAAGCAGCGTTGGCGGCAGCCTCGACTCGCGTCCGCTCAGCTCATCGTACCTCACAGCAGCGCGCTCCGCCTGTCTGCTCTCCCCACAAATCAGACGGGGCAGGGCTTGGCCCAACCAATGTCGCAGCGCCCCATGTCGTCATGCGGCCCGTGCCTGTGGTGTTTCAGATCCACGGACCGGCAGGACTCCGACCTCACCTCCCCTCACCTCCCCTCGCCTCCCCTCGCCTCACCTCCCCTCACCGCACCGCACCGCACCGCACCGCACCGCGATGCCTCGTTGACGGACCCCGGACATGCGAGTTGCCCCAGACGTGGCGGCTCGAATGTCATGACCGGCCCCGTTCCGTCCTGCCCTGAACACCGGCGCCTTCCTTGCTGGTGAGTGCCCCGCGGACCGTTGCACTTCCTCGTGCACCACGTGTGCCTTGCGCCTGCCCATCGCCGCCCCCCCCCCCCCCCGCCTTCCCGTGGACGAGTCGGTGAAGCGCGATGTCCTTGCGGCAGACCGGGTGCCATGCCTCGCCGCTGCCATGTCAGGTCCGAGGTGCCGGAAGAGCACCGCGGGTCATCCGTCCATCCACCTTGACCTGGGCGGGCCGTACCATGCCGGCGACAAAGCTACTCCGCCGTAGAATAATATCTGTATGCCGCTGCGCTGGAGAACGGCGCAGCACTGTGCCCTGGCTCCCCCACGGCGGACGTGCGCCTTCCGTCCCCGCCCTGACCCGCCGCTGCCGAATCGCCCCTCTTTCGTCGCGCCCTGTTTGCTGCCCCCGCCCGACATGCGTCAGCAGCCGAACTCACACACCCAAGTCACAGGACTCCCCGCTCGATCTCTCCCCCACTAAGCCTGCCATCCACCACCCTCGGAGGTCCAACCTACTCCTCCACCGACAGTTCCCTCCACCGCCACCGCTACCGCCACCACCACCACCACCATCACCACCAACACTAACACTGCCACCACCGCCATGTCCTCCCCCACCCAAGGACAACCTCCCGCCACCACAGGCACCTCCAAACCCGCAACCACGACCACCGCGACCGCCACCACCGCCACCACCGCCACCACCACCGGCCTCTCCGACGAACAGAAAAAAGCCAACCACATCGCCTCCGAGGCCAAACGGCGCACCATGATCCGCGAAGCCTACGACGACCTGGCCAGCGAAGTGCCCGGAATGGACGGCCAGGGCAGGAGCGAGGCGGTGTTGCTGGACGCTACCGTCACTTATCTGCGCGAGGCGGACGCGAGGAAGGCGGGGTTGAGGGCGCACGCGCTTCAGAAAGGGTAAAAGTCTTCTTTTTCTTCTGTCCTTTCATTTCCCTCTCTCTCCCCCCCCCCCCCTCTCTCTCTCTTTCTCGTGTGTTTGTGTTTGGAACATGAGACAAAGGATGCCGGTGCTAATTGTCCGGGGATGTGATAGGTGGCCCCATGAAGATTTCGACAAACTGTACACGCCGGAGGGGCTGCGAGAATTGAGGGAGAGGGGGATGGTGCCCGAGGCATGAGGCGGGCCCACGGTCTGAGCGACGAGGAGGATCAAGATGTAAAAAGTTCTACCATTCCTTCCCTTCCCAACCCCCACCCCCCTTACAACGGCGATCGGAACGAGGCCACGGGGCGTGTTCACTGTTAACTTACAGGAACCGTGTGTGACTCTCCGCCGACCGGCAATTCCGCGCCGACCACTCCTTGAGCACTGCCACAATTCAACCCTTCACTCCTCCCCCTCCCCTCCCCATCCCCTCCCCTCCCTGCTTTCCCCCACGTCCCGTCCCTCCCCGTCTCTGACCCAACCCAGCCCACCTTTCCACCCCAGCCGCGACCCTAAACACCGCCGTCGCCACCCACAACACCACCCCCGTCGCATGCAGCAAGAAAATCACCACGCGCGACCGCTTGATCGCGTGGGCGCACCGCGGTACACTCTCTTCATCGAACTTCTCGACAGCCTCCGTCAAATTGGCGGAGCCCGAGAGCAGTCCGCCGAGGAGGAGGCCGTCCATGATCGCCATATTGGCTCCGGCGCCCGAGAAGGGGCTGGGTGACGAGCTGTCAGTGGGTGGGGACGGAAGGGTGGGGCGAGGTTGGTCGCTTTTGGAGATAGAGGTGGGGAGGGAGCACGAGGGAAAAGGGGGAGGGGTGCGTACCTCATCGCATGGTTGGCGTCCCCAATATAGGCCACCGGCTGGTCCTGGACATGCGTATGCCGTATGGGCGGTTTGTCCTTGGCGTTGAAGACTTTGAAACTCCCCGGCTCCGTCGCCTCTAGCAGGGCTTCGAACGCGGCTCCGAAGACCGCTCCCTCCCTCCTCGCCTCTTCGCAAAGCACCGCTTGCTGCGTCGCCGCATCGTGCCCTCCCTGCCCCGCTTCTCGCGGCTCCGCCTCTTTGCGCGTGAGGAACCAGACGAACGTCCCTTCTTCATTCAACGGGAAAACGACACAGCCATGTCCGTCCCCTCCCAGCACCGCCCCGGAGCCCTCCCAGAGCTCCCTCGGCACCTCGGCGCGTGCGGCGAACGTGGCGTGCCCGCACAGCGCCGTCACGCCCGCGTAGCGCAACGGATCGTCAGGCCGGAGGCAGGCGCGGAGTCTACTGCTCGCGCCGTCCGCGACGATCAGGAGATCGCATTCAACCGTCTCGGCGGTGTTGAGACGGACTTCCAATTTCCCGCTCGGGAGCCGGGCGGCAGCCGTGCAGTACGTTCCCCAATTGAAATCCACTTCGACGCCCGTCGCGGCGGCCGCGTCCTCCACCCCCTGCAGGAGGACGGCGCGCAGGGCGGAGCGCGTGATGCGCATCTTCGCCACCGGGAGGCCGTCCCGCGCGACGCCGGGCTCGGCCTTCTGCGCCAGCACCTCCCACCCATCCCCGTCCGGACGCGCTCGCCGGATCATCATCCCCTCGCCTGCTCCGCCGCCCTCGGGCGCGCGGGCCGGGACGACTTCGTCGAGCAGTCCGAGTCCCCGGAGCGCTTGGAGGCCGCTGGTCCCGGCGTTGGAGCGTCGGCCGAGGCTGTAGTGCCCTCGCACTGCGGGCAGGGAGTGGGGATCGCGTTCGTAGATGAGGAGTCGAGGGGCGGGATGAGAAGGGGGCCAGGAGAGGAGGAGGGCGCGGATGAACGAGAGGGACGCCAGGCCCGCGCCGGCTATCAGGATGGTCTGGGAGGAGAGAGGGTGTTTGCCGGCGACGACCATGGTGGGCGCAGGCACCGGGCTTCTGGCCCGCTAGATCTCGCGGGATCCTTCTGACTTTTCTTGCCGACGTGATCGAGTGGGCAAGGGGCGGTCAGGGTCGTGCAGACCGTTCTGAGACGCAGAGCAATTGGCTTGGAGAGAAGGAGAGATGGCGTCGGAGCTATCTCCTGCCTTACCTCCACATCGAGCTCGGAGACCGCATGCCGTCATGATGCGGGCGCGGTGCTCGGCCGCAGTGATCTCCTGCATTGACGCGGTGGTGTTTCGGGTGAGAGGTGTGTGTGTGTGTGTGAGAGTGAGTGTGTGTATGTGTGATGAGTGTGGCACTTCGGGTGTTCGGCCCACCCGAGCCCGAGCGCCCGAGCAACAACTACATACTCGGACTACTCTGATCCTGAGACGAACGTCGCCACAGCGTCCGCCGCGTCTGATTTACTTCAGCAGAGCACCGTGCTCGCTGCCTCCTGGCGCTCTGGTGCTTGGCGTGGATATTCCAGGCTGCATGCGCGCCCACCGCCCGAGCGGATACGGGCGCAACGAGGCCGCGCGACAAGGCTTCCCGTCTCCCCGGTGTGCTTCACCGTGTTGTGCTACACCCAATCTCTCGTACGGCAACTGCATTGGCGGCGGAGTCCTCATGGTGCGATGCTATAAGGCGATATCTTCAGAGTCTTCGCTCGGATAAGGCCTCCGCCGACGCTACAGTCTCCCCTGCAACTGCTCCGACCTCGCCACTTCCCCGTCACCTTCTCTCAGACTTCGCTCTCCTGTCGACATTCCTTCATCGTCGTCATCAGTCATGGATCAACCCTCGTCGTACTTCCCATACCTTAGCCCGACGATCACTGTTTCCGCGCCGAGTGCGATGGCCGGCCCAGCCCAGACCCGCGTCGAGTGAGGATCCGTAGTTGCTGGCGAGCGGAGCTCTCTAAGGGCCGATGATGGCGCTGCGGAGGCCAGGAAGAGAGCCATGACGACCGCCTTCCTCCCTTCGAACGGACGTGCGTTCGCAAGTTTGCATGCCGTGACTTCTGCGAAACGGGGAGCATCCATCAGCCATGCCTCCCTGCGCAAGCAGGTGATCGGGTTCACTTACCTCTCAGAAATGGCGCCGATGCTCGTATTGACTGATGGGACCCAAACCGAGGTGGGGCTGACCGTGGTTCCGATCTCGCAGGTGTTGGCCGAGGAGCTGCAGGGAGAGGTTCTGCGGTGCGTCGGTCAGCAGTTTGCAATTCTGAGGATCAGGGGCTCAGGCTCACTAGATGTAGCATTGCGTGATCGCGCCAGCAATGCTACTCGATGCGGCCAGCGTGAAATCGAGATGGGATGCGGGATATTCTTCCGGACCTGGTGTTCCTTCGCTTTCGAAGGGCTGGATCTACCGCGTGCGAGAGAGTCGGAAGCGTGGTGATAGCGGACAGGGGACCCTGACACCAGCGTGAGCGACGTCCTTCACGGCCACAGTGGTACTATTACCCGATCAACACTCAGGTCGTTCGGCGCTCCTGCTGTAGGCATGCTAGCTGCTTGAGAAGTTGCGATAATTCCCACACCGTCGCCGTTGAGGCTGTAGATCGAGAATGAAAGGAGCATGGCACAGGCGACAGTGGTACGCTTGACGTTCTCAACGTCCTTGTTGGTCGAGGTGATCGGCTGACTCTCAAAAGGAGTGATTCCAGCTGGGGCGAGTATGGCAGGCTTCGCAATCTTCCAGAATTTGCTCTTCCATAACTCATCGCAAACTGTTTACGCGACAAAAGTCACGGTCGAGATCTTCCAAACCTGGCCTGACCGTCAGACGTTCATAAAGGCGGATGACGGGACTGCGAGTTAGTCTGCTCAGATCACGAGCCCGTTGGCGGTTGCTCCACAATGCGTTTCCGGAGGAGCGAGAGCAACAGAGGAGGCATGAAGTAGATGATGTCGAGGGCCAGCACGGCTTGCCAATAGCCGACATACTTCTCGGAGAACGTCGTGGCAACCGTGTAAGACGCGCAGATGTAGCTGCAGGCATTTCAGCTCCTGGATGTCCGCACGCGAGCAGGAAAAGACCAAATATGAGAGCACAGAAGGTCAACATCATCCTTTGCACGGTCGAATCAGGGTCAACGACAACCTTCTCTCTGCATTTGAGGCACAAGCATCATCCTTTGCATGGTCGGCTCAGGATCAACGACAATCTTCTCTCTACCCTTGAAGCACCTGAGTGTACGATCGCTGGTGCCGATACCGGTCAGGCACGGTCGGGGCAATATTCGATTCGATAACCCCAGCGCCGATGGCGAGAAGGAAAAAGGAGATCTTCTGCAATTTCGAGTCAGCGGCATGCGCTTGCTCTGTCTCCCACCTTAGCAGGCATCACGAACGGATCAATACCGTGCCCAGCTTGAAGGATTGGAGGTATGGGTCCACAGATCATGATGACACGGGAGATACCGCAAGTGGTTACACTGAGAATGGAGGCCGCATACCGGCCAAGTTGGGTATCTGCAAGCCAGCCGCCAAGAACGGGAGTGATCCGATGTCGCCAGTACTTCTGTCTGGATCTTCGGCGCGTTGCATTCTCACATATGCCAGGAATAAGGAGAGCGGGCCGAGAGCTACAGCGGACTGCTGTCCTTGCCAGGCGCATCGGCGGGTCGCTCGGTTGCTTTGGCCGGCGCACCAGCGTCATGGCCGCCCTTGGGCAGAGGGAACTGCATGAAATTCGAGAGTAGTCCTTGAACACTATAGTAACCGGCGACAGCGTTGGCAGGGTTCGAGGTTGAGACAATGGAGGTCACTCGCGAGGCACGCTCCGCGACCCTCAACGATGCGGAGTAGCCATGCCACTGTTGGGATCGAGTCTGTTACTTTGCCCAGTTTCCCGGCTTCTCCTTGCGTCGGGGCCGGATACCTCTCACGTTTGATGGTACCGTTCGAGCGCTCTCCAATCTCGACATCGGTCACAGATGCCCTGTTCGCGAAGCCAGGGCCCTTCGCAGCAGAGCGATCCTCCAGAGCAACGGCATTGTTGCCAGGTGGGCGCGAAACTTGGCCGGGCTCATCCGCCGACATCGCATCGTTAAAGATCTCAGCACCGCTGCCATGTCGGTGTGCAATTTGGCCGGGTACATCCGTCCACATCACATGGCTAACGATCTCGGCACCGCTGCCATGTGGGTGTGCCAATGCGACGGGTACATTCGTCGAGATTACATCGTTAACGATCTCGGCGCCGTAGTTCGCAGCTGTGCCGTGCTAGTACCTGGTGTGTCGGCGAAAGTGCTGAACAAAGAACGTACTCATAGCGACCAGGTCCCTGTCAACCGGATTTTGCTCAAAAATTATCTCTCAGCATGAGGGACTTTGAAACCTTCATCGGGGCCCCGTAGGTGTGGGAGGTCAATCCTACTTGGCATGCCATATATGTGACCCTGCGCCATTATAACATGAACCGGTATGCTGCCAAGACGACCCGTCCGTGGGCTGGATTGTTGAACACTCGGCGGAAACCCGCTGATAGGCGACAAGGGCCAAGCGCTGTACTGCGAATCTTCACCGAAGATGGCACATGTTCGCCACCTTGTCAGGGTCAAGACCTGCCTTCAAGCTGCCCCAATCTTTACGGAGCGCCCGGAAAATTGGTGAACGCAGCCGCAGAAAGCGTGGCAGGTCGCAGAGTGCCACAGCGCAAGTGGGCACATTTGGACTCAGTGCGGATGGCCGCCAGGTTTGCTGTACAAGCAAGCAGGCGGCACCTCTTGTCACGTGCCACGGCTTTGAGCCGCCAGCGAACAAGCAAGACGCTCAATGCAAAGGTTGTCGCAAGCATCGCCGCGCCGCTATGGAGGAGACTCCTACGCCTTGTCGGTGGGACTAAGCATGTATCTAAGAGAGAAGATGAATACCATCATGAATTCGGTCAAAGTTGCCGCAATTGGATCCTCTTGCGCTGGCATTGCGGCCACAGCGGCGACATCGCGGAGCGATATGGTCGCTGGCGTCCGGCGGTAACTCATTACGCCCTGCGAGCTAGCAATACGAGGGCATCGTCGCAGCGTTGTACGTATCAGCAGAAGTCGTGATTGTATACTGACGATCCAATGTTCTGCTGATAAGCAATGCCTTTGCGGATCCTGGGCGGGAAGTGGGGCACCAGAAGCTTCGTGTTGACTCCGGAATCCACACCCCTTCGTTTGTTCACTGGGCACTGACAAGGTCACAACATATTGAACAAGATGGGGGACTCGACTGAGAAGGCGTCAATCCTTTTGATCGGAGGAGGCAGCGTTGGTGCTGTCGCCGCATTAAATCTTGAGCGCGGCAATCTAGCGAACGTGACAGTTGTATGCCGATCGAACTTTTCTGCTGTCAGCGGGCGAGGCTACACAATCCGTTCATGTGATCACGGCACCGTGGCTGGTTGGAAGCCGCATGCTGTACTCAACACGATCCCCGCTGCGTCGGAACGTCAGCCCTTTGACTACGTCGTCTGCGTGACAAAGAACGTACCAGACGTTCCACCCACCCTCACCGAGCTCCTCAAGCCTGCAATCACTCCTGGTCGCACGACAATCATCCTCGTGCAGAATGGATTGAACATCGAGAAGCCAGTCATCGCAGCCTTTCCGAATAATACTGTTCTCTCCGGAGTGAGCCTCATCGGCGCCAATGAGCCCGAGCCTGGCCACATTGACCAGGACTTTCCGGATACCTTATTCGTCGGTCCTTTCCACAATCCCAACATCGATTCTAGCGCCCAGAAGGGCGTCGCGAAGGACTTTGTTCGGCGATACTCCGCTGGCGGAAAGACAGATTGTCGCTTTGATGACCGGGTGGGCTGGACCAGATGGCGAAAGCTTGTCTATAACGCTTGTCTCAATCCGATCTGCGCGATCACAGGCCTTGACACAGGCCGGATCAGACTCGCTGATAGTGCTGTGGCGGGCCTCGTGCGTCCTGCGATGGAGGAGATTATCGCCGCAGCCAA
The DNA here is from genome assembly GCA_019670975.1 of Acidiella bohemica. Taxonomy (NCBI): domain Eukaryota; kingdom Fungi; phylum Ascomycota; class Dothideomycetes; order Mycosphaerellales; family Teratosphaeriaceae; genus Acidiella; species Acidiella bohemica. Next base: position 653,568 of record JAGUCJ010000017.1, read on the forward strand.
GGCTTCTGGGTACGACCTGCCGCCGACTGTTGCAGATGACATGATAAACATGGACCCTTTGGAGATGTACCTTCCGCCGAGCATGCTGTCGGACACTCGCAAGGGCAACTTCATCGAATTTGAAAATATCCTCGGCGAGCCACTGCGGGAGGGCGAGAAGCTCGGGATAGCGATGCCCACGTTGAAAGTGTTGTACCACTTGTGCCAGGCCATCCAGTGGAAGAACAAGGAGTTGAAGGGTCTGGTAGAGATCCCGAAGAAGGGGAGCTTCGTGTCATGAGTCCAAGAGTCACTCAGAGCGAACATCGGTACCATCGTCAGAGAGACTTCGCAAGCCACGCGTTCGCACATCCTGATGTATTCTTCTTTGCCTTGACCATTCCCAGGCAATCTAGGACTGATGTTGTGTTCCGTGAGTCGCTCCACTGAGGCGACAGAGATGTAATGGCGCCTTTGGACTTCGGACATTCTCGCAACATTGATCAACACCTAATCGTTCCGACGCTTCCGGATCATTCGGTCAGCCATTGAGATTTCCTCTCACAACTCTTGATCCATCGCCTGAGGCCCAAGGCTGCCGCAGCTCAGGTTCAAATCTTTCCAATCAATATCACCGCCCAATGCCGCACCATGCGCTTCTATGCGAAGGCCGTATCGGACATCGTTTGGGGAAGTGCGCGTGACGGTTCGATCATGCGTGGCAGGCTTGATTTGCAGGTAAAAGCCTCGTAGTTGCGTATCATTCAAAATCCGGATTGCTTCCTCCGCGTGGTCGCGAGTGGGCAGATCAACGCAGGCATAGCTACGACCATCCGCGCTCGACGGCTCAGAGAGGTAGAGGTTTCCCCTTTCGTATGTCAGCGCGGCGCTTACCTGTACTATGATGAGACTTACACCTCGTATCGCCCGAATAGCTCAACAACATCGTAGACAGTGACGCCAGGAGGCAGGCCGCCTACATATACACGTCTGCCCTCAGCCGGACAGCGTCCAGTCGCCTCGTGCGGAATGGGGTCGACGGCTTGGAGACGATCATCCTCCCCGTTGTTATAGTGTTTGGTCGGCTCAGCGACGGCTGGACGGCTGCTAGAGTCGTTGTCGACATCGGAGAAGAACGGCTTGACGAGCAGTCCATCCCTGCGGACTCCGCGCTCTCTCATCATTTGCCAGTCGTGGCTGAACGGTGGGACACCATTGACATCGTACAAATGACCGAACAGGTACGCCATGGATTGGTCCAAGTCCCAGTCTTTCTCATCCACCGTGCAAGGATATATGTCTTTCGGCTTGAAGATGCTGACAAGATCGCATAGCTCAGCGTAAGACGAGTGGCGCGAGAAAGGGAAAGTCTAGGATATCGGTCAATGAACGGGGTCGGGAGAAGTCCGGAGGACTTACGATCTGCTTCGGTAAGCCATCTGCACGCCTCAAGACGGTGTCATTAGACACACCGACTGCGCCGTGCTGCATCTGACCATGAGTCGCAAGATGCGCCAACGCCGGCACCAGTCTCTCGCGTGGAGGGTCATCGACATCATCGAAGCCCTCGTCCGATGACAACTTCGCGTCTTCGCCGAGCTCCGAGCCACGAAGACTAAGTACAGAGATGCCTTTCTCCACACAGCTCGTCAGCATTCCCACGACTCTGTTCATGACATCTGGCTGGCCTTGCAGCTCTTTCACGCAGAGAGTGACAAGCTTAGCAGTCGTGGCTGCGTCTCCAAGCAAGATATCGCGCGTATATGCGAAGTCATCCTGACCCCCGCCAGCTCCCAGCTCAGCCATTATGGTGTTGTTGTGTCGTGATATGATAGGAGTGATCCTCACAAAATCTAAAGCGTTAGAGTTGTCCTCGTATTCCATGCTGATGACTTACCCTTGCTCCAAATGGCGCATCCGGTACCTCTTTCACACGAGTGAAGCTGGGTACTGCGCTCGCGAGTCAAGCAGCCTCTCTGGATATGGTTGCCATACTGGTAGCCGATCAATTTCGCCACTTCGGGAGGTCTTGGATCGACTCTTGATAAGGCTTGATACAGCGACATGCGATAGTCGTCCACGTGGATCTGTGCATGAAGAAAAGTCGATAGAGTCTGCCACACGTCTTCATACCCGAAGGTCCACGAATCGAGATAGAAATTGGTCCCAGCCGGATACCGAGCTACGGTGGCGAGCATCTCGGCGAGGCCGTCCGCTTTGGATGGAAATTCTCGGTACGGATCCGATTTTGTCGCGAAGGTAGTGTCCAAGTACAGGCAGTCTAGGCGTCTGATGGGAGAAGGGAACGAAGACTGCAGGCTGGCGGTGTTCGTGCTTGAGTGATCAGGAACAACAAAAGGGACGAGGGTAGGTTGACGTTGCAGCCACTTGACCCACCACCGTTCAGAGCGAACATCACCCGTGTAGAAGACGGTCTTGCCATTATCAAGACCTTCAATCAGAAAACAGACCGCGCCTACGCAATGATTGGCGTCGTAGAGAGTGAGGCGGATACGATTGTTAGGCGATAGCTCGATGACTGTCGGTGTCTCCAATGGGATGGGTATCAGTAGCTTCTTGAGAAGCTTGTACGTCTGAATGGGATGCTCCAAAATGCCCTTGGCGAAATTCATGCGGTGAGAGCGCTTTTCCAATCTCTGCACCATCTCCGCCGTGGCAGGTGAGCAGTACACGAATGGTGACCGGTAGGACTCCAGCCCTACGAGATGATCGCTGTGGATATGCGAAAGCATGCATGCGAGTGGCGCGCGCTCGCCTTCGATATTGCGGAAGTAGTCGATTCGGATGTCTGCAAACTCTTTGACGACGCCAGTGAATGTCGACATCTCTCGGTGCTCCGCCACCGCCGACGGTATGCGCCAGTGTGCGAGACGAGAGGGATGGTCAGTCGTGGCAAGATGAAGCAAATACACGAGGCGTGAAGCTACTTACGCTCTCGTTCGTGGGGCCGAAACGCGCGATCACGTGCAATGCTGGCTACATATGCGCTAAGGGGGCAACCACTGATGGGGACTTGCAATCGCTTTACGATGCAGGGACGCCCTTGCTCTGCAGACGGATGCAGCGTTGCATTCATGAGCCCGAAATCGATGTCGAGATGTTCCATCGGGCCATGTTCCTTGCGTTTGAAAGTGCTGCACTTCTCGACGCTTTTCGAGCAAGACAGACAAGTCTCCGAGAGTTTGCAGCACGTCCTTCGCTCTGAATCCTCCATTACCAGCCGAGCAGCCGAGCAGCTGAGCATATAGCACTGGAGCTTCCCGTCTCCTGCATCAATCACTATCGAGCTCAATGGTGTCTACTCCGCCAGCGCACATACTGTCCGCAGCCGCAGCAGCACGCTGCGCGGCCTTCGCCTTGAATACCGCCAACGCATCTCCAACATTTCCCGCCTCCTCTTCCTCCTCCTCGTCATCATCATCAATGTCCATCCTTTGTGTACCAGCCGCTAGATTAGCACCGGAGTCGTTACTCACTTCCTCGGCAGTTGCGTCCATCTCTTCATCCGCTCCTGGGGGCGGGGGCCCAACCAATGTTCCACTCGGCGCTGGGCCAGATGATGCCGATCGCTCCTTCACCGCCATGTCCATCGCCTGTTGTCGGTTCAAGCTTGGGTACGCGGGCCTTCCTACACTTTTGGCATCAAGCGTCTCAAGAGCCCTGCGCCATTCGCTTATCGCGTCCCTCGAACGAGCAGCATTTTTCGCTCCGACATTGTGTCCATTGGCTTCATGCAGGTCTAGTTGCTCCACACGAGTATCCGCCCAGAACCATGACTTGCCTTCGTCCCTGGCGATGCGTATGTCATGTACCTGGCTGTACTTCCTGCCTTCGATGACGCCAGGCGCTCCGTGGGACAGAGCGGCGGCAGATGGCAAATCTCTTGAGCTTACTTGGAGTCTTGGCTGGTTCAACGCTTGAAAGCCTGTTGAAGGTGGCGGCAGATGGCTGGGAGCGGTGAACCATTCTTTAATCGCGACTTGCTCGTAGACCTTCCCAAGAACGCGCGTGAAGGGGACCTCGATGCGCATTTTCGGTCTGGCAGGGTCAACGAGGTGGTACCAGGTCCCCAAGCCTGCCAGCGCGGACGGAAGATCACTAGCGCTGACGGGCAGCTTTCCAACTCCGTGGTAGCTGCAAGCAGGGTCGAGGGTGTATGCTTTGCCAGAGACATGCGTACAGGTATTGTACGGGTGGCCATCGTCGTAATCGTCGTCGCTGGCTTCGTCCAAGTTGACGATGCGGATCTTGATCGCGGTAATGACGAGCACATCTTTTACCACCTCCGGACTGATACCACGATCTTGCAGACGCACGGCATCGCCGACACATATCAGCTCACTGCCCATGAAGATGCCTTGTGCGAAGATTGAGGCCTCCGGCCATGTACCCTTGAAGTGAAATTTGCCCTGGACGCAGAAAGAGCTCGCAACTGTCAAAGCATGATTGATCGTCGGATATGCGGTCGGCAGACAGTCGGCTCCGCCTGCACCAAGGCATATTTGCCACATTGCTAGCGGTCGGATGGCGTGTAGCGGGATGTATTTGTGTTGTTTGGAGTAATGCTTGTTCGCGCTGTTGGGCTGCGGAAGAGGTTCAATGCGGAAGCCGGCGTCGGTGATGCCCAGCTGCTGACCCTGAGGAATGGCGTGAAGGTCGGCTTCCGTGATAGAACCGCGAGGTAGCTGCGTTATGACTCCTGCTTCCCATTGTGGCTTTCCGAGCCATGTGTTGCGGTGAGGATCAACAAGGCGCCAAGTCTGGGCAGAGCCATCCCAGCCGAGTGCTTGCTGCCATGCGGGACCCATATCTCGGACGAAGAGGACTACCTCGCCTTCGCGCGGGATATACGCTGGCATCTTCGCTGCTTTCTTCAACGCCCGTATCTGAGCGACATGACCGACTCGCCAGTCAGGCGACAGGTTCTCCGCCAGACTCTCGTCCACTTCGCCCTCCGGCCCTTCGGCCTTCAGCTTATCTATAAGCATCCGTAGCGCATCGGGCGTACCCTCTTCATCAACTTGCTTTTTCCGCACCTGATAATGTTGCGGGGCGGTGTGGTAGCCAGGCTGTGGCACTCCAGCCAATGGGTTGGGAGCAGGAAAGTGGCGAGACCGCACTTCGACACTATCGGTGCGCGCCTGAGCCGCACCACCTTTACCCTTACCGACACCTCGTGTCTTGGCTTGCCCAGAACAGAGCTTGCAAGTACAGCCGACAGCGCTTCCATGATCCATGAGGTAAAGGAAATGGTCCTTGAAGTCCGGTATCGATCGCGCAACGCCGTTGGGATGGCCGTATATGTAGCGATCTACATGCTTGCTGTCTCCGCCGCCAGCACCTCGCCGTTTCTCGTAGCCCATGAATCCGGCCGGTAACTCGTCTAGGCGATAGGTCGTGCCGTGCATCGGCAAGTTCTGGTGTCTTGCCCATATCTCACCGAGCTTGAGGAGCCAGTGTTCGTCATTGCGAGTGAAATCATTGGTTTTGGGGCCACGGCTGCTGTCGCCGTCGGATGCCGCTTTGTTGGTCGAGAGTATTGTCGTTGACATGGTCGCTACGCTCGCCACTGCCAGGGCCGCTGACGTGGCGGAGTTTGCGGGATCACGACATGGGCGGTCGGGATTGTTCGACGACAGTGAACATAGTAGGAACCTCCGCTCTATTCTTCGAGAATCAAAAGAGGTCGTCACTGCTACTTGGGCAGCGCGCCTCACTTCGAGGGGCAATAACTTCGTTCTTCGCCGTTTTGTAGGACCGGCGCACCAAGCTTACAAAGTGAGTAAAGGCTTCTCGATACTTAGGTTGCTCTAGGAGACTAGAACAAGAGCCTCGGCTTCTTGTATGGTTGTTGTGGGAGTGTTGTGACGGGATTTGATGGTGAAGGCGACTGAAATGAACGGGCAGCGACGAGCGAGGTTTCTGTGCCTCAGGCACCACAACCTTCCAAAGTCACCTCAAATCTACGGCCAGCGTCCGATTCAGGGCGGCAGAGGCCACCGAGCACTGTTACATGGCGACTTCGAGAGTCCTGACAACACGGAACGGTCCTGTAATGCCCGGTATATGTTACTGGGCAAGAAAGACATCGATCTCAGGTGTTCCAAGGCCATGGGCCTTCAAGCTTTTGATGTGGGAGCCGCCATTGCCAGGCATCTGTTGCAATCGCCGATCAGCGAGCGCGAATCCCTTGTCATATCCCGCTGGCAATAGCGGAGAGCAGGCGCGGCGGACGTCAAACCCTTGAGTGGTTCGGAGGCGCATGCTCCTTTCTTGCTTGCAAAGTCCAGGCCGTCGAGAGGCTATCAGATTCCTTCAAGCACGGAATCACGTTGTCGAAGGGAGACCTGGCTTTTGGCACTTCATCAATGTCTTCGAAGTCTGACCTTCGCAATTTACGAGAGGATTGGACGTGGTGCTGCAAAAATAAGTCGGGTTTGCGATCTATTCAGTACAACACTCCCGACGACTAGCTTTTCTGCGACCTGAGTCGTTAACGTCGTGCGTTTGACGAGGCCATCGCGCGGTAGAGATCGCTTTGAGTGCACGTCAGACTTCCGGAGACATTGAGTCTACGAGTGGGACGGCCCAAGAGTCTCTTGGGACGGGTCGGTGCCATCGCTCCGGCGGTGGGGCGCGAGCAAAGTCACATGAAAGATGCTGATGCAATTTGCGGTGAGGCCATCCGGCGAGGTATTGTTGCATTGAGCATATTGCACCGCCGCTTGTATGAGGTAGGAAGGCGATGAAGCTGTCATCTTCGTCGGCCCGGGATAGTCTGATATTCGCGGCAAGGATTGCAGCCGATAGCTTTGCTTTGAGTTCTTCCCTTGCTTGCTCCACCGAGCCATCCGCCTTTTCTTCCATTGCCATGTCGTTGCCCCGCGCTCAACAACATAGAGATCTAGTAGGACGCAAGGCAGAAGCGCCCAGCAATACGAGCCACGCTAGCAAACTTGTGTACATCGCCATCCTGAATATGTTGGTTCAGACGTTGTGAGAAGGGCTTGGCATCCGCGGCGATCAACAGCCTTTCGGACTCCACTTCGCCCGCGCGCCACAACTGCGGGGTTGCCCTGCACGCTTCTGCACAACACCACCACAGCTTCGACCGGACTTTTCCATAGCAATTCGCAAAGGGTGGTGTTCCGATCAATAATACCGCCGAAGCCATGGCCTTTCATCCACAGTGCGATTGGACGGGCTCCTCGGACCTTTTTGCAAGCCACGCTAGCGCCCCTCCCCCTCCGAGACCGTTTGCCCTGTTCCTGGTCTGCACATGCAAGCTATCGTCATGCAGCTCTGTTTTGTTTGCGGAGAAAGTGAGGAGCTCTGCATGGTATCGCGGGGCCATGGTCAGTGAACGAAGAAGTCAGCGACGCAGCAGCGACGCATAAGAAGGTAGGGCGGCCGCAATGCTGAAAGCCGGTAGATCTTGTCCGTCTCGTTCTCGACTTCATTCTTACTAGTGTAGAGTGAGACGAGATGGCGCGACTCGGCTGGAAAGCAGCGCTTCTAGCTGCGGGCTCTGTCGCCTATGCCCAGCACAGTACTATGTCGAAGAAGGCCGATGGCTCTACCTCCAGTCCCAGCATGACGGCGACGCCGACATACTCTTTGGGAACTGCCCTGGTCAACGGCACCTCTGTCACCTACTCTGTTCCTTATACCCCTCCTGCGAGTGTCGATAATGGACCCAATCTCCTGCCGAATATCTTGAAGTAAGCAACACAGTCCTGGCAGCCCTTCGCGGCATCGATGGCTGATGCGGTGTTCTATAGTGCCTCCGCCAAGGATGCCCAAACCCTCTGCCCTGGCTACAAGGCCAGCGATGTCCGGAAGACCGAGTTCGGCCTGACAGCCACCCTCAGTCTGGCTGGTCAAGCCTGTAACGTGTATGGAACCGATGTGGACTTCCTGGCGTTGACAATCGACTACCAGACCGCCCATAGGGTGCGCGTCTACATTGAGCCCAAGTACATCGACTCCAGCAACTACAGCCAGTACATCTTGTCTCCAGAGCTCGTGTACCTACCCGAGCAAGGCCACGTTATGCCCGCAACTCAGGACATTGATCTACAAGTTGTCTGGTCCAACGACCCGACGTTCTCCTTTACCGTCCTGAGGAAGTCAACCGGCGATGTCGTCTTCGACACCCGTGGCAGCGTTCTCGTATATGAAAACCAGTTCATCGAGTTCGTAACGCAGATGCCGCAAGACTACAACATCTATGGTAGGTCTCGAACATTCCGACAACCTGCCTCTTCGTTGACAGAATGTACATAGGCATGGGCGAGAGAATTCATGGGCTCAGACTTGGCAATAACTTTACCACCACATTCTACGCTGCCGATGCTGGCGATCCAATCGACCGGAATATTTACGGCAACCATCCTGTATACCTTGATACGCGGTACTACGAGGTCGACAATAGCACAGGGGAGAGGAAATATATCTCGACTGCTAATGCTACCGCTGGCGGTCACTACGAGAGCTATTCTCATGGCGTGTACAACAGAAACTCCCACGGCATGGAGGCGTGAGTTGCTATGCATTCGAGGTTCAGTCTCAGTCCTCTGATCAGTCCTCTTAGCCTATTACTTCCTTCCAACATCACCTGGCGAGCGCTAGGAGGAACGGTAGCTACATATGCTTCACTGATATAATCAAAAAAGCTGACCTCCCACAGATCGACCTTTACTTTATGGACGGTCCCACACCTAACGATGTATTCGGACAATATACTGTCGGTGCTGTCGGAACCCCAGCGATGCAACAGTACTGGACCTTTGGCTTCCATCAATGTGAGTCACCCACCCAGTTGCAAGGCTCCGAGAAGGATCGCTCACAAACTGTTAGGCCGGTGGGGATATAAGAACTGGAGCGAGGACGAGGACGTGGTCAAAAACTACCGCAAATTCGACATTCCTCTCGAGACTATGTAAGTGCAATCATCGTAGTGGCAAGCCGGGGATAACATTGCTGACTCTCAATAGGTGGAATGGTTGGTCTTGATGCTCAATTAAAAATTGTCTCGGAAGCTAACTCTTCGCCGACATCGATTATATGTTTCAATATCGGGACTTCACCAACGACCCCAACACTTTCCCAGTCGGACCTGGCGAAGCTTTCCTTTCCAGACTGCATGCCCAAGGCCAGCACTACATTCCCATCGTGGACTCTGCGCTCTACATCCCCAACCCGTACAATGCCTCGGACAACTACAGCATCTACTGGGATGGCCATGAGTCCGGCGTCTGGCTGCAGGATGGCCACGGCAACGAGTATATTGGAGATGTCTGGCCCGGCTACACCGTCTTCCCAGACTGGCATGCCGAGCAGAGTGTTCCATGGTGGACGAGATCCATGCAAGGCCACCACGACCGTATTCCGTGGGACGGTATCTGGCTCGACATGTCGGAAGTCAGCTCCTTCTGCTATGGTTCTTGCGGGACGGGTAATCTATCTCTCAACCCCATCCACCCTCCGTTCAGTCTGCCGGGCGAACCTGGAAGTGTAAGCTTCATCCATTCTTCCGCGCCGTCCGCATTTTAGCATGTCCGAGCTAAGCCATCATGTTGTAGGTCATTTACAGCTATCCCGAGGGCTTCAATATCACGAATGCCACCGAGGCAGCATCCGCTACCTCTGCATCCATGGCCCAATCATCTTCCGCCGCTGCTGCCAACCCACCAAGCACCGCCACGCAGCCTTACGTCTCGAGCGTGGTAACTCCGGGCGTCTGGAACGTCAATGTGCCACCCTACACGATCAACAACATCAACGGTGCTCTCGGTGTCCATGCCGTCTTGCCAAACGCTACACACGCCGACGGCCAGCTGGAATACGCAGTGTAAGTCGTCGTGCTAGGGGACACGCCACTTGGCACTGACCTTGTCCCTCCAGCCACAACCTCTTCGGCCATCAGATCATCAATGCCACCTACCATGCGCTGCTCTCGATCATCCCGGGCAAGAGGCCGTTCATCATCGGTCGCTCCACCTTTGCTGGTGATGGCAAGCATGCTGGTCATTGGGGCGGCGACAATACGTCACTGTTCGCTTACATGGTAACAGCTCGCATGGCCTCACACCATTTTCTCATACTGACTGTGTTGCAGTACTTCTCAATCTCGCAGGCTCTGAACTTCGCCATCTTCGGCATCCCCATGTTCGGCGTCGATACCTGTGGCTTCAACGGAAACACTGACGAGGAGCTCTGCAACCGCTGGATGCAGCTGTCCGCTTTCTTCCCATTCTACCGCAACCACAATGTCCTCAGTGCTATCCCGCAAGAAGCCTTTCGCTGGGCGTCGGTCATCGAGGCGTCGAAGAAGGCAATGGCCATCCGCTACTCCCTTTTGCCGTACATGTACACGCTGTTCTACTACGCATCGACGACTGGAAGTACCGTCATGCGTGCTCTGTTCTGGGAGGCAAGTCCGATCTCATGCCTCACAACTTGGAGCCCGCTAACATCTCATAGTTCCCCAACGACCCTACCCTCGCCGCCATCGACAACGTCTTCCTCCTCGGCCCAGCGATTATGGTCGCTCCAGCCCTCGGCCAGGGCCAGACGCAGGTTCAGACTGTCTTCCCCGGCGTGGCCAATGGCCAAGTGTGGTACGACTGGTACTCGCAAGAGATGATCGACGCACAGCCGGGCGAGAACAAGACCTTCTCTGCGCCGCTGGGACACATCCCCGTCTTCATCCGCGGCGGCTATGTGCTCCCGCAGCAAGAGGCTCTCTACACCACTGCTGAGTGCCGCAACAGCTCTTGGTCGCTCATAGCTGCCTTGAGCAACGATGAGACGGCTACCGGATCGCTCTACGTCGATGACGGAGAGTCCCCTGTCCAGGAGGCCACGCTGCTCGCCGAGTTCACTGTCAGCAATGGCAGCTTGTGGGCTTCCGCTCGCGGCTTGTACCAGGACAGAAATGTGAGATCGTTGCCGTTGAAGTTATGCGCAATTTCGCTAACGCTTTTCAGGCTCTCGCGAACGTCACTGTACTCGGTGTCCAGAGCAAGCCGTCCTCGGTTACCCTCAACGGCCAGAGCATCATGAGCAGCTGCTCGTACAACGCAACGAGCAAGGTACTGAGCGCCAAAGGTCTACAGAGCGCGACCAGTATGGGTGCCTGGGCGCAGGACTGGGTCATGTCCTGGTCGTAAGCCTCATCAAAGAGATTGTTATCGGGGGACGAAGACAGTCTGTACTTGCATACGATCGCGCAGAGAACGTGCATGGACATCCACGCAGCCTGCGCTCCCCCCCTATCAGTCTGTCTTTTCTTCAAGTGGCAGCAGAAGGTCGCGCTCTCGCTTGATTAAGCATCGATCAATCATCTCTCGCGAACACCAGTAATATCCACACTTCCCCTTCGGCCAGGAAGCGTTCTCGTGCCGAACCTGCCCAATTGAGTCAATGCAACCACGTGACCAAACCCTGCGTATCAATGCCAAGAGATTTAGCGCGCAGTGACGCCAGTCCAGCGGCAACTGAAGGCCACGCGCGCCTCTCTCACTGGGCGGGTCAACGCAGCGCGTTCGTAGATCCTCAAATATACATCCATGGTTGGGGGTGAGTAGGCGAGCTTCTCTTCATGCCTTTCCCCGTCATTCACGCAAGTTCCGGATTAGATTGCCTGCAAGCCCAACGGCTGTGTGCGTAGGCCACGCCGACAGGTCCATACTAAGACAAAAGGCTGCAACATGGCGAGAACGCGCAGAGCGCGCCCAGATTTATCCGAGTCATGGGATGACGTTGAGGCCGAAGAGGACAACCACATCTACTCCGAGGAAGACGAGCGGCAGGAGATGCGGGGCTCTTACCGCCCAGATGCAAGGGAGGAGCGATGGAGAAGAGATATGCGAACCAGCAGGGTGGGTATTGCGAGCAAGGACAAGCCTCGGCGCAGCTCGAGGCTGTCAGAGGGACCGGAGCTGCGTATTCCTTCCTCGCCAGACGCCGGATCGACCACGAGTAGCCAGCGATTGCGGACTTCCACACCACATTTCAGGCTTAAAGAGCGGTCGATGACGAGCGATGCGGGAAAGCTGAATGGGAAAGGGCAGGCGAAGATGCGAGCATCCACTCCACACTTCAGACTGAACCAGAGGTCAATGACGAGCGACGCTGGCAAGTTTGGCTCAAGGTTGAAGGATGAGGACGACAGTGAGGACGAGGAAGATGGCAGTGCAAGGGGACAAGCACCGGTCTGGAAGCGAGGGCTGATATCAGTGGTGGCGTACGCTGCAGATGTGGTGGGGCTGGCACTTTGCAATATGAAGCCTATCTTTGGCTATCTGTTACTGGCCTACGTCTTGGGAGGCGCCGTGATCTTCTCTCTTGGTTTCCTGACGAACAGCGTCAATAATGCGCTGACTCCGATCTGCCGGATACCGGGCGTATCATGGTTACAATTACCTTTCTGTCCGACCGAGCCTGTGGCGGAGATCAAAGGCGCTGCAGAGTTCGACCAGCTTGTCCAGGTGCAGTCGCAGTTTGAGGATGTTCTGGCGAGCGCTGAGGTCGGCGCTACTCTGCCCATGGTAAGCTATGCGCAGACCAATTCAAAATGTCATTGCTTGGCTGATTGCGTGACAGGACATGAAGCGCTCAGAAGCGGGCATCCGCGACCTCAAGCATGTAGTTCACTACAGCAATTTGCCATCAAAGAACGAGCTCGTATTTGAGTTTGGCGGTTTCATCGACACAGCCAAGCAAGCAAGTAATGATCTAAGCCGATTCAGCTCACGCATTGGCCGGGCGTTGGACCAGATCCTGAGCACAAATCGCTGGACGCTCTCAGTCATCGACGGCTTCAGTGCTGCAGAAAGTGGCCAGGGGTCAATATCGAGATGGTTCAGCGAGAACATGAACATCTTCGCGCCATTCCAGCCTGTCAGCTTGTCGCGGGACATTCTGATGGACCAGTACCTTCGCCACACCAGTGCTGTCGAAGAGCAGATACTCGCGCTCATCTCCGAAGCCCACGCCTTACTGAACATATTGGACAATTTGGACGGTCGCCTCGACGTCATTGCCTCCATTGCCACGCGCGACGGCATCACAGTTCAAGGTGACAAGGAGGAGCTTTTTGCGTACCTCTGGACCAAGCTCGGGGGCAACAAATCTTCAGTCGCTAAGCTGGAGAAGCAATTAGAGCTGCTCAAGGAGGTGGGCAGGTACCGTCGCCAAGCGTGGGCGCACGTCACCACGACCGTCGTGAAGCTGCAAGCTATTCGCGACAATCTCGAAGATTTGCGGGAGAGGGTCGCATTGCCGGAGACAATTGGCGACAAGGTACCGTTGGAGGTGCATATCGAAAACATCAATCGCGGCATTGAACGGCTGGAGCAGCAGCGTGATGCCAACAGGAGACTGGAAGCGGACAACTATGCGCGGGTTATTGCACGGGCGGAGCGGGGCGAGAAGCGCTCGATTGGAGATAGGGAGCTTTGAGGACAGACCTCAGTTTGCTGGCGATGGTGTAACAGCGCAACGTAGCGGTTCGTAGTGCGATTATGTGTTCGAGGCGATATAGAAGTTGCAGGAAGATCTGGATGATACCCCTTTTACGCAGGATAGCATGAGGATGATGAGACGTCTAGAACTAAAACACCTCGGACTTGAAGTCCAATACTGTTACTTGTAACGAATGGAGTGTCTAGCAAAGCATCAGACCAAGACTGGGTAAGGTCTCCATCAAGGGCCTCCTTCGCCTCCCAATCTTAAGCACTCGCCAAAGCAGAAGGCACGCTTTGCCAAGACCCGTGGCGGATTGCGGGGCCGACAGATCGCCCACTTTCGCCAACTTCACATCTTCTGAAACTGTCACTATCGACCTGTCAGTTGTCCCTCATTAACCATGAGCTTTTCGTTCGGCTTCGCGGATGACGAAGATGATCACGATGAAAATTCTGGCGTGAACGCCGTCAAGTCGGCGGAGAGCCGTGCGCATGAGACGCTTGCCCCAGTCAAGGAGCACTCGCTCGAGGAGCTGGTAGGTAAGAACTCTCCCGCTGCCCACGATGAGGCGCATGCATCCTGTCCATTTTGCGGCTTGAGTTATACTGAAGCATCTGCAGATCTCGAGTCTGCCTGAATGCCTGAGCTACAGCACCGTCAAGATCGAATCGCCGACTGGGCGAGTTTCGTACCTGCCTAGACGGGAGCTTTACGACGTTCGGGTGCAGCTGCTCCAGGAAGGCTCCGATAACGACGCTGTCATAGATCAGCTGGACAAGTCCGATCTGCGATCAGGTGTCTATGAAGGTGGCTTCAAGACATGGGAATGCTCGCTAGACCTCGCGAATCTCCTGCTCGATCGCGGTCCGCGGAAAGACATTGACGAGCTTGTTAGATGCGACCAGATCATTGAGGTGAGCGTTTGATCTGTATGCCAAAGACTGTCGCTGACAACTGTACCTCCAGCTTGGGGCAGGCACGGCATTACCAAGCTTGGTCCTGTTTCAGCATGCTTTGACGAACGGCATCCCTATGACCTTCACGCTAGCCGACTACAACGACAGTGTACTGCGGCTGGTGACGCTGCCAAACCTGATACTTGCATGGGCCGCATGCACCAAGCAGTCCGACTTTCCGACTCCGGTCCTCGACGATGCCAGCAGAGATGACCTCGAGCTGTCCCCGGAGCTCGTCCGACGCTTTGCGGCAGATATGCAGTCAAGGAACATCACGCTTCACTTCCTTTCTGGCCCTTGGTCGCCAGCATTGGCTGAGCTGATACCGGCGTCGGGCGTTGAGATGGGCACGGTGATCCTCGCCGCTGAAACGATCTACAGCCCTGAGTCGACGGAGGCTTTTGTCAACCTGCTTTGTGTGTTGCTCAAGCGAGTCAAGATGTCCAAGGCGATGATTGCGGCGAAGAGGATGTATTTTGGCGTGGGAGGCAGCGTCGACGGGCTGAAGGCCTCGTGCCGGGAGCATGGCGCCGTGGCGTACGAGATTGAGAATCATGGAGTCTCAGGCATGGATGTCGGAGTGGGAAGGGCACTGGTGGAGGTGCAGATGTATTGAGTTGGAATGCGCTGGCCTGGGTTCGTCAGCCTTCCCTCGCACTCTTGGTGGGCGCAGCACGATTTGTAGGCATCGGAGACCGATTCCAGATAAGTAGTCCCGGGGCACGCTTCAATTCGGATCTACCGCCATCCCGTCGTTGTCGTCGGGGGATGAGCTATGATTGCGGAAACGTCCGCTCTTTTCTCATCAGCAAAGATCCCGCGCTCCAACAGTCACGCCTGCCCCACGAATAAACGCGAGCGTAACGTGCCGGTGCCGTCACACTGACTGGGAGTCTCTTTCGCTTCTTCCTCCCACGTTTGCTTCAACATCAACATCACCATATCTCCAAGGCAAGACCAAGATCAATTCCACGTCCTGGTGGAGAATACGTTGCCTACAGAAGCGACCACTGACACCCTGGCCACTGCGCCGTGTGCCTCCTTCACCAGAGATGGCGAGTAAGCCGACGGGCCGATGCAATCTCTTTCACCCTTCCAAGGCTGGACACTCGCACAGAGCAGCCGCGAGACAGCCTCGTCGATGCCGACAAATGGATTGACCATGCAACATCGTTCCGCGCCCGAATTCCTCCTCGCCGCGCGTCCGGTCCTCCGGCTCCCAGCAACTTCTTGCGCGATCCCATGCGTGCCCGGCTAAAGAGGTGTCTGATGAAAATCCGACGCGCGCGTCCCTGGCTCCAAAGTCTGTTGCGCGTGCGCGCTCGAGGCAGACAAGCTGTTCCTTCCGACGCCTCCGTGCCGGGCTGCCGGGTGCCGTCGATGGCAAGGGCAGTCGGGACTTGACGCAGGGTGCGACCAGGTCCCCGTGAGCGGTGCTCCGCCCCCCACGGAGGAGCTCTTGCGGCGATTGAGGCTTCGGATTGTCGTCACTCAGGCTTCGCCGTCCGCTGCTGTGGCCTCAAGAGGGCCCCCTGTGCGTTTTCGTGGCACGCGGCAGTCATCCACGGGCGGGAATGAATTGGCTGCGCCGCATCTTCGTCGCTGTCTCTGACGCCATGCGTCGAGCCTGGACGACTGCTCGCGTTCCCCTGTCCTCTCGCGGGCGCACCTGACTTTTTGCAAGAGGCCGCTGACGGCCGGAAAGGGCGGCACGGAGACCACGGCAGTCGGTTCGAGACGTTGGCGTGCCAGGCTTGGTCGGCGCGGATCCGGCGGGTGCCTGTATTGCAACCGTCGCTCACTCAATGGGTTTCTACCTGTGCTGGAGGAGCTTGGCCTCTTGCTCGAGGGGCCCGATGCTTCGCAAGTGACTCAGCCCGCAGCGAATCGACATCGCGTTCTGCGGACCTTATGTCAGTTTGCAGGGCTTTGTGGGTTTGTTGTCCCGCTTGTCCAATACGGCTATCTTTCTCCCGAACCATGTCGTCCGCGCGCCGAACGACTCCGTCCTTGCAGGAGATCAAGTCAGCTTGCTGCCGGAGCAGACTGGCGCTCCACAGCACCGCATCGTCCGTGGACTCGACCAAACCGTCCTTCTCGCGCAGTCCCCGGCACAGCTACTCAGCCTCCACGTCCTCGTTCTATATCAATCCTCCCTCCCAGCGAAGCGAAGTCGCCGTCTCGCCAATCCACGAGTCCCAAATTGTTTCGATCCCCTTGGCTCCTGATCCGGCCGCTGCGTCTCCAGCGTTCGACAGCATCGGTGCTCGTGGGCCTGGAGTCGCGGTTCGGAGCCTGCTTTTTCGATCGGCTGGCCGCTCGATTGCGTCGGCGCGCTGCCGTGCAGTCTTCATCAGACATTGGTGTGCTTGCCTCTATTGCTTGCGCTATGCTGGCGAGGAGGTCGTTGGAGTTACTTGGTATATGTAAATGACCGGGGCGGGGGCGTGCTGACGGCAGTTGAGGCGGCTTCGAATGTAGGTTCTCCAGGGTTTCGAAGTTCTTTGGGTACGAAATTCTTTTGGCAGAAGCAACGTACGCAGCACCAACTTTGTGCCTTGTTTATCTGGCCTGCCCCACCCCGCCGCCAGTGTAACGAGATTTCCTTCCCTTGATTCCTTCTCGACATCCCAGTCCACCACACCAACACACACGCCTGCCCCTCCTGTCCTCCCCCGTCTGACATGCCGAACGCAGGGCTTCTGCCTCCTCGCAACCGCGTCTCCCAGACCCGGTCTGGCGTCGCTCGCTCTCCTCTACCCGCTTCTATCGCCCCCGGCCCCTTCCCATGCCCACAACATTCCTCAGAGTCCCAAACGCCAAAACCTCCCCGATGCGCTCCCTTCCACTGAGAAGCATGACCAATCGATCGATCCCGCATCCCCAACCCCCCGTAGGAGGTAGGCCCCATTCCAAGGCCTCCACGAAGCCGTGATCCATCTGCATTGCCTCGTCGTCTCCGCCAGCAGCACCACCCTTCCCCTTCTCGCCCTCGGCGGGACTGGCGTCGGGGTGACCGGCATCACGTTGTCGCTGCTGCTCCAGAAACTTCCGCCGTTGTTCGAACGGCGAGTTCTCTTCCTCGTACATGTTCGCATACTCCCGTCCCTTGATGAAGAGTTCCGCGCGCGCGGCTACGGTCTGGCCGGTCGTCGGGCAGACGAAGTGTTTACTGAGCGGCGACATGGCGGCGGGGTGGTGCGTGATGAAGGTCGGCTGGTCGCAGAGGGGCTCCAGGAAACGGCCGGCTAGGGCATCGAGGAGGCGGGGGAGGGTCGGGGTGGCGGGAGGGGGGAGGGCGTGGGATGCGAAGAGTGCGAGGAGGTCGGAGGCGGCGGTGGGACCGCGGAGGTCGGGGAGGGCGGCGTGCATTTCGCGCTCGAGGGTGGGGAGGAATTCGAGGCGGGGGTAGGGGCCGCGGAGGTCCGTGTCCAGGGTGGGCAGGGGCTTGAGCGTTCGGCCCTGCACCAGGGATTCGAGATGCGCTTGCGTGTTGCCCAGCAGCTTCTCGGTCTTCTCCATCAGTCCGTCCAGCGTGGCGTACGCTTCGTAGAACTCGCAGATGGCGAATTCGGGGTTGTGGGTGGCGTCTACGCCTTCGTTGCGAAACGCCGGACCGATCTCGTAGACGCGCGGCATCCCTCCGACTACCAGTCGCTTCAGCCACAGCTCGGGGGCGATGCGGAGGTGCAGGACCTGATCCTGCAGTTCGGTCGCCACCGTCGCAAATGGCCTGGCCACCGCCCCCCCGGCCGAGGCTGTGAGGAGCGGCGTCGAGACTTTGACGAAGTCCTGCTCGGAGAAGAAGTGGTTGAAGTAGCTGTCGATGTGGTGGCGGACCAGGAGCGGGGTGATGGTGTCGGGGTTGACGAGCATGTCGACATGTCGCTGGCGGGCTCGGGTTTCAGCATCGTCTAACGCGTCCGGGATCTGATGCAAAGACGGCGCTAGCAGGGTGGGAAGTGCGGTGGCGGCGATGGAAAGCTCGCCCCGAGCTGTCCGGTGCGCGCGGCCGGTGACGGCGAGATGGTCGCCTTTGCGGGCGAGTCGGGCGAAGCGCTTGAATGCGGCCGGGCTGGCGGCCACGGCCTTCAGCTGTATCACCGCCTGGAGAGCGTGGGTGCCATCGTGGAGGTCGGCGAAGATGAGCTTGGAGCCGGCGGTGCGGACCGAGTGCAGCCTGCCTGTCTGGTTCAGCGGTCGCTCGCTTGCATCGGGGGAGTGCTGCTGTACCTGCTACCACGATCTCCTGCCCATCCTGCACCGTCTCTCCCGGACGAAGCCGCTCCTGGGCAGCCCGGAAGTCCGCCATCGCCGTCCTCCGTGCATCAAAGCCTGGGGGGAGCCGCGGATAGCAATGCTCGAGCGAAGCGCCATCCTGCTGCAGCTGCGCGACCCTCTTCTCGTAATCATGCGTGACCTCCTCGCTCGACAGGCGTGTACCCAGAATGGAGAAGGAGCGGGGGGAAGACTGGTAGCGGAGGAAATTGACGAAGAGGTGTGGACGCAGGCGGCGGACGAGGGGAGGGGACATTGTATACCTACCTCGATCGCGTCAGCTGGCTGTGATGCGGTGGGATCCCTGATGACAGGGAGGTGGTGGTGGTGGTGGTGGAGGAGGTGGAGGCGGCGGGGGCGGTGTGGGGGCGTCAGGTTGGGTGCAAGGGTGCGATCACGCCTCCGACGAGGTCATTCGCAACGGTTCTTGTGTCTGTGTGGTTCATCGTGTAGCCCAGCCGTGGAGCGGCTCCGAGGCGCTGACCGACCTTTTTCGTGCCCTCTACGTGCGCGTCGCGCGTGCGCGTGCGCGTACGTGTCCGTGTCGATGTCGACGTCGGTGTCGGTGTCGATGTCGGTGTCGGCGTTCACGGCTGACTGACCGCAGGAGGTGGGACAGCCGAGGCGACCGCACCGCACCGCACCGCGCCCCGCCCTCACTCTCCCGCTCGACGCCGCCGCCGCCCGCCCGCCCGCCCGCCCGCCGAATCGCGGTGCGACGCACAGACGGCGCCAAGCGCGGCAGTCCTCGCGCCCCGTTGTCGCCTCATCGCGCATGGGTCACGGGCATCCGCACCAGGCAGGCACACGCCCGGGCCTGGCGCAACCGTCACTCGTCGTCGTTTTCCAGCGCCCGCGCCCGCGCCCGCGCCCGCGCCCGATCCGCCCTCTCCTCGGCGGCGGCGCATCGACACGCTTCCCCCGCCCCCCCCCCCCAACCGCCGCCAAGGCATCCCCCGGCTTTCTCGGCCCCGATCGGCCAGAAAGCCCCTAGCTGGACCCTGCCGCATTCGCTTGCCCCCGCCAAAAAAAGGGCTGACGACCCAGGCAAGGCAGCCGCGTGGGCGTGAAACGCGACGGCCAGACCCCTCGCCGCTACACACGCTTCCCACTGCTTCCCACTGCTTCCGCCCCTGCGCAGTCCCTGTCAGACGCTCGTTCGCATACTACACTCCCATCCCCATCCCCACTGCCACTACACCTCACGACCACACCCACACCCACACCCACACCCGCACCCGCACCCGCTCACCTCTTCCAACTCACCGACCCGCGCTTCCGCCGCGCCCCCGCGCATCTCCTGCGCAATCCGCCCACCACCACCACCACCGCTCCTCCCCCGAATCAGGCCGCTACTCCCCGGCGGCCGCCCACCCCCCCGCCGCCAAAATAGGTCCCTCCAACCACAGAACCCGCACCTCCCTCCTCGGCGGCGCCGGCGGCGGGCCCGGCATCTCCTCCTACGAACCCCTCGCCGACCGCAGCGCCAGCGACGGCGCCTACGCGCCCGGCGGCTACCATGACCGCCAAGGCCTAGTCCCCGCGCGGCCCCCGAGCAGCGGCGGCCGCCGTGGCCGCGCGAGGTCCGGGCGCGTGTACATGCCCACCACCAAATGGACCTGGGCCTTCTTCCTGGTGTCTCTGTTCCAGTGCATGGCCGCGCTGGCGCTGGAGGGCTTCGTGTTCGGGCAGTTCCAGGCGAGCCTGCAGCTGGGCCGGAGGAAGAACGATCCGCCCGGTGACGCGCTGACCATCCCGACCTATCTGGCCCTGTTCATCTTCGGCTTCATCTACGAGTTGGTTCTGGTCTGGGATGCGCTGAGGATGAAGAACACGATCCAGGTCATCGGCATCTGTCTGTGCAACCTGGCCCTGTTCATCTACGCCGCGGTCGAGATGACGCAGGTGGATCGTGCGGTCTACAGGCTGGAGAGCGAAGGCTTCATCGAGCTGGGGACATGGGCGCAGTTGCGCCCATATCTGATCGCCGGGCCGTGCGTGATCGCGCTCGGGACGGCGTGCCTGGCTTTCACGGCGTGGAAGCTCTACGACGAATTCGCCTGGACGATCTACAAACACATCTCCGCCGACCTCCGCCTCAAACGACGATTCCTCACCTACCAGGTGCGCCTCCACCCCGCCCCGCCCCGCCATTTCCCTGACCCTGACTGACGTGGGACCTGCAGATCTACATCGCCCTCCTCAAATTCGACTTCTTCTTCTTCCTCGGCTTCACCGTCCAGTTCCTCGTCGTCGTCCCCCACACCACCCGCTTCGAGTTCTGGCTCACCGTCGCCGCCCTCCCCACCACCATCGCCCTCCTCTTCCTCGCCGCCTACTTCACCCAGCGCGAGAGCAAACCGGGCCAGGTCCTCGTCATCTGCGTCTATTTCGCGGGCATGGCGTACTTCGTCTTCAAACTCGTGCGCATGTACGACGCGAGTCCGCAGCGGCAGGCGGAGTATTTCCCCGCTCGGAACTCGTTAACCATCTTCGCCATCCTGACGCTGTTGGCCTTGGTCGTGACCATGGTGGTGGCGTGTGTGTGTATGAACAATTTCGGCAAGGGCTTGAAGCCGCACATCGGGTCGCGGAGCGCCCGCGCGAGCGCCGACGATGGCAAGTTCGGCACGGGGTATGGAGGCGACGGTCTGCCGAGCCATATCCACCCGTTGGGACAGGTCCAGGGGAGGATGACGATCGATTGAGACGGTCTTGCGGGATCAGGCACATGGGTGGCGTTTCCAGGCCATGGGAGAGCGTTGTGATATCCAATGACTGGGGGGTTTTGACGGCTAGATGTTCTGCTGCGCTGCTTGACGCTCGCGTGACACCCGCACTCACGAGATCCCCTCCGTTCACAATTCTACTGCGAGTCGGGCACAATGCGTGTCATGTTCCACATCGGACGTCCCGCCTCGGCTTGGCAAGGCTGAGGCTTCCTGCCCCATTTAAGCTCGGCTGTACTCCACATGAGCTAGCAGCGGCAGCCTTGCGAGGTCGGAGCTGGCAGGTCGTAACTTGCAGGTCTTTCGCATCGCAAACCAGACGGCTTCTGCTGCTGCGAGTGTGGCACTGGAACCATCTACCACCCAATCTACGGGGTTGGGGTGAGAAGAGTGGCGAGGCTGTCGTCCACACCGCGAGATTGCTGCTCCCGCCAACCCACATCTGGCACCGGACCGCAAGACGAGAAACCCACGCTGGACACGTCGATCGACCGCGAAAACCGACGTCGAAGCATCCGCTTTACCCTGCAAGGATCGAGGCAGGACTACACGACCCTTCGCTAGATCTCGCGAGCAATTCACCGAACCCTCTCCCCAATCAAACACCATGGTCCTGACCATCCACCACCTCCAAGTCTCCCAATCCGAACGCCTCCCCTGGCTCTGCGAAGAACTCTCCATCCCCTACGAGCTCCGCCGCTACAAGCGCAGCCCGCTGCTCTCCCCGCCGGCCTACATCGCCCTGCACCCCCTGGGCGCCGCGCCCGTCATCACCGACGGCCCCGCCGACCAGCCCCTCACTCTGGCCGAATCCGCCGCCTGCGTCGAGTACATCGTGCAGGCCCACGGATGCGGCCGGCTGATGCGTCGGCCCGCGCAGGCCGGCTACGTCGATTTTTTGTATTGGTGGCATTTCTCCAACGGGACGCTGCAGCCGGCCATCGCGAGGTTGATGACGTTGCGGTTCGCGGGGTGTGGGGAGGAGAGTAATGTGCGGGTTCGCGCGGAGAATAAGGTGCATGGGATTCTTGAGTTCTTGGATCAGAGGGTTGGGGCGACGGGGGCGTGGGTGGCGGGCGCGGGGGGGAAGGGGGAGGGGGAGGGGGAGGAGGAGGAGGAGGAGGAGGAGGAGGACGGGTTCACGGCTGCTGACATCGTAAGTCACGAGCGGTCGGGAAAGTTTGGGGCGTCTTCTGGCGTGGATGGGGATGCTGATTCTGGAGTTGATCGCAGATGATTGTGTTTTCACTGACGACGATGAGGCGGTTCTGCCCGCTCGATCTGTCGAGGTATGAGAACATCTTGGCGTATCTGAGGCGGGTGAGCGAGAGGGAGGGGTATAGGCGGGCGATGGCGAAGAGTGATCCGGAGATGGACGTGGAGGATTTGATCCGAGGTCCGCCGCCTGCGCCTTTCGAGGGCTTGCAGAGGAAGTGACGCTGCAGCGTCCTGTGCGGCTACATGGTGGGCCGCGCTGCTCGGACTGCCGTCGCTCTCATGGAGGCGCGGCACGACACGCGCGGGGGCTCAGTTCATCCGATTCATCACTTCCTCCCCCTTCATCCACCTCTCCACATTCTCCGCCTGCTCCTGGTACCACCTGTGCAGCGTCCCGGCATTCGCATAACCCATGTGCGGACTCAGCACCACCTCGCTCTTCGCCCACTGCCCCGCCGTCCTCCAGGGACTGTCTGACGGCAGAGGTTCTTCCCAGTACACATCCAGCCCCGCGCCGCCTATCTTGCCTTGCGTGAGCGCGGCAATGAGAGCGGCCTCGTCGATCAATGGTCCGCGGGACGTGTTGATCAGCACGGCATTCCGCTTCATCCACCCCAATTCCCGGGCCCCGACGACGTTCTTCGTCCGCGCCGAAAGCACCAGATGCAGGCTCACGACGTCGCTGTGCCTCCACAATTCCTCCTTCCCCACGACCTCCACCACGCCCTTGCCCGCCGCCGCATCGGCTTTCTCCTGCGTGAGATTCTCGCTCCAGGCCAGCACTCTCATGCCCCAGGCCTGCTTGCCTACCAATGCCGTGGCGAGACCCAGCTTCCCCAGCCCGACGATGCCGAGAGTCTTCCCGGCAATCGGCACCATCAGCCCGCTCTGCCAGGCTTTTTTGTCGTCCGACTTCAACGCGGCATCGTCCCGCGGGATCCGGCACAGGAGGGAGAGGATCAGGGCCCAGGCATGTTGGACCACGGAGCTGTGGCCCTTCGGCACCGGCTTCTCGGGTAGCTGGGCCAGCTTCTCCGGGTCGGTCGGCACGTCGCCCGTCGTCCCGCACACGGGGATGCCTCGCGCGGCGGCGCAGGCTTGGTCGATGGCGGCGTTGCGGACGCTGGAGTTGAGGATGAGCTGGAGGTTGGGCAGGCGTTCGAGCAGCGCTTTCGGCAAGGGCGTCCGTTCCCGCATCGTCGAGATGATTTGGTACGGCTGCAGACGCTTGACGAGTTGCTCGAGCTGGTCGGCCTTCGCAGGATTGAGCGTTTCGGCATACTCGTCGATCTGGAGATTGGGGACGCGACTGAAGTGTTGCCGGGCTATGCCTGGATAGTCATCCAGGATCGCGAGCTTGACTGGCGTCGACATGGTGGCCACGCGGCGGGTGGTCGTAGTGTGGATGGGCAGATGGTTGGTTAGCGTGGCGAGCCTCAGTAGCATGCGTGGACGGCTATGACTGGCGGACGGCGGAGACGCGGCAATGTGGTTGATGTCAGCCGTGAGAGACCTGGCGAAGCTCGGGGGCGCTGAGAAAAAGGGGGAGATCAGTGGAGGTTTGATGTCTGTTGCATCAACCGCGCTGATGTTGTAGTCTACTAGATCTCACAGGTGGGGTAGGCTCAGCCGGTATCGGCTCCCGTGCCCTATCTCGCGGTTATCCTATGGGCCAGCGATATATGGCGCAGTGTCGCCCGAGCAATCAAATTGACGGCAAGTCTGTGATGACCGGGACCTCAATCCCGCGCTCGATGCTGTGCCAACGCAGCAGCACACCACCGCCAGCTAGCTCTACTCCTCCTCCCTCTCCCGCCGAGAGGCCCGCTCAATCTCCCGCTTCATCCCTTCCAGCCGCCGGTGCATCGCCCATAGATGCTCCCGGTCCTCTTGGCTGACCCTCTCACCCCGGGCCTCCTTCGCGGCTTGCTCCTCGTACAACTCCAGATACTTCGGATAATACACCGCCCGAAACTTCTCCGCTTGGCTGACCCCTTGAGCATAGGTGATGGTATCCAGGATCGAGTCGGCAGCCGGAGAGGTCGGCGCTGTCGATGCAGACGTGGCCGTTTGAGAGTCGGAGGAGTTGGACGTGGTTTTGCGATGCTTCGGATCCGGTGGCTGGGCTTCAGGCGCAGGATCGGCTTTCCGCTTCGCGCCATTGCTGCTGGCGCCACTCGTGCTCGGTTTCTTGACGCCATTCGCAGCGGACTTGGCGACTCCGTTCGGCTTGGGCTGCTTCATAGCTGGCTTCTCCGGCTCCCGCTTCCGGTCCGACGACGACGAGACGGCTGAGTCGGTACTACCAGCCGTGTCGTGTCGTCGTCGGGCGCCGTGGGTGATTCCGAGCCCTTTGGGCGTGCCATCGCCCTGTCCGGTGCGCTGCACGCCCGCCGCGCTTCGACTCGACACATCCGAAGCCACTCGCGGCCTCGCGGCCCCCAGCGGCGATGGCACGTTCGGTCGACTGTCCTGCTTCTGCGGCGATCGCGAAGACTTGGGTTGTGAGTTGAGCGCCGCAAGGCCGGTCGTCGTCCGCGGCGTCACTTTGCTCGCGGCCACCGAGGACTTTGCTTTCGTTGCCAACGACGCGATCGACTTGGCGGGATCGGCCTGCTTCTTCGCGCTCGCTTTCTTCGTGCCACTCGAGGGCGTGCCGCTGGATTCGGGGGATGGTGTGCTTTTCGCTTTCTCAGCCGCTTTCGCCTTCTCCGGGCTTTGCTTGAGATCGACCCGCTCGATCACCTCGCCTTCTTCTCCACTCTCATCGTCCGAGCTTTGGACGAACTCTGCCGACTTGATGGTAGCAGCCGCCGGCTTCTTCGCAGTCTGCCGTTTGACTGTCCGAGCATTCTCCCGATCCGAAGCTGCCGCTTCCCTTGTCTCCTTGGCGGCCTCCTTTTCCTTCTGCTTCTTGACCTTGGCCTCTTGTGCCGCCATGGCTTTCTTCGGATCCCGCGCCGCCATGAGCTTCTTCAGATTCACCTTGGTCCCTGCCGTTTTCGGAGTTGATGCGCCGAGTCTCGGCGTGTTCGCACCACTCGGAGCAAGACCGTCGCCACCCGCCTCTGTCTGCAGCAATGGCGTACCCGACGGATTCGGCGTGCCTGATCGGGCACCTGCGCCGAGTGTCAGCCTCGAAAGAGTCTTGCCTCTGCCACGCTCGTCTTTGTGATAGAGCAGCTGCCAGCACTTGTTGTCTTTGTCGAGCCTCAACCTGTCGTAGGCTCCGATGGCGTTATCGATCGCTAGTTGCCGGTCTTCTTGCGTCTTGTATCCAAATGACCACACATTCAATTCCTTATATGCTCGAAGCGTGAGTTCCCATCTCCCGTCTACCTCAGTCGCTATCTTCCGCAGTATGTTGTCAAGATCCTCGTTGCGTATATGCGTTGTGAATTGAATATCCTGAAATGCGAGGGGCTTCATTGCGAGAAGGTGAATGATAGCCGTCTTCATTGCCTGATTCTTTACTTCACTCTCGCTCACTGGTGCCGAGGTTGGTGGCAAGTCGCGCTGTGGAGTGTATGCGGGTGTGTGAGAGCCAGACCCAAGCCCATCATAGGTCATCCTCTTGTGCTTCTTTGCTGCATCGGACCGGTTCTTCGGGATGGGCAGCAGTCCGGACTCATAATGAGATTGATTGGCCTGTTTTTCTTGCTCGAGCGACGCCATGTTACGTTTCAACGCCGCCAATGCCTCGTCCGTCCCCGCCTCTGTCCCGCTACCCTTCTTCTCGTTTGGCCGAAGACCGGCTCGGTGGGTGGCGAGGCCTGCGTACTGGAGGCTGGGTAGCGAGCCGGCGACGGTGGAGAGGTAGAGTTCATCGCGAAAGTCGTCGGCGGAGAGCGTGAGGTCGATCCTCCGGCCACCAATGCGAAGGCATGGGGTGGTGCCCGTGACGAATTGCAGGCCGCCCTCTTCGCCGGACGCTTGCTTGATATCCTCCACCATGCCCTCGCTGAGCCTCAGCAGCACTGCAGTGGCCCCGACATCCTTCCCACTGGCACCATGCAGCTTCATCCCGCCCTCTGGGACCGTCATTGTCGCCATGTCTCCTCACCGAGAAGATCCACGAAAGGATACTGTCCAGGTGTGCAATGCACGCCCGCACTGCCTCTTCTCCAGCTCGAAAGGATGCCGCGAGCCGTCAAAGAAGCAGCCGAAGCCATGTGGCTGACGCCGACGTCGACGGGAGACAGCAGCCCAGGAGTGCAGCAGAGCAGGGAACAATGAATGAACCTGACCACCCACCCGGGCTGAAGGGGCAAAGAGGGCAGCAGCAGGTACTGCCAGCGCAGCTCCCCCCAAACCCTAATCTTGACGCAATGTTTGCTGGAGGTCCAGGTTGCGCGGCCCCTGCGCCGGTCAATGTCTCGCGTGCCCCGAGGAGACCGTGGAGAATATATCGATATTGGAGAGGAGGGATGCTATTCGAGACGTGATGCCGCAAGGGACGGCAAACAGACGCCAGCAGGGCGGGAAAGGGAAAGGTACAGGGCACTACGGCTACGGCACGGCGGAGACACGAGGGCGTGGGAGAGATGGAGCATCGTGCATGCATGCCGGTGAACTAACACCATCCTTCCCGCTCCGAACCTGGCGGCACCCTGCCACGCCCTCTTTCGGCTGGGCTTGCCTTCGTGCTGTCATCAGTCATGGTTGTTACTGTCAGTGGAGAGAGAGAGAGAGAGAGAGAGAGGGAGAGAGAGAGAGCGATGGATACCCTCTCCAAAAGCGTGCTCCACGAATGCACACGCTCGCACTTGGCTGTACATCCATCGCCCTCGGCCGCATCCATGGTCAGTTCCACTTGAGAGCGATGGAAGCCGATCGAGGATCGCAGCCCGAGCAGTGCCTGAATGGAGGGAGGAACAAAGGAACCTCGGCGCACGGATCCTGGCCGCGTTGCCGAGCCGGATCCACCCGCCCCGTGCGGCCGGCTGTGAGCTCACTGCGCGCCAGCTTACCGTCCTACAACGACATTGCTGACGGCTGAGAGTATGGCGTCGACCGCAAAAGGTGTTCCAGCTGGCGCCCTGGGGTTAGGACACAATACCTCTCTTGCTTCAGGCGCACCAGCTCTGGAGGCTCTACACTCGTTGAAGACAGGCAATGCTCGGCGCAGTAAATCAACAAGAACGAATTGATGGGCTCTGAAGCTTCGATGCTGAAGGAGCTCAGAGCAGACGGTATGTCCAGTGCTAGCAACCGGTGGACTCGTGATCAGAGTTGTGGCACTCTCCTCAACATTGCCCGCGGAGTTCCGGTTCTGTCTTCAGACTGCTTCACGGTAACGACCGCTCCCGCTCGTGACATGCTTACCATCTATCGCTGCCACGGTGTTCGGTGGTAGACCCATACTGCCCAACTCACGAGGAACATCATTTAAGCTGGCATTCTGCCACTTCGCGAGGTCGTTCTGGCTCGACAGCTCAGCGTCCTCACGTCCGCTGCACACTCACAACCCACGACGACTTCTCCATCAAACCTCACAACATACTCATCAACGACAGAACACTTCTCGATGAAGTTCCCCATCGTCCTCTTCGCCCTTTCGGGTACCTGCTTGGCCCTCCCGAGGCCGCTCGAGGCTGGCGCCGAAGACCTCACCGTCCCCAACCCCACCGAGGTCATCCCCCAGGACCTCACGATCCCTACGCCGACTAAGGTCAGCCTCGACGACACCATACCGTTCTTGACCTTCGCCGAGTCGGCTTCGGGCACCGCTGCGCCAGTCCGTCTCATCGACGATCCGAACTGGGGCAAGTGGCCACCATCCCCTGTGTATCCGCCGCCGCCAGCCTTCACCAAGGGCTACCCGCCAACGATACCCTGGACGGCGGCCTTCTCGGTCAAGTGGCCGGACGTGGCAGTCAACGGCGCGCCCCCGTCGCTTCCCACCCCTGTTAAGCGGGAGCTAGACGGTGCAGAAGATCTCCCGGCAAACGTGCTCGTCGATTCGACGACGTCTGCTCCAATGTACCAGCCGACCGCGTCGTTTGCACGAATCACCATCGACACGCATGAGGGAACGACGTGGGCTGGGGTTCCGCCGGAGTCTCGGTCAGACGTCGGCGAGGTCGCGTCGACGGGGTTGGCGGATAATCATGGATAGGTGGCCACACGCCTGTCGCGAAGGGAGGAACGGTAAGCGGTCGACTCACATGACTGAGCTGCAGCCACTGACGAGCGATTCGGAGTGGCGAACGAAGGAGTGTGGAAGAGGCGGCGTTTGTGGACTCACTTTGTACGATTGAATCTCTCAATAATTCAATCTTCTGTGTGCTTGTCCTGTGACCCATGTCTGACTTACTTGTATGAGCTGGGAGCAATGGCGATGCACGTGAGAATATACTTCCCTGTCGTCGATATGTACATTCCTCATCAGAGGGCGGATCAGCATCATCGCGCGACGTGCAGACCATTTTGCGCGCAACGGTTGGATTCTGTATTTGGGCCTCAGTATGTCATCACATCGGCAACGATGCCCGAGTTGGCCAGATCAAGTGCACGCGTGTACGAGCCGAAACTCAAGCACGCCAAGCTTCCTTGTGCATGACTAGTTTGGTCTTGGCTTGGACCCGCGGCACTTCTTCCACGCTCTTGACCGCATCACCTTGGCTTCTCGCTGACTCGCTCTGGACTTCCCAGTCCCTCTATATGTAAGTACCCTCCCCGTCTTCCTCGACTTCGCGCCAGCCTTGTCTTCTCCGTTGGCTTCAGGACGTGGCAGTGTTCTGCTTGAGGTAGCGGCAATATGATAAGCGCATTTGTTTGAGTCGAAGGCGAGCGGAGGAAAGGCTCACGATGCGCCAATGGCACTGGCATCGCCTGCTGGGCATTGCCGCGATTGCCGGTCTTTCCATCTATTCGGTGGTATTTCTGCGCCTGAGAGTAGGGCGAGGCGAGACTACGCCTGGAATGGTGGAGGACCACTCCCAGAAGCTGCCATACCGGCCACAAGACGAACATGGCGTGATCGAGCCGATTACGAGCGAAGAAGGTGCAAGGAGGCTGTTGGGCATTTTTGGGACGGGAGGAGATAAAGACGTACCGCAGGGATCCCTGGTGGCAGTTCCCAGCACAGCAACGAAGCCATCCTCGGCCGCCGGTACCCTGAGCGATGCGCAGGCAACTTCGCTGTTGCATGGCGATCCTGTCGCGAAGTCTACCACGGCCTCCCCCGCATCATCCGAAGAGCCGACGAGAACTTCTACGACTTCCACGCCGACGTCGACAAGCACCGAGATAAGCAAGATCATCGTCATGGGCAAGACGCAGTCCGAAGACACGAATTGGGTCGGTGAAGAGCTCCCAGACTGGCAGCACGCCATCTACGCCGTCGATCTCATGGAAAACGAGACTTCTGCCACCGGCCTGAAAACGCGCATGAACAAGGCCAAGGAAGCAATGCCCTACCTCACATACTTGGCTGACAACTACCCGGACTTCCCAGACGTTGTAGTCTTCTTGCATGCTCATCGCAGAGGATATCCCGTGGCTTGGCACAACGATGCGCAGGACCATGATGCTGCGATCATGATGAAGCAGCTCCATCTGCAAACCATTCGCGATCGTGGCTACGTCAATCTTCGATGCCAGCCCATCCCCGGCTGCCCGAACGAGATCCAGCCGTGGCGATACCCTCCCGACCCAGAAAGGGTGCCGGAGCAACTCTTCCCGTACGTCTATGCCGAGTTCTTCAACCGAACGCTTCATGAGACGCAAGCCGAGATCCAGCTCGTAGCTGTACCATGCTGTGCGCAATTTGCCGTGAGCCGGGAGCAGATTTTGACGCGGCCGAAGGAGGAGTACGAGCGGTACCGAAAGTATCTCGAGGAGACGAAGTATAGCGATGATCATATCGGCCGCGTGATGGAGTACATGTGGCACATCATGTTCGGCCAGGATCCGATTTCGTGCCCGGCGGATATTGCGTCGTGTGAGTGCGAGGTCTATGGACGATGTATGGTGCCTGCAGCGGGGGGCAGATACAGGCTACGGCCGCCTGGGTAGCGAGGAAGGACTCCCGAAAAATTCGATATCCGACAATCGAAGCCCTGCGCCATTGCACGTCGTATGCAATTGCTTCTTGGCCGCACTTTCACGGGAAGCGCGGCCGCCGTTCGGAAAACCCCCAGTCTGCCCTCGTTGGCCGTGAACGCAGCCCTTCTCCGCGATACTGGATGATCTAACTTGCGCATTAACGACGCAGCTTCTTGGTACATGCGCTTGTGTGCCGAACGCTGGTCTTGACGACGTCTTGCCGCCGTCGCTCGAGCGCACATTTCGGCGCCTCACGTTCACCTCCTGAAGCGGCGTCTTGCCCAGCTTCCGGTGAGCTAGTCTGGAGGGTGGAGATGTCAGCATTGACGGAGCAATGCCTGCCGCAGAGAAAGAGTTTTGAGCAGCAGTTCTGGCGCGATCCTAAGCCGCTGCACGACGGCCTGTGGCAAAGCGTGGTCTCTGGGAAGGCTGTAGTCATTAGTCTCGGATACATCATGTGTATCCTTCGGCTGCGGAACAGAAGCTATCGTAGGCACGAATGAAGGTGCCTAGAATTCCAACAATCAGACTTGAAGTCCGCTCGCTGCCGTGGAAGTCAGTCGAGACTTTTACGAAACAGTGGGAAGTCGGCGCCCATTACGGCAGGAGAATAGAACTGTCCTCATTGTGACGACGAAAGAGCCACGATGAACGTCGACTGCACAAGCTTCTCAGCCCCTCGACCAGGACCACTGCGAGCGAGCAAGTGTTGAAAAAGCTCGCACTTCTCAGCCAAAGAGGAAATCGTAGCAGCTGACCGGACAAATGAAGAAGAAGCAATGATCCACTGCCCAGGGTGAACCATCAGACACACGCCTCCCGGGAAGTCCCGTGCTTCGCACTGACTGGCTCAATATGGGGCGAGCCTCTGGCGAGCCAGCCAATCGGAGGTTTGACATCGCCTCGAAGATCAGGCTGAGCAGTCTGGGGCAGCCGTGCGTAGCTGGCTGAGGTCCTGCGTATGGCTCACAGCATATTACAAAGCTATATCGGGGCTGACAGGACCGAAAGAGCATGGACGATCGGGCTATGGATTGTTCTGGGGTGGGACTTTGGCGAGAATGGGAAATTCGATGCCTAGGAGCAGTGCAGTGCTATATATTCTCCACGAGTGTACCCGGTACGAGGTAGCTTTCCCATCACAGGCAGCCCAATAGATCTTGTGCGTGTCTTTCTTGACAATCCTCTTCGTATCACGGCACCGCCAAATCGCAGCGTCGCATCACCCCCCCACCGATGTCTCCTACCTCACCGAAAGGCGCCATGCTCAACACCCTCTTCGCCCTGTGCTCTTCCACACTCGCCCTCCCATCGCCCCACGCAAAAGCCAGCACGACCACTGCGTCCCAGCTGACCTGGACCGACTGCTCCGCCACCTACGGCTCCGGCTTCACGTGCACCAACCTCACCGTACCCGTTGACTGGTGCGATCCTGACGGCGAGAAATTGACGTTGGGGATGAGTCGGTACCAATCGCATTGCACCAGTGGCCATGCCAAACGGAATCTCTTCATCAATTCTGGCGGGCCGGGTGGCATTACAACGCAGACGTTGCCGAAGACATTAACAGCGTTCAGTGATGAGGTGTTGGCAGAATTTGATATCAGTACGTTTCTCCGTGGCGCATGCCCGGCAGCGAAAAGGTGGAGAGCTGACAGGGGACCTTTGCAGTCGCCGTAGATCCTCGCGGTATCGGGACTTTTACTCCTCTCCAATGCGACGTCGACGGTCGGATGCATGGACTGGACGCACGCGGCCCGTGACGTCGCCGCCAGGAAATACAAAGATCAGCTCACCACCAACTGGGCACCGCACACGAAGGGACACACCCAAGGTCGGACGATTCAGAGCCTTTGCATCGGTTGGCCGGCTCCGGTGAATCCGCCCCAGCAGATCTTGCTGGAAACGAAGACGCCAATCCTGCTCGTCAACTCGTACCACGATGCCGAATGTAGCTATACTTGGGCTGTTGCGGTGCAGGCGCAGATCCCGAACTCGGTTTTGTTGACGAGGAATGGCGATGGGCACACTTCGTATTTCGAAGAGGGCGAGACGACTGCGGCGATGAATGCTTTCTTGGTCAACGGCACCATGCCAGCCCCGAATGCGGTCCTCCAGACCTGATGGAGGGGTGGGAGCCAGCTTGCGCGTAATGTATAGTCATCTCATGGGAAAACGTTTCGGTGACGCCAGTGGAGATCGATTTTCCATTCATATGACCGCCGGTGTGCTTGTTGCATCCCTCGAAAGCCAAACCATCATTCGCCGCATGAGTCGTAGGCAACAACAGTCAGCTTGAGGTATTATCAGCTAAGCTCTGGCGCTGGGAGAGATGAGTGCCTTGTCCATGAGGACTACGCTAGTCAGGCCGAGGTCAAATCTCTCGCGTGTCGTGGTGAGCATCAGTGCATGCGATGGCCAACATGCACCCCATACCAGCATCTCAACCTGGTGTTCATCCGCTGATGCCAGCAGGTCGCAAGACCTCTCCAGACTCCAACGGTCCGCACCAGCCAAAGTTATCGCAGCGACACTGCTCAACTCGCGGACAACTGATCGCCTCGTCGCGGAACACGACGTGCCAGATCTTCTCAAACATCCAGCCGATAGCATAGTCGTTCAGCAGATCGGTTTCCTGGGTCCAGCGTAACATATGTTCATAATCCTCCTTCGGCCGCTCCAGAACCCTTTGCCGGCTAACGGCGAACTGGGCGCAGCAGGCAGAAGCGAGATGATCTGGTGCGTCGTCGCGCGAGACATTGAAGAGCTCGGTGTAGACTTGGACGAAGTCCGCATTCGGAACCCAGGATTGCGACTTCTCCTTGTTGGGGCCGCGGAGGTTGAGGGCGACAGGGCAGCCCGGGTGGTGTTTGCAGCGCATGTTGACGTAGCCTTTGGCATCTATGGCAGCCAGGCGTAGGTTTTGTAGGGTGAGTAGCTGGTCGTCTGGCTTGTTGGCGAGAAACAGATCGTTGTGCCATTGGTAGCGTCCAGCGTGGATGAAGAGGGAGAACTGGGGAAGGGCGTCGTAGTGATCGAGGATGTAGGAGAGGTAGCCTGCTGCCTCTCTACCGCGGAGAGAGCGCGGCTGCAGGTACTGCGATTCGGGCCAAGCATCCATGGAATAAACGAAGGAGGCGAACTTCTCGGGATCCAGCGTCCGTGTCCATCGGATGTCGTCTTGGCGAGTCTTCGGGATGACAAGTGCGGTGCGTACGCCGGCTGTATCATGCGGAATGTCGAGGCCGGGTTGCCGGAATGGCACTTTGAGGCCCCAGACAGCGCTCCTGACCACGGGACTCGTCCAGGATAACAGCAACAACGTGGCAATGCTGCTGGCGACGAGCCAAGCCTTGTTTGACCGCAAGGGCTTGTAGCCAGCTGCAAAGCGCGGTCGTGGCGTTGGCGACCACATGGCCGACGTGCGGGTGGTGGATAGAGATGCCACCTCCGCACACGACCACCGCCTGGAGACCGCCCCCGATCTCGCCGTGCACAATGGCCCACGTGGGAGGATTTCCGCCACAGGGGGCCAAGTTTGAGTGAGGCTTGGGCCGGGCCGGGCCGCGCGGCGTGGCGTGGCGGAGGCTCTTCCCCGCGGACTCCACGGGACAGCCACCGACTTCCGGACCGCGGCCGGAGCAATGCGCCCGGGCTTTCCGCGCATCCTCGGCTTCACATGCGTGGATGGCTGCGGCTCCCGCTCAGGCAGACTCACATGTCATCACCACGCTCTCCCGCCGTCCCGCTGTCCCCGCCGTGGCTGCTGCTCGCGAGCGTCCATGACTTGCGGGCTGTGTCGGAGGACGACATGACTGTGCAACGGACGATAGCATGACCGCGATGGCCGCTCCATCCCCGCTCCGCGCCTCGCCACCCGATCGCTTCTCAGACCTCTTCGACCACTTCTACGACCGCCTCCTCGCCCGTCTACAGAAGTCCCAGCGCCGGAGCCCCATCAGCAAGCGGACGTGCCGACTCCTTGCCACGCTCGCCCTCTCCCTCACCCTCGTCGCCGGCGGATATGGCGGACATCGCTTGTATACCCGGCGCAAGACTGACCTGGCCTTGGGCAGGAAGCTGCTGCGCAAGAACAGCGGGCTGAAGGACAAGGATGGGACGAGGACCATCTTTGTCCCCTACAAGGACTACACGAGTCGAGTCACCATTCATCCCACCAAAGACACGACGTTCGATGCCCACCGGAGGCTCTTCCTCAATCCGCCCAAGCCTACGGGCATGCAGGATGGTGTCCCGCCCGTGGACATCAAGCCCGGGCTCAACATTGCCTTCCTGCATCAGTTTGGATCTCTGATCAACATCATGGTGCCTCGGTGGCGAAGCAAGGAAAGCGGACTGCTACTCACCCATGCCTTCTTCCTGCTCTTGCGGACATATCTGTCGCTCGTGGTAGCGAGACTGGATGGTGTCATCGTACGAGATCTGGTGGCCGGCAAGGGCAAAGCCTTCCTTCTCGGCCTCGCCAAGTGGATGTCCGTCGGCGTGGTCAGCAGCTACACCAACAGCATGATCAAATTCCTGCAATCCAAGATCAGCATCGCCTTTCGCACCCGCCTGACCCGCTACATCCACGACCTGTACCTCAACAAGAGCCTCGCGTACTACAAGCTGCATAATCTTGATGGCGGCGTGGGACACGCGGCCGATCACTTCATCACTCAGGATCTGACCCTCTTCTGCGACAGCGCCGCATCCCTCTACTCAACCATCGGCAAGCCCTTCGTCGATCTTCTCACCTTCAGCTACCAGCTCAACCGCTCTCTCGGTCCGCTAGCCTTCAGTGCGCTCTGGATCAACTATCTCGCCTCCGCCTACCTGCTCAAGAAATTCAGCCCGCCCTTTGGCAGGCTGAGGGCTGTCCAGGGCAAAAAGGAAGGCGAGTTCCGCTTCCTCCATTCGCGCCTCATCGCCAACGCGGAAGAAATCGCATTCTATAACGGCGGACCGACCGAGCATGTTCTGCTCGACCAAGGTTTCAGGTCCCTCAGCAAATGGATGGAGGAGATCTATCGCATTAAGATCAGCTACACAATGCTTGAGGACATGGTGCTCAAGTACAGCTGGTCGGCCTACGGCTACCTCATCGCCAGTCTGCCGGTCTTCCTCCCCACTTTGCAAGGCATTTCGACCCAGTCCGAGTCACCCTCGGTCTTGCCCTCGAATGAGGCGTCGGGCGCGCGTATGAAGCAGTTCATCACCAACAAACGGCTCATGCTTTCCCTCGCCGAGGCTGGCTCGCGCATGATGTACAGCATGAAGGACCTCAGCGAGTTGACCGGCTATACTAGCCGCGTCTACACCCTCATCAGCACCCTGCATCGCGTACACGCCAACTCCTACATTCCTGCTCGTGGAACGCACGCCGAGCTGTATAGTCTTGCGGACGTACAGGGCACCCTGCACAAAGGCTTCGACGGCGTCCGCTTGGAAGATGTACCCGTCGTAGCGCCCGCTCTCTGGCCGCAAGGAGGCGAAGAACTTGTCGATGACCTCTCCTTCATCGTTGGACCCGGCGAGCACCTCCTCATCACCGGTCCGAATGGCGCAGGCAAAAGCGCAGTCTCCCGCATTGTTGCTGGACTGTGGCCTACCTACCGCGGCTTGATCTCACGTCCCCGCAACGACGGGCAAGACGGCATCATGTTCCTGCCCCAACGGCCATATCTCAGCCCCGGGACGCTGCGTGACCAAGTGATCTACCCGCATACGGAGCTCGACATGCAAGCTGCCGGGAGGCGAGAGAGCGAGTTGCAGGCCATTCTGGAGCAAGCAAGGCTGGGCTACCTGACGGAGAGAGAAGGAGGTTGGGATACGAGGAAGATGTGGAAGGATGTCCTCTCTGGCGGCGAGAAGCAGCGGATGGGTATTGCGAGGTTATTGTATCACGAGCCGCGCTACGCATTCATCGATGAAGGGACGTCAGCCGTCTCCTCGGACGTCGAGGGTTTGCTGTACGAGACTTGCAAAGCGAAGGGCATCAGTAAGTCCTCCGATCTTCTCCCCATCCTACCTTCCACAAACGGCTAATCTCCTTGCTTCCCAGCGCTCATCACAATCTCCACCCGCGCCTCCCTCAAACGCTACCACAATTTCACCCTCACGCTCGGCTTGGGTGAAGAAGCCAACGAATACGAGTTCTTGCGCATCGGCACCGCCAGCGAGAAGGATGGTGTGGAAAAGGAGTTGGCGGAGTTAAAGGAAAGGTTGGGGGAGGTGGAGGGGTGGAAGAAGAGGAAGGCGGAGGTCGAGAGGGAGTTGGGGAGGGTGTGGGCCGTGGCGGATCACGCAGAGGGAGGTGGGGAGATGGACAGGGTGGAAACTAAGACGGAGGAGGTAGAGGAGGGAATCTCGCCAACGAACACGAGCGGAAGTGGGTTGTGATGGTTGCGGGAGACATCACGGGACAGCTGTTGCCGGGTTGAATTAGTTTATTCGATCAAATGAGGGCATGGGAGAGAAGGGAGGAAATGGCTGGGCGAAATTGGACCGACTGAGCGTGGTGGCGGATACGATGGATGAGAAGACTCCGGAGAGAGCAGAGGGAGATTCAATCTTCGAAGCGAATCAATGGTACGAGAGTACGAGAGGCTACCACGGCATGAGAGCGTTGCCGTCGGCCGGAGCGACATCGCAAGCAGACGAAAGCCATAGGCTGGGCAGAGGCTAGTCAGGAGGGCAAAAGCATCGCCCTTGGCCGGGAACTGCTGAGAGTCGCTTGGACCAGGAAGCCCGATTGGATTACATCCATCACCTCAGGTGCCCCGTCCCGGAACCGCATTCCCATCGCGTTCCTTCTGCGCACCTGGTTCGCTTCTTGCTAAGGTGTCTCCGCCAAGAGCTTGCCTCCTTGAGATCAAGACCATATCAATGAAGCATAGCATGGACATTTAGACCTCCCATCCGCTATAACTTGGCAGAAGGTCAACCTTCTACACGTGGTTCAGACGCTCGAAGCATTGCAATGAAGCTAAACCATTTGCGCGTGCGCTCTGGACGCGATCGCGTACCCAGCATTCGGCATCCTCCGATAAACGCAGGCGCTCCGGAGCAGTGACGATGGAGCTCCCGGTTGCAAATCGACTCCTCCAAATCTACATTGCTGCGTTCTCCTCGGCATCCTGGAACCGAAATTGATTGTGGGCTCTCCACTGGAGAACATGGTGACCTGGAAGCTCTTGCTGCTGCGCTCAGGGAGGTCGCAACATGTCTTGCTAGCCTTCTTTTCGAATTGTCGGAGACTTTTGCTTCGGATCTGATTGGAGGTGACGGAGAACTGCCAGCCAGGTGCTGCACGCTTCGCCTCCAGAAATCGCCTGTGGCGGTGGTATCACATGGGTGAGTAGGCGTGCCCGTGGATGCGATCCCTCATTTTGGCGCGAGGTCGAGGAAGCTGAAGGGCGGTGACTGGACATCCCCGTGGTGTCCCATGCTGCTGATACCGCTGAAGTCTGTGCTGCGTTGGAGCGGGACTTGGGGGGTGGGGAAGCGGGAGTGTGTGCAGCGATACGATGCACCGCGCTGAGAACTGCTTCCCGATTTCCGCCGAGGAGTATGTAATTGCGCTGCATATTCACACTTCAAGATCATTACGAAGTTCAACTTCACGGTATCGTCACTTTCCTGCCTAGGCCATGCAGCTGCTCTCTCCACCTGTCTCCTAGGTGGCAACCCGGTTGCGATCTGCCCCGCTTTTGGCGTGCCTTCCCTCTTCCACCCAGCGCTGTCGCTTCGGCGGGACACCATCATATTCACTACTCGATCAGACATCCCTGCCGTGGGGGCTCTATGATAATCTACACGTCTGCTTTACGGCTGGGCAGCATCGCTTGTCGACATGGTGGGAGGATGCGGGACGGCTGTCGCTTTGGTGTCCCAAAGTGGGTGCAGATGATTAGGCGGCGGCGGCGGCGGAGGAAGCTGCATAAAGCGCAACTTCCGAAAATTGCTGTCATTGAGATCTTGTGCGACGATCAGGGCAGTAGGATGCAGGCGCTGAGCACAGCTTTACTCCAGCGAATGTCGATGCAACGGGACAGCCAGATGTACTGGAGGTCCGTTTGGGAGTACCAGGCGGAAATCTGGGGCCACAAGAGTCCTGTATTAGGTGAAGCATGACGAGAGGCTTAAGCTATCAAGATCAAAAAATCTCATCTCCCACCAGGCCTTCCTGCCTTCTTCTGGTCAAGACAGCTCCAATCGCCGCTTTGACCTCTGGATCATTCCGCATTGTATTCTGCACCAGCCATTCCTTCAGCGTCGCTTTCAGCTCCCTCTTGCCTTCCTCTCCCTCGGCGAACGGCGTCAGTTCCAAACCCATCAACCTCGTCACTTCCTGATCCGTTGCATGGCCGAGTACGCTCAGTCGGTCCATCAACTTCGGATCGACATTCTCGTCCGTGCCTGCTAGAGTATCGGGGCCTTTCAACACCGGGCCAAGCTGGGATAGCGCGATGAAGAACGCAACTGCGATTCTCCGCAGCAACGTGAGCATCTGAAAAGGCAAATAAGGCGCCCTCAACCCAGTTCGGACGAGCAAGGGATTGACAAAGTTCGTCAGCAGTCGCGGAAACTCGGGCCGCATGATCGTCTGCGCCTCCACCACAAACAATCCGGCCATGACCAGATACCGCCAAAAACGCCCTTGCTGCAAGTAGCCAAGCATGCCGAGCAGGACCAGCACGCCACCTGTGCCGACATAGTACATAGCTGTCTCCGTAAGTCCGGCTGTGACAACGTCCTTGATCGTCTTGGCCGACTGCGTGGCAAGTATACACGGACCCAGCCGATCATAAGCGAACCTTCTCGCGGGGTCTATGAGCGTATCCCTCGCCAGCTTCAGATGCACGTAGAAGGCATCAGCCTTCGCCCTATCCCCTGCGGAGGTCGACGAGGAAAGCTTGTCCGGATGAAACTTAACAGTCAATTTCCGGAAATGCGATTGCAAGTCACCAGTGGATATCGAATGAGGCACACCAAGATCCCGGTAGAAGTCTCCAGCTCGCCGGAGCTGCCAATCGGCTTCATAGACCGTGTAGACGAGGTAGGCCAGGATGACGCAGACGAAGATGCGGCGACGGTCTTTGGTGAAGCGGGGAGAGCCGGGAGCTGGCTTAGGGTCGCCAGCGCGGATGAAGATTGTGTAGAGCGCTGTTTGAAGGTAGCCAGTCGCGAGATTGGGGAGGAAGTACCAGCCAGCGAAAGTAAGTAGGTCGTTCGCCATCCCGGCGAATGTTCGGTGAAATTGACTCGGGTGTCAGACTGAGGGCTGCGTCAGCCGTGGTAGGCGCGTCATCCGATCTCGTGGTGTCTTCAAGTAGCTCCGCGGGATACAAATGCCAAAAGAAAAACCGTATGCGGTTGACGGGATAAGTAGAACGGACGATGTTGGGTGGATGTCTGTAGCAAAATGCAGCGCGAGTCAAGCATATTTTAAGCCTCAACGGATCGGCCAACGGCCCGGCGCCTCAGCTCCGGCAGTGACCGGGCTGGGTGGGAGGCAAAAGTCGTGCCCGCGCCCGCAGACAAAAAAGTTCCCGATGCGCTTCGCTTGCCGGCACTTGCCATTGCGATTGAAGACAGGCACGCCGAACGCTCTCCGTACTCGCCGCATACTTCCAAATCAGTCGCGGCCATGGCCACAACCTTGTCTCCCGTCGGTACGCCGGAGACGCCGACCATGGCGAAGGCGAAGAAGAGCAAAGGCTCGACGGACAACAGCGTCAAGAAGCGGAAGAGGGAAGAGCATCTTGTAGATGGCGCTGCAGCAGACGATGGACGCTCGGCGAAGAAGTCGAAGAAGGATTCGAAGACGCGAAAGTCTGGTGGCGTGGAAGGGGCCCGGCCAGCATCGAGGCAAGGTCATGGTGCAGAGCGGAGACCGAGTGCGGAGGTAGAAGAGACAGCAGATGGAGCAGGATCAACGCAACCAAAGAAGGCGAAGAAGGACCGCCGTAGCGCTATTATTGATGCGGACGTCCCCTCGGCGCAGCCTGGAGCTTCACGAACATCGCAACCAGCAACGACCGGAGCCAAAGCGACTGATCCCGAACAACGCCTCATTGAAGCTACACCCTGGACCTCCGTCACATCCACACTCTACCTCGCTCTTTCGCCCTGCGCAAACGAGTTCCCGCTGGAAGGCCTTATAGCGGAACATATCTCACCATTGTTACTACAGTACTATCCACCTCTCCGTGGCGTCGTGATGAGCTTTCAGAACGCACGTCTCTCCGAATCGCCGCCAGATGGCAAAGGTGCGGACGACGCAGGCTCGGACATTGTACTCAGCAAAGCCGTCAACGAGTACGCCGTCACTTTCACATACCTCACAGCGGAGTTTCTGCTCTTCCGGCCTAGGAAAGGTGCTTGGCTGGAGGGCTATGTATCGCTGCAGAATCCGAGCTTACTAGGCTTGCTGTGTTACAATTACTTCAATGCGGCGATCGAGCGGTCACAATTACCCAAGGACTGGAGGTGGGTGGAAGATCCAACCGATTTCGGAGTGACATCGACGAAGCAAGGGAAGGATGGAGGTGGGTACTGGGTGGATGGGGATGGGCAGAAGGTCGATGGCAGACTGGTTTTCAAGGTGCGGGACTTCGAGGTGGCGGCAGCGGAGGGAGGTGGCGGCAGCATAAGCATCATAGGGACGATGCTTGCAGATGGAGAGAAGGGCGCTGCAGAGCCGTCAAGCAGCAGTGCGGCGGTCCGGAAACGGAAGTGAAGATATCTCCTTCTATGAGGCTTGCGCGCTCTCAAGTACTATCACACAGGATTCAGTTCGCCTTTGTTGCAGGCAAGATTACGGCTCGACCTGGCCCCTCGTGGACGACAAGTGCTACGCGGCATTGTAGCAATATGCTGCTTGAATGAAGGCGCCCAACGGTTCGGATCAAGCTTGAAGTCTGCGCGATAATCAAGTGGTCTGCCTGGCGGTAAAGCCCGCTTTTCCTTCCATTGCTCTTTTACCGTGAACCTTGAGCACAGTCCTGCTCCAGAGCATGTTGCAAGTTGAGTATCCATCTGTCTTCAAAGGGCTTTAGGCAAAAGCAGCTGAGCTCTCCCTTTGGCGCGTTCAACTGGATCTCTCTTTCATCCTCGCAATTCACTTCAGATTCACCGACGCCTCCATAGTGGAAAGTCATATCCAATCTCGACAACATGAGGCTCACAATCATCCTTGGCCTAGCTGCCGCCATCCTCACCACCCTCGCCGTCCCGCCTCCCGTGCCCTTAGCCAGCGCCAACGCCGCCGAGTCCCTTGAGGCCAACACTCACAGCCATGGCCACAAAGCTCGCTTCAAGGCGATATTGGAGAAGCGCGGCTGGCCCTTCAACGATTGGAATGGCTGCGATTCTCCGCCCGAGAACATGGACGAGTATGAGTGCAAGCAGTTGTGCCAGCGATGTAGGAGGTTCCCGTTCATTTACTACTGCGAGTGCGTTTACGCTGAAGAGTAAGTCGACATATACTTACCTCTTCAGCTCTCCGCTGACGTTGAACGTATAGGGACGCCAGGAAGGGAGATACACGCTGCGATGGCTTTGAGTGTGGCGAAGGCGAGGATGCGGCGGGTGAGAA
Organism: Acidiella bohemica; assembly: GCA_019670975.1. Taxonomy (NCBI): domain Eukaryota; kingdom Fungi; phylum Ascomycota; class Dothideomycetes; order Mycosphaerellales; family Teratosphaeriaceae; genus Acidiella; species Acidiella bohemica. The sequence continues at coordinate 695,873 of JAGUCJ010000017.1, forward strand.
TCAGACGGAGGTGGCGAGGAACCAGACGGACGTGATGGAACCGCACCCGGGAGGGAGGAAGAACACAACGATTGATCTGAATCAAGGTCTTTCATTTGGTGACGGAGAATGATTGGTTTGCCTTGGGTTGCCGTTTCCCAAAAAGTCGGTGGGGGAGGAATCGCAGGCAGAGAGGCTGCCAGGCCGAACTGCAAGGCTGTCAGGCTAGTCCGGATTATGCAAGACACAACTCGGACACGCCTCCAACTTCCATGCGTACAATCTACCTTGAAGACAACGATAACGGATCTTGCATTCTGAGTCGTCCGATACTGTGGGCATGACGAAATGTGGATACCGAAGATGCCGACGAGAGCGCGCCCTGCGTCCCGACATACTCTAAAAGGCAGAGGAAATGCGCCGACTCGAGGACGCAAGAGCTTTCTCCCCTCAGACATGGTTCACACGATGCAGCATGCCCGCCGACTGTGCGATACCTTTGATCGATCTCTGCCACTTGCTAGTAATGCCTATTGAAATTAGATTATCCCCGAAAGTGTCTGGCAGGTACTTGAGGTGGCTCTCGAGAGGGACCTCGTGTTCGTGGCATTCCAGGATCCCCTTCAGGAGAAGATCTCGGAGCTTGATTGGAAGGTAACCGCTTTCAGGGAACAAGCCCTTCTTGAACCAGAAAACTACAAGACTATCGACCTGTTGGGACTTTATACCGCACACCCGGCTCGGCAGGTTTGGATATGTTCAGACTTGGCAGGTCTATCCCTTCACGAGGATAGAGACGCCATCGACGACATTACGATTACTAGCCCTGAGCAGGTCAATGATGCAGTACTGCCGCGCATCCCGATTTGGTGGATATTCGGGGTACCAGCAGTGCTTCCCGCAGGTGCAGCACCCGCCCACGCTGTGGAGAGCCTTGATGTTTGTAACTGGAGATAGATCGACCGCATGAGGGGGGCCGGCTCAGGGTGATACGAACAAAGGATGATGATGATGATGATGATGATGATGATGATGATGATGATGATGATGATGATGATGATGATGATGATGATGATGATGATGTCGCAGCTGCATTACTGAGCGGCTGTGACGAGAGCGCCCTGCAATGCTCATACTACAGTGACTACTTTAGCACGCGGAGACCGCCTGTCGCTCCGGAGATTGATCCTCAGCTACTGCTGTGTCACATTTGCCAACCCTTTCCAGAACTCGCAACGGTCCAACTGCGCGCTTGGAATGTCCTCCATTCGGGTGTCGTTCGTCTGGAAGACCAGCCGCTGCGGCTGCCCTTGAGCATCCAGCCAGGTCTGCCACTGTGGAGCAGCCGGGTTCTTGTAAGTGTTCGGATTAAGCGTTAAGATGAAGCTGATCCAGTAATCCATCACGATCGGTATGATGGGGGCATTGTACGTATCGTAACTGCATGGATAATCGCAGAGATTGTACTGGTTGGTGTTGTTCACACCATAGATGGCCTTCTTCTCGGAGACGTGCGGGACTCCCAGACCTGCCGCTATTGTGGGAAGGTCCTCAACATTATACCGATAGTTCCACGATTGGCTAGGATCCAGATACTTCGCAATGGATTCGCTCTGCGCTATCCCTGGGCAGATGAGCGTGTTCTCTCCGTACGCTGTCTCTGTCGCTCCGAACTAGGCAGCGTGTTTGGGGAACATCGGGAAGCCGTCTTCACGATAAGTGGCGTTGATGGCTTGGAGCTCGGCTTCGGTGAGGAGCGGAAAGTTGTCCTTGAAGAACTGGAGGAACTCGGCGGAAGTCGTAGCGTTCGGTGCGAAGCCAGTGCCTTCGTCGGTATCATCACCCACAATCATCGGAACCTTCACGATCCGGCCCTGATCGAATTGATTGTACAGGCAGTCGTCGGAGAATGTTCCATCCACCACCGGCAGGAAGTATCACTCGGGTGTGCTGTTGCCTCCTGGAAACACTCCACGAATGTCAGCCGACTGCAGGGTCGCCGTATCCTTGGAGCGCAAGCAAGCCAGCGTATCTCCGCCAGCTGCCTCCGAGGGCGAGCAGCTGACGTTTGCGGCGAACTTCTGGTACTGAAACTCCATCTCGGTGTAAGGCCGATGTGTAGGCCAGAAGGGTGACTCGGCTATACCGCCGATGAAGAGATGGTCGTCACGACCGCCGTAAGCAGCCATCTGGTATGCGACTGAGCCTGCGCCGGCCGAATCTCCGTGGATGACTAGGTGTTCTGGATCGCCACCGAACTGCAGGGCTGTCAGCAGAGCTATGAGAATGAGATATTGTCACTTACGAGATGGATATACTTCTGCACCCACTCCAGCGCACTGCAAAACCATCAGTATCGGTTCACACGATCCATCTGCGCCCCGAGGTAATACTCACAACCTCTGATCCAACAACCCCACATTCAGATCTCCATTCTGCTTCACCTCCTCGCTTGCCAGGAACCCAAACGCCCCGACCCGGTAATTGATCTGCACAAAGACCATCGACCCATTGCTCCGGTTGACGTCCTCCCTCAAGTTGAAATTCTGATCCGAGTCCGCCGCATACCCGCCGCCCTGCATGAAGAACCACACGGGCAGTTTACTCTACGTTGTAGCACCTTCCGGAGAGGTACAAACAATCTTCGTTGATGCTATCGGTCACCTCGGTATAGATCCAGTAGCCTATGCAAGTCGGCGCGAAGTTCTTGGCAGGCAGGACGCCGGTGGAAGTATTCTGCAACGGAGCTTGAGGGGCGCGCCAACGGAGGTTACCAAGGGGCGGGGCAGCGAAGGCGATACCTAGCCATTGGTTTACGCCATGGGCCGTATAACCCTCATACTTTGCGTAGCCTAGGTCGACGGTCGTTGTAACAGGGATGCCGGTGGCGAAGGGAGCAGAGGATGCAGTGGATGAGGAAGCAGGGCCGGGAACAGATGCCGGTGGTGGCGGCGGATAGTGACCGGGAGGAGGCCAGTGGCCGTGGCCTGGTTCACCGCCCGGAGGACACCAGCGGCTAGGTGCCCATGAGCCCGGGGATGGCGGGCTATTCCATTGTGGTGCCGCTGTTGCGAGATGCACACCTGCGAGACCAAATGTTAATTATCTTGGCAACAAGGTCGCCATCCTGCTAGAGTCTCCAGCGCTCGAGCGGGAAACGGAAGCAATAAGGATCCCAAGACCCACGCAGCGTCAAGCGATGGACCATGACTTATCCGTACAGAACTCCTTCTTACCTTTCATCCGACGGCGCGTACGTCATGAGGATCCACGGTCTGTCATCGTTCCGGTCTCTCTAGAGCACAGCGTGATGCTCAGAAGCTTCTCCGCGCCTTGGCTGGAAATGTGCATGCAGGAACATGCACGAGCGGAGAAACTGTGTGATCAGCCTGAAGTCGCCCAGATCGGGCGAGAAGAAGCCGAAAGCTGGCATGGGCGGAACCTGTTATGACTTCGAATCTTGATTTGCACCTGCACTGCACACTCATCGTAGAAGTGATCTCTACCGCGAAGCTTTCGCCATGCGGCCAGGTTTTGACGGCGCGGCATCCGACCATTCGTTGCGCCTTCAATGCTATTCCTCATCCTTGTAATGAACGCCACACGCCTCGCTCAGAAAAAGCAGCCCTTGTATCAAAATGTCATCGAAGTGCCCTTTTCGCCACTCCACTTCATCCCGCATTCTTTCTCGCTCTCCTCGAAAGTCTCAACCCATCTCCATCCCTGTCCCATCCTCACTCCCCACCCCATCGCCATCCGTCCCATCCTCCTCCAAATCCGTCGCCGCTCCCTCCAAACTCCCCATCCTCCCCCTCTTCCTCCCTCCACCCCATCCTCCACCCCAGCCACCGAGTCTCGCGCCACCCAATCCACCCACAGCCTCCAGTTCATCTCCTCCGACAACCCGGCCTTCGGCGTCAACGCACTCGCACAGCTCCAGCATCGCGGAGCGCTTCAAGTTGCGAAAGGCAGATGTCCGGACCACACGACCCCAGTGCGTCATACAGAAAGTCGCCGCCCGGCGCTTGAGCCAATCCTCCTGCGCGGTACTCGCACGCACGAAGACGGTGGCAGCGGATTGCACGTCCAGGTCTCGGACAAGCCGGTTCACACACAGATGCCGCAGCCTCGGCATGTCGTAAATGTTGCTCATGACCAGCATATCCGCTACATCCTCCAGACTCGGCCCGACCTCTGTGATGTCAGCGTTCGTGGCTGCGCCCGTTTGTGCTGTGGGCGGAGCGGAGATGGAGTCGGTGTAGAGGTAGTAGAGGAATGCTTTGACCGCCGAGTACGGTTCTGGGATGTGCATGCGCCGGGTGTGGAATTCGGACATCTGTGCATTGTAGAGGCGGGCGAAGTGAGGCCAGCGGGCGGAGAGGATAAGGCGGTGGACGTGGATGGGCGAGGAGTGGTTCGAACTTGGCTCGGTCGGCGGAGCGGGTGAGCCGGCGACGGGTGTGGCTAGTGTCGGGGTCGCGCCTTGATCTGAGTCGTCGTCATCAGCATCGAGATTGTAGTCGTGGTCGCGCAGGGCGGTGATGGTGAAGTCTGTCCCCGACCCGGTCTCGGGTGGTTGGTTGAAGGTGCGTGCGAGGTCTGCGCCGATGGCTGAGAGATGAGAGGAGACGTGGGTGTCGCTCGTGGGAAGGTGTTTGGCGAGCGCCGAGTCTACGCTCATCTTGTTGCCAAGCAAGCCGAACTTGCGCAGATCCACTGGGAGCACGTCGCTCAAGTACTCCTCGGCTTCACCGTTGGCGTTGTTCTGGCGCGCCTCCCTAGGACAGCCCAGCAACCATGCCTGAGTGCCGTCGGGATCGAGGCAGCAGTAGTGCCAGCGGTAGCTTGGCGGGAAGAGGTCTTTGCCATCCGCGAGCTTCTGCCATCGCAGCGTCTCGAGGTCGAGCGCTGACAGCGAAGTCTCGAGGGGCATGTTCATGGCGAGGGTGACGAAGTCCAGCAGACACCCGGAGGTGAAGACGTGGAAGTGCGTGCCGACGTTCTGCATGGGCACGTTGGGAGAGGAGATAAACTTGACGTTGTTGATAGCGCCAGGCGCCATGGGGAGGTTGCGCTGCACGTGCGAGGCGGAGTTGGACTGGACAGAGCTGGTATTGGCGGCGTAGCCCGTGGAGCCGACGGGCGCGGCGCTGTAGCCGAAGCTGCGCTCGGCGGGCGACCGCGCATCATCTGAGCCCAGCATGCCGAATGAGGGCCCGCCTTCGAAGGCCGGCACGCCCCGGAAGTCGAGCCACCAGACTTCGTTCGTGCGCTCCATTTCCTCGCCCATGCCGCCGCTGACCCAGATCTTCCCGCCCCACACCCAGCTGGCATGATCGTACCGCGAGACGAACTGCCAAGAGCGGCTCCACGTCCACGTCTTGAGGTCGAGGAAGCAAATGTCGCTCAACACCACGTTCTCCGGCCCGCTCATGCCGCCGCAGACGAACAGCTTGTCGTCGTGGATCACCGCCGAGTGCCGGGCCCGGCCCCGCGGGACCGGGCCGTTCACCTCTGGCTGGGTCCAGTGCGCCGTCTTGATGTCGAAGATGACGATGTCCGACAGGTGCATGCGATGCTCGTTCTCCCCGCCAAACACCAGCAACTTGTCGCCCTGCCACAGACACGCCGTATGGCCCATCCGGACCCCCGGGATGTCGCCGTAATTGTCCACCAACGTCCACTGCCGAGCCGTCAGGCTCAGTCGCAGCACGTGATTGTACACTTCGTCGGTGTATTGATCGAAGCCTCCGAAGGCGTAGATGAGGTCGTTGCCGACATACGTCACCGAGGCGTTGACCAGGCACGCGGGCCGCTGTCCGATGGTGGTGATGACATTGGGCCGGGCAGCCTTGCGTTGGCGTTGGGGGGCCCGCTCGGCGCCGGAGAGGACAAAGGTGTTGTTGGACATGTTGGACGTGCGGGAGGACGAGGCCGAGGCAGCGGCGGCGGCGGTGGCGGCGGCGGCGGCGGTCGTTGCGCCGGTGGCTGCGCCGGTCGTGCTGAGAGATGCCAGCGAGTAAGTGGGGGGGAGGGGGAGGGCCGGTGGCGGGTATCCGGCCATCATGCTCTCGCTGCCGAGTGCTGTGACATGAGCGCCGTCATCGGGGTGGAAATCCTGCACGACAATACTTCGAACATGCAAGTCGCGTGTTGAAGTTTCGATCGGCGGGGATCTGCCTCGTGAATCTCGAAAATGACGTTGCAAGGACAGGCACGCGAGCCAGCGCTGTGGTGCGGCTCTGCGGGACAGCCCGTGCGGGCTCGAGAGGGTCGCGAGTCCTGCGCAAACGCCGGTCGCTGGGCAGCAACAGCCGAGTAAACATGGCCCTTCTTAAGCTCTCGCCTGCCGCTTCTCACAGCCTCTTCCTCCTCCCACCCACACACCCCATCCTCTCTCCCAGCGCGCTTACGAGGCCTGCAAAGGTCTTCAGCTTCTACCCAAATATACCATTCGAGGCATACTGCAAGATAATCGCACACAACCGGAAATACTAACGGATCCCTTGTACGTCCCGGCATCCCTGCCCGCAGCTCCAGCATGGGCAAGGCTAACCTGCGCTGCAGAACTGGGTCATCTACAGGAAACGAACACTAACACACCACCACCCCGCGGTTATGGCCACCACATCAGTATTGTCGACGCCCCACAAGCGCCTCGATGGAATCTTCTCCACCCGCCTCGCCGGCGGCCGTGCTCCCCTCACGCCCTCCCCCAAGACCCCGCGCACCACGCTCGTGCAGCAGGAGGAGAGCATCCACCACGGCAATGCCAACCTCATGTCCCGCTTCACCCGGTCAGTGAAGAGGTCCGCCGCACAAGACTCGCCCAAGTCAAACATCGCGAGCCGGCCGTCGCGGGACTCGCCACGCAGGCTCGATCTCGGCATCAGCGACTTCACATTGACGGGCACTGGCCCTCGTCCCAGCACCGCTCCTTCGGCGAAGAACACTCCTACCCGGTCAAGAAGTGGCCGCGCAGCGTCGGTGCATCGGACACCGAAGCGGGCGGGCTCCAACAAGGTCAACTACACGGCTGCCGACCGCTTCATCCCCAATCGCAACGCCAGCGAGGCCATTTCCTCTTCCGGCGCAGCAGTCAAGCTCGACTCCGAGCACACCCCTGGCCGTAGACCCAGGTCGAGCGCCTCGAACGAGGGCTCGGCGGCACTCGCTGCAGGTGCCGCGAGCGCTTTCGACCTTGGCCGGTCACACTCTTCCCACGACATCACGGCTGGTCTGTCTCTGGATGGCTTGAGGCTCGACGACAACGACGAAGACGATGAGGATGCTGTCCGCAAGACCAGGGCTTCGCCAAATACTGTCGCGTACCAGCAGTCAGTGGCGGAAGCCTGCGGCGTGTCCATCAAGCAGCGGATCCTCGCCTTCAAGCCCGCGCCGCCGGAGTCATCCCGCCCAATCGACCTCCGCTCCCAGTACAACCGACCCCTCAAGCCCGCCGCGGCATCGGCCTCTCAGTTCCGGCGTCGCGTACTCACAGCACCTGAGCGCGTGCTCGATGCGCCCGGCTTGGTGGACGACTACTACCTCAACCTCCTCGACTGGTCGTCCGGCAACCAAGTCGCCATCGGCCTCGAGCGCAGCGTCTACATCTGGTCCGCCGAGTCCGGCTCCGTATCCTCGCTCCTCGAGTGTCCCGCCGACACCTACATCTCCTCCGTCAAGTGGTCCGGTGACGGCGCATACGTCGCCGCCGGTCTTGGCACGGGCGAGGTGCAGATCTGGGACGTGGAAGAGGGCACGAAACTGCGCAGCATGTACGGCCACGACACGCGCGTCTCCGTCATGGGCTGGAACAAGCACGTCCTCTCCACCGGGGCCCGCAGCGGCCTCGTCTTCAACCACGACGTCCGCGTGGCCGACCACAAGATCGCCGAACTCGTCTCTCACACCTCGGAAGTCTGCGGCCTCGAGTGGCGTGCCGATGGCGCTCAGCTCGCGACAGGCGGCAACGACAACCTTGTCTCCATCTGGGACGCGCGTCACCTCAACGCGCCGAAGTTCCAGAAGACCAACCACAAAGCCGCTATCAAGGCTTTGGCTTGGTGCCCTTGGCAATCGAATCTTCTCGCCACCGGAGGCGGGAGCCATGACAGGCACATCCACTTCTGGAACACCACCTCCGGTGCGCGGGTCAACAGCATCGACACAGGCTCCCAGGTCACCTCTCTGCGTTGGTCCTTGGCCTACAAGGAGTTGGTGTCGTCGTCCGGCTTTCCCGACAACAGCTTGTCCATCTGGTCCTACCCGACCCTCGTCAAGAACATCGAGATCCCGGCCCACGAGTCCCGCGTTCTGCACTCGGCACTCAGCCCCGATGGGCAGATGCTTGCCACCGCTGCGGCGGACGAGAGTCTCAAGTTCTGGAAGGTCTTCGAGAAGAAGGCCGGCACGGCAAACTTGGCTGGTGTTGGTCACACAGCGGGCGTGAGCAAGGGTCTGACGAAGGCTACCACGATCCGGTAGATAGCTCTACGGACAATGATGCAGATGGAGTCTGACGGGCGTGCGTTCTGATGAGCCGGACGCTTTTCGTACTGGGGAGTGGCTGTCTTGGGTCAGAATCAGGGGGCCGGCATAGCAGCCGGCGGAGTTTTTGAAGCCTTGGCTCTTGCCATTTGGATGTTGCAGAGTCGGTAGACCGGCAATACATTCCTTCCAAAAAAGATCCCATCGTTCCCCTTCCAATCCGATCTGAGTGCCCACCCAAACCCAGACAACCCGCCGCGCTCCAGAACGTCCTATTATACGTAGCGGTCAGCACGACAACCGCCCACCCAAGACCTTCCATCCACGAGCACGCGAGTACGTTGCATCTTGAGGAAGCTTGCCGGCTCGACTGCCACGATGACTTCCACCAGGCTAAATCGAATACTGAATTCCTTGGATACCACTCAAGGTGTCACGAACTGCGTGAGAACGGGCATCCTACGGCTTTAACTCCGCTTCAGCCCTTTCCGGATTGGTACTTGCCGGGCCACCGTTTGCCGGAAGGCTGAGACGCGAGGCTTGGTCCGTCGTAAGTCCGATGAGGTCCCCATTGCGCGAGTGGAGGGCGAAAGGCATATAAGAGAAGACCCAATAGCCCATCCCAGTCGCAAGGAAAACTGATCCCACTCAAAAAGATTGGGCTGTTCCACACGAATCTGTTCTGCACCATGGCAGCAGGCAAGATCGTCACGCTGATCACTGGTGGTGAGCCATGCGCTGTCCAATGGTCTGAGTAGTTTGCTGAGCAGCGCGTTCCAGCGACCTCAGGCATCGGCCTCGAATGCGCGGCCCAACTCCTCGCCAAGGGCAACTACCACGTCCTTCTCGCAGCCCGGAACCTCGACAAAGGCAACGCCACGCTCGAGGACCTCCAATCACGCAACTACCCCGGTACTGCCAGCTTGGTCCACCTCGATCTGACCAAAGACGAGACCATCTTCGCCCTCCGCGATCGGATCGAGCGGGACTACGGCCACATCGATGTCTTCATCAGCAACGCCGCCATCGGATTCGGCGACGAGCCGACGTTGCGCGAAAGGATCAATGCCTGCGTCAACAACAACGCCACCGGGCCGGCCGTGCTGGGCTTCGCTCTCGAGGATCTGCTGAGGAAGAGCACGCATCCCATGCGGCGTGTCGTACATGTCAGTAGTGGCGCGGGCTCGATCGGGAGGATGTTCGACCCGGAGACCATTCGTGGGAAACCCTCCGCCGCGGCAAGGTTGGAAAAGGCCGCTGTAAGCCTCGCTGTGCTCGTTCTTCACAGCAGGCTTCAACTGACCGTCCAACTCACAGCCCGACGACGACCAGATCCAGAAGCTCCTGGGAGACATGCAGCGCATGGCGCCATACATGGTGAGCAAGGCCGCACAAAACTTGCTGGCTGGACTCTTGAAGCCCAGCCTTGCTGCGGCAGGTGTGAAGACATTCGTTTGGAATCCGGGGTTTACTGCGTCGAATCTTGGTGGATTCAACACAGTGGAGAATGGTGCGAAGCCGACTGATGAGGCGACCCGACCGTTGGTTGATATCATCGAGGGGAAGAGGGATGCGGAGGGGAACAAGTTTCTGAGCGAGCAGGACGATTCGTATCCGTGGTGAGAGCTTCGCAGCCTGATCTTTGCGATTCGCAATTGGCGACTGTCAGGCTCACAGCAGTGAGCATATCTATGGCGACTGTGGCTTATATACCAATATGAAGTTGCTAAGACGTAGATTCAATTCCTTCCGTCGAGAGATATGTGATCAGACTATATCAGCGGCGCGGTGGTTCACGGCATCATTGAGCTCATAGTTGCGAACAGCCCTCAATCGTGACGCCCCCATCACCGGCAGCGAGATTGCAATGCCCGCAATGCCGGACAAAATGAGCTTGCGTCGATTACACTTGTCGACGAAGAAGTGCGCTATGCTGACAGCGAGAACAATACTCGGCACCGAGCCACGCCGTCACGAAACAGGAGAGATACCTTGTGTTCATGCCATTTTCGCTTCCAGTAACGCTACGACCGACGATGAGTTGTGCGAGCCCAAAAGAGGTAGTTTGAATTGCCGCGCCCCCGTGCATGAAGGATGCGCCGAGGAGCCCAGCCTTGCGTCGTCCGAGTCTGTCGTCGAAACCGATGACGAAAAGTGCACCGAACAAGCACCAATCTCTTGAATAGCATTAAAAACCGCTTGAACGGCTCTTCCATTCCTGTGAGATTGTGCATATCAGCAGACGACCCCCTGGTAGCTAGTATGGCCGGTATATAACTGGACTGAGCCGTCTGTGGGAATGTTTGCAAGAAGATTGTTTGGGCCATGACGCCAGATACGACGCCCTCCAAGTACCCTGTCAGCGCATCTCTCAAATTCACAGCGATAAGTAGGAGTCACCGTCATATCCAAGTAAAGGAAGCTAGACGAAGCGGTAGCGAAGACTCCTACTGGGAGCTCCATGCCCTTGAGCTTCGAGCCCAGGAAGCCTTTATGGGATAACGCCATAATGCCAGAGGTTGAGCGATAAAATGAGCAGGAAGGGTCTGGGAAACTAGGTCACGAGGACACGGCGCCCTACCTTGAGACGATATACATTGTGCACCCGCAACAGACTCAAGCCTACATTCGCTCTCCAGCAGTGAGTGTCCAACGAGGATTCAGAGCATCACATGGCTTTACCATCGAAGCAAATCGGTAGGCTCAGCGCAGCTCGCCACACAGATGCCAGCTGGAGACAGGAAATGTAAGCCTTGTGTTGAGATCGAAGACAGCCCCGGCGTGGTCAGCGCCTAGATGCCGCGGAAGCTGTTGGAGAGTCTGGGGACTAGCCTATGGAGAGAAGGAGGGTTCCTGGATCAGACCATACCGCCGGCTTTGACCTCTGCCTCCAACAGCATATGTGCGGCGCCTGCAGGCGTGGCGTGCAAGCAGCCGCACTTCGTGTTCGTCCTATATGGCACAGCCTTATACTCGACTGTGCAGTGTTGATCGAGATTGCCATTCATGGATGATGTCATGGCGGAGCCCAGGACGAAGGAACAGCGGCAGGTCTGAATTTGGGCCGCCGGGAGATTCACTATTGAAATACCGTAATTCCATACGAATGTTCGATATTGCTCCTTCAGCCCTTCAGGTCCGTTACGGCTGGAGTGCACATAAATTCATGAGTCGCAGGAGGTGCCTCCAGCACTGAGACGTGTCCACGGCGCAGCGCGAAGTCAGGAGCACTGCAGGCATGATCGCGCACTTACGAAGTCTGGCGGGCAACACTGTCCCGCAAATGCCTCCACGCAGTAGCATTCTGTGGACTTTGGGTGTCGATGAAACGATGGTGAGAGCAGAAAGGAGAGCACGAAATTTGAGTTCAATACTGGAGGTGTTTCTTCGGCACGGTGCTACTCTTGGCGACGAGAACATGACCTCTGTCACGGCATACCGTGGATCATGCTGTTGCAGCCTTTGCATACATCTCAGGGCACGCATGTGGCAGGGCCGCTGCGTCACAGCCCTCACAACGGGCTGCCCCGGCCTGCTACTATCCCTCAAGACAGTTGACAGGCGACGGAGATGTGCGGCTGTTTCCCCAAGCCCCGTCTTCAAGCCTCCGCCTCTTTGAATGTCATGATCCCCTTGGCATACAGCCCAGTCGCAATGCCGAATCTCCGACTCACATCCCAGACAGTTGTCGTGATCGTATCGAACTCATTGCCCACATACAGCACCTCAACACCGCTCTCCGCCGTCCAGGAGGCGATGAAGCTTGGCGACCTGGGGCACTGTACAATCTGTCCCGAAACACAGGCAAAGTTCATCGCCGCCCTCTGGCTCAGCGACGGACCGTGAGCAGGGCCGGCGATGAACAGGACTCCGTTCCCGTCCATGCTGAGATTGTCCGGAGGGAACGGCAGCTGAATCGTATGGGAGACGCCGACATCTACGGAGCCTTGGGAAAAGCCACTCTTGGACGAGTAGATGTATACCTCAGCTTTGCTGCTGCTAGCGACTGCGATCGCGGTCTTGTTCAGCTCGACCACACCATTAGCGAACGGTACGCGGGCAAGGGATGTGATATTGGGAGGTCCGTTGCGTTTGGAGATGTCGAGGTCAACGCGGACGATAGTGCCCAGTGGTAGTCCCAGCACCGTCTCCGCCATCGCCAGACGCGGCTGATAGCGGCTTCGGAAGTAATGGTCGTTTGTGACGATGAGGGTGCTTGGACTCAAAGCCGCCATGGAGTTGGGTGTCGGCAGCAAAGGATCTTCAATCGAGCCGGCAAATTTCAGCATCGCCTCCTCGGCGTAGAAGCGAAAGCGGTCGATGCGGGAGCCTTTTTCGGCATGATTTATCATGAACAGTGTCCGGCTTTGTGGCACATACTCAATTCCGAGTGGATGGAAGTCCTCCGGGCGGATGTCGTAGTTCTCGAATCGCAATTCCCTTGGGCTCGCCGAAGCATCAGTGCCATAGCGGTAGAAGTACAGTCCAGTCTCTGGTGGCGCCACAGGGTCCACGATCGTGCCCTGCACACTTTGTCAGCATTCGGCACTCAAGTCGACGAGGGCGAGCTTACCATGACAGTATTCCATTTATCCCTTCCGGGGTCGCAGCTCAGTATCGCCCAGCCTTCGCCATCGCTCATATAGACGTCCTCGCAATTCCGAACGACGTCCTGGAATTTCACTTCCACGCCCGGCAAGAGGTTAACATGCTGCAGCTTGTTTGGACTATTCGTGGACACAAGCGACAGCGCCCTGTAGTTGTTATACACAAGTCCACAGAACAATGCCGCGAAAGCTACGGCCTTCGGTCCTGTCAGCATGCAATCATCGGGAGAAGGAGATCCAGCGACCTTACTCCTGCGGCGAACGCCCTCAACGCGACCATCGTGAGCGCGCCTTTCAGTGCGAAAGAATGCCCAGACTACCGGAGTTCAAGAGCCACACGTTGGTAGTGGAATGCTGTCTATTGTTCGGCACGTTGAACAAGAAACGAGACGTTGCTGACAATGCAGCTGTTGAACTGGAGTTTCAGCTCGCCAAGCCTCCGGAAAGCGGAGCCGGCGCTGGCAAGGCTGGATTCTCTGGCCAGGCTGAGGTCGTCGTCAACGCGCTCTGCACTACATATATCCAATATCCCAGTCTTCGCGTTGAGGCTGACAGCAAGCTCCGATAGATCGAGAGTGTTGCAACAGACATGTACAGCTGGCTCGCTGATGGGTGTCATCTGCTCATCAAATCGTTTCAGAAATGCGACTAACTGCACATCACGCTATGTTCCGAATCATGATCCCTTGCCCGTTTTGTGTTCCTCCTCCAGCAGGCTCTGCTTCATCATGTACTCGAGCACGACCTGCTCCTCGTTTCTCTCCTGCTGACTCTTTTCACCGCCGTCTGGCTGAGCTTGGCTGTCACTGAATTCCTGGGCAGTGGTACCGGAGACATGGCCTGCATCAGAGGCGGTGGCGTTGCCGCTGGGGCCAGCATCTGAAGAGACCACAGCATCATCGTTAAACCCCCTCGCCTCGCTCAAGCTCTCAGCAATTGCACGTTCCAACTCCTCATCATCATGACGTCCACCATGATGGGCCCTCTGAGTCTCTGCCAGACTTGCCTGTATCGCCTTCGCAACCTCTGCGTCTTCCCTGGCATTTCCTCTCGAAGTCTCTTGGACCGAAAGCCGAATCGCTTCATTAATGTCCTCTTCCTCCAGATCCGCCGGTGCAGCATAAGTCTGCGACCTCGCCATGTGGCCCTGCCTCGCCTCATCCGTAAGCGCCGCGCTCTGCGCATCGTGGATCTCCGGCCCGTCGCTGCGGTGAAATTGGCTCGTGGATGCTGCACGATTTCTGCTACGTGGACTGCATTGCCTTGCCCGCTGCCGCATGCGAGACATCACTTCCTGCTTCTTCCTCCGCTGCTCATCTAGAATGGCTTTGACCATCTCCTCGGGATTGCGCTTCTTCTTCAGGGTTTTCTGCAGCTCTTTCCACCTTGCTACGATGGTCTGGCGCTCTTCAACGCTGCTTGCTTGCCATTCATCAAAGCCTTGCGCTGTACGTGCGGCGATGATGTAGTTCTGCACTGAGCTGCCGAATTGTTTCTGCATCTCTTTGTACACGCCTTTCATAGTGTAGCCGGGAATCCCGAATATTGCGGCACCGGGCTTGAGCGCGATGCCGCCAATGCCTTTGCCAAGGCCTTTGATAAATCCAGCTGCTCCTTCTTTAGCAGCGCCGCGGGCTGGCTGAGTGACGAGACCGGTGATGCCGTCATACATGCCGTAGCCAAACTCTCTGGTCGCAGCTGAAAGGCCAGATCTAAAATCTGTGACGGGCGCTTGCTTCCTAACTGTCTCATCGCCATAAAGCTTCGGCGCATTGTGGAAGCCTTTCGTGAGACCCATCGTGAAGTCCATCGGCGAGCTGAAGCCGGCGCCAACAATCTTGCGCAAGCCCTTGCCAGTGTCAAGTGCAGTCTCCATTAGGTCAGACGGAGACTTCCTGGCTCCGACGTTAGCGCCCTCGCCTGGACTTCTTGGACGACTACGAGACCGCGAGCGGCCTCCTGAATCGGGAGACAGCTGGCCACGAAGAGCATCGGCCATGGAGGTCGGCACGCTGCCTCCTCGACCACTACCTGGCGAAGGCTGATTCTGCAGTTTCGCTAGGCTCTCGCCAACATTGAACGTCGAGTTTGTGCGACTAGTGGCAGGCGTGGACTGCCCGCTCGACGTCGCGGTGTCGGAACGACCGCTTGACGCACCTGGTAATTCACTGCTAGATGCTGCAGCCGAAGCTGCGGTGGATGGATCGTCTTGCGCATTCTCCGTGGTACTTTCAGCGTCTTGAGCGTCGCCGTCTGCTGTTGGCTTTCTCTTCTGCTTAGCGGTCTCAGGGTGGATGCGCAGCGCTTTGAGTGTATCGACAGGCATGTCAGCAACACCCATCATCATATTCGTCATCGTCCCCACGATCGCAGTCGCCCCACCGGTGATTGGATCCCATGGCCCGTCGTCGGTCTCGTATTCCCTGCTCCGGAGAAGCTTGAGGTCATTGAAATCAAGCAGCCCTTCGTTACCAAGTGTGCAGGCCGCCATTGCACTTAGTCGGACCTGTGTGCGCTTTAACCTCCATACGCCCACACGGCCTGGCGAAAGATTGCAGCGCAGCTTGTCGACATCAAGGAATTGATGGAAGCTCTGAGCACCAACGTCACTGCCATTCTCTGACTTGATCTTGTCCGCGAGCTCTTGCGCTCGCTCTTGACTTTCTGGCCTGAGACAGTACTCGATGGCTTCAGCCAATTTCTCCGACGTGAGCTGCTTATGCGGAATTGGATCAGGTCCTGCTCCAGCTCTCGCAACCATGGCACCCCAGAAAGGTTGATCTCCGAAGAAAGGCACTACTACTGTAGGCCTTCCCGCCGTGATGCCTGCCGCCGTCGTACCAGCACCTCCATGATGGACGACGGCGGACACGTGCTTGAAGAGCCAGTCGTGCGGCACGTTGCCAAGCATATAGACATTGTCCGGCTTGCCCAACTCGTCTGCGCCCATGCCCCCCCAGCCCTTGCTGACCAGCGCACGCTGGCCCGTCATCCGGACGGCCTCGAAGATCAACTGGGTCATCGCATTCGGGTCGTCAAGGACGATGGAGCCGAAGCCGATGTACACTGGTGGCGGACCAGCTTCAAGGAACGCAGCCAGCTCTGGATCGGGAGTATAGTTACTAGCGAGATTGAGGAAGTAGAAACCAGAGATGGAGATGTGCTGCGCCCAGTCCTTGGGCTTGGGTATCAAGGCCGGCGACCAGCAGTAGGTGTGCGGGATCTTGAGCCTCTGAAGCATCCCAGGCGCCCACACAAGATTGATCGGTTCGAGTCCAAGGCTCTTCTGCCGGAAGCGGTTGATTACGTCGCCAAGTCCTTGCCAGGTGAGCATGTCAATTAGAGCGTACGATATGTAGTTGCTTAGATGCGGATCCGCGTTCGATGATTGGATATTCGCCAAGGGATGAGGGAAGGCTTGAGTGGCTGAATATGGCATCGTGAACATGATATGCAGCGGTATGCCCATTTTCTCCGCAATATGAATAGGCGCGAAAGATGGAGGGTTGGCAATGATGCAGTCGGCTACGAATGGCGCGTTCGTGACTTCGTCGGCGTCGCCTGTCTGCGGGCCCCAGTCTCCAACGCTTTGGTCGGTGGCTTGCGGTCCAAGCCCGTCGCCAGCTTCGTAGCAGGATCGCCAGCTCCCTTTGAGGTACTCCCCGACCTCTTTCCGCCGCTTGCCGACGTCACCAGCGCGGAGCGAGTCGAAGCTTGGCATCAAACCGGGATTCTTGACCATGAACGCCATGAGCTGGGATGGATCGCCCCCAATGCTGAAGAATTCTAAGTCGTTCTCGCGGACGAAATCCTTGAACACCGGATGAGTCGCCAGTCGAACCCGGTGCCCGTAGGTGTCTTTTAGCACCTTACCCAGAGCGACGAACGGTTGCACATCGCCTCTGGAACCAACGACTTGAATGACAATATTCATGGGGGGAGGAGCAGGCTCATCCTCATCACCACCCAATGATGGCGGGATATATGGCGGGGTGAGTGCTGGCTCTTGGTCGATGCCCTCTTGCTGTTTCCTCAACACCGGGGTCAGGAGACTGGACAGCTTACGATTTTGCGACTTGATGCGAATGTTGACGCGCCCGTCGTCGCCGACCTTGGCGTCGGTGCCAAAACCTTCCTGTTCGCCATGTACCTCGCCATAGTGCTCTCCATACGCGGGCGGCGGAACGTTGCCAGGATCTAGAGTAGTGTCCCGCTCAACAACCGTGGGCACGTCTCGGCCGGCTTGGTGCTGTTCTTGAGTGCTTTGGCTGCCGCTTTGGGCAGCAGCTCCGGCTTGCCCAAGCATGTGAACCAGGGCATCCTGCTCTCCTCCATCTTGCTCCGCGGCTTTCCCGTTGCTCGGCATGACGGTGAGTAGACGTGTTGGCGGAGGTGTTCAGTCCGTCATCGTCTCGCTGGCATGCTCGGTCTCGTATTCACTCGATCACGGTAACCTCTCGACCCTGCCCTCCAGCGTACGGCGTGATACGAGATAGCGCGAAATTTGTGTTGTACTCGACGACGAGGTTGTTGTATAGATGGCGGATTGCTTCCAAGATTGGAAACAGGAAGCTCTCACATGCAAATGTGGCGCAGGCGTGGCGACGTCATAGCGTGCGGGCATGTGAAACGTGAACCTGCAGTGAACAGACAGCAGCAAGGCGTCCGCGCTCTCCCATTACCAACTACCTGATTTCTATCGTGTTTGAGCACGTGATTGCCACTGAGGACCTGTTCCCAACATAGGCGGCGAGACTGCCTACTGCTGCAGGGGACGAGTGACTGCCACGCTCGTGCTGGACTGTCGATACCAGCGTGGCTAACGCGGTCTGCAAGTATGCAGTAGTCTCATCTGGCCGCCTCTCACAGAGACGCAGTAATCTCGCTCTTAATATGGCTTTTCCTCATGCTATGGCGGCACCGTGAGCCCAGGCAATCAACAGCACGCAGAGAAGCATCTGGACCACAGATGCGGAGCGTTCCTATCTTACATCGCCACAGTTGCGATTATCTGCTTCATGTCCTTATGAAATCAACATTTCCAAGCTGACGGCTTCGAAATCCCATTTGACTGCTCTGCTATCATCGACTCGGAGGCAGAAAGATCCATAGGTCTAGGCTGCCTTGTCGCCACCAACGGTATGGACCGCCGAGCCTGTCTGTCCGGTATCTACATCCGGTCTGGTGTAGAACGGTGACGAACACGAAAAACTTGCGCTTCGCATCCGCATGCATCGCTCCGCAAGATCTCGTCCACTGCGACTCGCTCAGAGGTTGGATGGACACCCGGGAATGGAAAACTTACCATGTCGGACAGCAGTCTTTCCAAGGAGCTTTTGTATCGGCCGTTGGCGTGTCCACTTCCTGTAAAGTGTCTAGCTCTCGCTCGATGGGGCTCAAGGGCCCGAAGACTCCAGCCGGTACGCTGGAACGCCGGAACGATTCTGGGGAAATGGAGCGTTTTCGAAACATGCCGCCATCGTAATCCGGGGTCAGGGGAGGCGGGCTCTCACTGAATGGAAGCTTGTCCTGCTGGAATGGAGAGGGCTGCCCAGTGCTCTTTGCTGTGACCAGTGGGCTGGCTTGCGGACTGGGAGTCCCAACACTGGATGATAGCCTTCGACTCCCGGAACAGCTCGACTTCCTCCGACAGCTCAGACATGAGCGCGGAGTGACGGGCGAGTATGGCCACTGTGTAAGTGGCGACCCGGGAGTGGTGTTCCATCGCCCTCGCCATTGATCATGTCCCGCTGACTTGATAGGCGGCCGCGGGCTGAAGTACGAGGTGCCATCTTTGACGGTTTCGAAAGGACTCTTGATCTGGACATCCTCCTCTCGCGGTGTGCGAGTTGCGCCACTGGAATTGGTCTGTAGCATTTGGCTTTCCCGCCACTCGGCCATGCTGACACTTGGGATCATCAGTCCTGGGCGTTGTGCCATTGTCGTGATGCGACCTTGGACAAAGCTGTGAAGCGAAGCGAAAGCCTAGACTGGAAGCTTGGAGACCTCGTGAGCGTCAGCATCCATCTGATCTTTGTAGGCTGGCCAATGGCTTCGTCATAGTCCCTACATCCTCACCAGGCTTTTGTCTGGCGCATCATAAGAAAGCTCGGAAGCCGAGCTTGTGCTGATGCGGAATGTGGTGTGAGATGTCATGCGCTGGTCGAACGCTGCGGATGACCTCTCTGGGAAGGCTTGGTCTCGCCACTGCTTGAGAGCTCTGGGGACCAACATCGCCAGCATTTTTTCCAAGGGTAGATGTTGGTTGAATTCCTGGTGACACGCTGTACAGGCGGGACGAAGGGAGGATATAGCGCTCAGTATTGTTTGTGAGTAATTGCACGACTCAACTGCCCGGCCGCCGACTGCGTACATCAAGCGAAGTGCAACACATCCAGCGCTCGACCTCGTCTCAGCTGGCTGTCGCGAAAGTACCCCACGCTCCGAAAGAAACATGGCTTCCGAGCTCCAGGATTGGGGAAGGGGAGTCTTGAGCATTTGCTCTTAGCGTCGATTGCAAAGGTGTTCTACGACGAAGCCGGAGATGCGAGGCCAGCTGCTGTGCCCACGCATTGCGATACCTCGCTTTGCCCCTGAATAGGTGCATGCACCATCAAGTGAAGCATCTCTTCCACCGCATGTTTCGAGTGGCGCCAATGCCGGACCATCTGGATCTCTTGAGACGACATCACGGGACTGCAGAAGCGACGCCTAAAGCCTGTCCGGTGTGATGTCGGTCGGCCGGCAGCGTTCTGCTCAAATGAGCTACCACTGATATAATTCTTCCACGTTGCCAGATAAACATGCACATAAGCAGCAGAAGCAACATCAGCCGTAAATAGGACGGCTTGGACCATGTCGTAGGGTCGAGGGTCGCATCATAATGGCAATACTTTGATGAACGATATGGCAGGCTCATCTGAGAAAGCATCCAAGGAGGGCAAGTGAAGCACCCGGCACACCGTCTTCTCCAGTCACTGAACGTTGCAGCAGGGGTGCCCTTGCAAAATGTTTCGACAAATTCTCCGCCGACGTCCCTACAATACTACCTAGCGCCGAAGATCGATGTCGCAGGATAGTCGTGGAGGACCTTGGGAAATTCGACCGGAGAGGGGGGTATTTGGACAGCTCGACTGACTTACCCGCTGATGTGGGAGCGCAGCGCCATCGTTGGATACACTGTTGCTATGAACTGGAGGAGCTCCCGGCGCGATGGTGCCGCCAAGTTCAACAAGCCCGCCCACTACTGGTTTGGCGGCTTCATGCTCACGCTTGGTTGCGTCGTCGAGGCGTGTTGTTGTGGGGATGTGCGCCGTATGGTCGGCAAGCTGAGGGTCCTTCTGGTGGATTCTCGGCAATACATTCTCGCCGATCGTGTTTGCAGCATTCGGTGCAATTTGCTCCAGTCATGGTTCCCTTCTGACGCCTTGCTTCTAAGCCACTGCCGCATATGCTCACGGAGCAGGAAATATTATTTTCCGGCACGGACTGGACCTCTGTACTTGTGGGTTGATGGCGCAAGCTTGCCAGGCGCTGACATCTCACAGATCGCTTGGCTTGGACCTTTGTATGCCCGCTCTACCTCATCGCCCCGATGCGCACGAACGTGGCTTTCGTGACGATGGTTCTCAGCCCCGTCATGACGTTTGGTCTCCTCGCCGGCACGCAGTGGCAGCTGGCTAACACCAACGTGAGCTTCGCGTTGAAGGTGCTGCAAGGTGCGGGCGGATGTGCCTTCACAGTGTGCTGTTGTGGTCGGTACATTCTTATCTCGCTAATTTTGTCTTTGACTGACTTCCCCATCGATATATTCCATAGGTGTTCTGTCAATCGGCAAAAGACACGAGCTAACCAGAAGTCGCAGTGATTGTTTTCGTTTGCGAGAGTGTCAAGTTTGTCAGAGCATCGGAACACGCACAACAAGGTGATCGTCAACGGGAACGAGTTGTGAACGGCTATCATCCTACAGCCTGCAGCGTACATCTTCTTTCGCTGGCCGGTCCATGAACATTCTGTAGTGCAATGATAACACCATTTCGCGGTCCTTCTAACAGATCTTACCAGTCCCAGCACCGAGTGAATAGGTGAACAGTGGCGTGCCTATTCTTTGGTGCTCTTTCGATCTGTCCGTGCCATGAGAGCACATTCATACAGCTTTCGAATTCGTTTGAGCAATACCACATCCCGAGCTCGAGCATCACCGTATCGTCCAGAATCCTGTGCAATGCAGCCCAACGGCTGGCATACTCGGCGCTGTCCTGCCGCAGGGTGCTGTTAGTGAAGCGCGAAAGGCACTGCTGCAACATGCCAAGGTCGCAGGCGACGGTACATGCTTCTGCGCATACCATTCGGTTGTTCCAACGTCTCGCGATCAAGGCGAATGTTACCACCAAACACTGGCAACGTTGACGAGCCTGTAGTCATGCAACGCACCGAGTTCTCCCGTTCGCAAGAGTTGGGTGGCACCGCAACGTAGAGATAAGCTGGCGAAACGGGTTCTTAGGACGTCTCTGGCTACTTCCCACTCCACACCATACCTCGAAATTGTACAAGCTACCTGGTGTCAGCTTTGTCACAACTGCTGATTAGGGCTCGAGAAGCACCACCAAGAACTTCTCGCGCGGGCCAATCTTGCAGCGGTCCGCTTGTACACACCCTTTCTGGTATTACCGGAGTCACAGCCTGCATAAACACGGGGAATCTTGCGATTCCTGCCGACAGAGTGGCATCGAGGCAGCCATAGTGGTAGACTTGTAAGCAGCTCAGTACGCTCACGTTGTCCTCTCCTTGAATTATCTCGAGTAAAATGCACTGTGCGCCATGAGTGGAAGGTCACCATGCTCGCATGGCTACGGTAGCATTTACCACGTCACTGGACTCGTTGGCACTCGGTCTGGTGCCATAGTTGACAGCCTCGTCGCCTGTGACGTGGATGATCTCTTCTCGGGATGTATTTCCTCACTGGCCACAGCGGGATTCGCGCGCGCCTGGATCGTTGCAAGGTTATAGATGTCCGCATTTCGACGACAGCTCATACTAGTTCATCCAGTAGAACCGCGCAGATTGGTGTGCGAAGGCAGGATTGACTGACTCTATGCCAGGAGGACCACCACCAGGGAACCGTCCGCCAGGGAGCGCAGTGAATTGGAGGATTCGGATTCGGGGGTCCGCTCCGCTGCTTGCTGTCCGCACGCCAGGCCAGAGACTTTGTGGTGACGTCGCCAGTAATCGATTGTCAATGGCAAGCGTATCAGTAGGATTTGCACAGACCAATGGTATATCTATAGAAAACCAAGTTGGTTCTGTATGGGAAGTCATCTTCGGCTACGAAGACCAAAGTCTTCTGAGACGCACGACATCCTACCATATCAATACATCCGAGCCATCCGGTGGTAGCGTCTCCAGCCGGACTGTGCGACATCAAGCAGTGCTTTGCACCTTACCAAATTTCCCAAGCCGTGGGCTGATTGCTTTGGCGACGCTGAAGGCACCGCATTGCGCGTGAATGCGCGACATGGTCTCAGTTGGGCAGCTGCCTCCGATTGGTGATTACCGCAGGTCGTGCGCGCGATGCGGTGATTGTTGGAATCCAGCCTGAATCGTACAGCCATCTCGTCGAGATGTGTGAGGTCCAGACTAGCTTTACCGTGGATTTCTCATCTATTCGTTCCCGCCCATGTTGTCTCTCACCATCTCTGAGCCTCGGCACAGAGAGCGTCCACAAATTGGACACCTTGACAGCCCATGACGCATTGCCTCCTGCAGACACGCACAGTGGAACAGATGAAAGCAGTGCAGATTCTTCACCCGACTTTGCACCTCGATTGCCTCGAAGCAAATAGCGCAGACGGGAGCGTCGTTCAGACGTTGAGGTGCAAATTTGCTGAGGCGCGCAAGCCAGGTGCCATATGCTTCGCAAGGCA
Source organism: Acidiella bohemica (assembly GCA_019670975.1). NCBI lineage: Eukaryota > Fungi > Ascomycota > Dothideomycetes > Mycosphaerellales > Teratosphaeriaceae > Acidiella > Acidiella bohemica. The sequence goes on from JAGUCJ010000017.1 coordinate 718,872, forward strand.
CCTTTGCCAACAATGCCGTCGTTGGCGTCGCGACCTGATCTTCTTGGTCCTCATTGTGGGTCTGCGACGAATCGCGAGCATTCGCCATGCGGCTGGGAGGTCGTTAGGCCCACGAGCGTCATGCATGCAGACGTGACAGTGAATCTCACCACAAGATAGCGAATAGCAGCGCTAAGACGAAGACCAAAATCAGCACGACGAGCATGCTCTCGCTTCGAGGGTCGATTGTGGCTGCCTGTCCAAATCCGTCCGAGCCGTCGAAGGCTCTGTCCGCAGGGTCGTTACCAGCGTGTTCGACCGCCATCACAACCCAAATGGTAAGGATGACGCGGCGACGTTCCTATGACAATTCACAACAAGTCGAGACTAGTGAAGCTTGTGTGTAGACGCAGGCTGCGGTGCTTTGAAGAGCGTGCTGGTCTTGTACGTCGTGCCGAGCACGAAAGCCTACGGATGGCTTCGGGAAGCCGTAGCGCAACGTCGTCTGCCAGAGACTGCCTCAGCTCATTGCTGGTGGCTCGATAGCACGACGTCGCCGATTATCCTACATGCTGCTGACGAAGTGGTGTGTAACGAAATTCGAGATGTCGTTCTGGAATGGCCGAACCCGACGAGAAATATTCCTCCCAGGAAGCGCCACCGTCGGACTGCGCGCCGGGAGCATATGGAGCCTGCTGGCGGCGCGAATAGCAGGAGCTTCCTGACGTGTGCGCGTTGCAAGATGTGAGGTTGGTTCGGGAGGCGGGTCCGGTCTCGTGATCGCGCCCAGCATCCGGGTTCTGCGCGGTCGTCCTTCGGAACAGAACCAGTGCTCTGACTACAGAGATTCTTCTACGGCTGAAACCTGTCTCCAGCTCATTTCAGCCATGCGAGTCCATAGGACTGGCGAGCAGACTGTCGCCGAGACCCGACGCTCAGCCCGGGTGTCACCGAATGCGCCTGAGAGCGGTGCTGGTGGTGTGAACGAATGGCAATACCAGTCGCCCTCCGGCGACTAGCATTCGCGTACCTCCCACAAGCCAACGCTGATTGATAAAGCTGCGGCCTCTGCGACGCTGCTGTCAAAGTCTCTTCACATTGACCCAGGAAAGCGGGCAGACAGTTGCCAGCACAATCTCTGCTCTCTGCGTCGGTATGGCTTCAGACGGTCCGTCGGATTCAACGGAGCAAGAGAAGTCTGGCTCTGCACTCGCTGTTGTCTGTGATCCGGATCCACGGAGCTTGGAAGAGAATCGAGATACTGGCCTCTTCAACGATAGCGTCCACAACTTCTCCTGGGCCGAAGTTGGCGTCACAGTATCGTCGCGCAAAGGCAGCAAGAATAGGAAAGCGATCCTGTCATCATGCCAGGGCATTGTTTATCCCGGAGAAATGCTCGCCATCATGGGTCCCAGCGGTTCCGGAAAGACAACCCTACTTAATGCTATCGCTCACCGCCCAGCGTCCGCCAAAGCTCACGTCGAAGGCCAAACGCATGTCAACGGAAAACAAGTTCCACTGCAGACACTACGACAACTGTCGAGCTATGTCGAGCAGGAAGACTCTCTCATCGGAAGCCTGACGGTGAAAGAGACAGTCCGCTTCGCTGCTGATCTCTCTATGCCGCGGTGAGTCTTCCATTAGCCGTTGAGGTAACGATGCCATGCTGAATGCTACCAGGCACATGACGAGTGCGGAGAGAATGCGACGAGTACGCAGCCTCATTGCTAGCTTTGGTCTAGAGCAACAGCTGGACACCATTGTCGGCACACCCATACGGAAGGGGCTCAGCGGTGGTCAGAAGAAGCGCCTTGGCGTTGTCAGCCGCCTGGTCACCAATCCGAAGATTCTGTTTCTGGACGAGCCTACGAGTGGATTGGATTCGGCGCTCAGCTTTGAAGTTATGTCATATATCAGATCACTGGCCAAGCAATATCGGGTGAGTGACACGAAGTAGTACCGTGCGGCGGACGAGGGCAATCACTGACAAGGCTGCACAGATTATCGTGATCGCTTCCATACACCAGCCGTCCACTAGCACGTTTAATCTGTTCGATAAGCTCTGCCTCCTTGCCCTCGGGGAGACATGCTACTTTGGCCCGACCGCCGCCGCAGCTCCGTACTTTGCCGCCCTGGGCTACAATCTACCGGTCAGCGTAAACCCGGCGGAGTTCTACCTGGAGCTCATCAACACCGATCTTGCCCAGCCAGATGATGCTAGCTATGCGCGAGTGAACCACATCACCCATGCGTGGTCATCGAGCGCGCTCGTCCTGGAATTAGGAAAAAGCATTCATGACTCTTTAGACGGTCATACCGACGACGTCATTGAGCTTGGAAGCTCTGACCGGCCAGGCTCGCTCGCAGCAGCATGGGTGCTGATGCGCAGGCTTTTCATCAAGGCCAGGCGGGACGTGGTCGCATACGGCATGCGGCTTGTCATGTATCTTGGTCTTGCAATACTCATGGGCACTGTGTTCCTCCGACTGGGCTCCGGACAGGTGTACATTCAACCGTTTATCAGCGCAATATTCTTCGGATCGGCTTTCATGTCCTTCATGTCGGTCGCTTATGTCCCGGCTTTTCTGGAAGACCTGCACGCTTTTCATAAGGAAAGAGCGAATGGATTGGTTGGCCCTACTGCGTTTGTCGTGTCCAACACACTTGTCGGCTTACCGTTCCTACTCGGGATAGCAAGTACGTTTACTATTGTGGCTTACTTCCTCATCGGCTTCCGGGAGAACGCGACCGCCTTCTTCGTATTTCTAGGGTGGCTCTTCCTTGATCTCATCGCCGCGGAGGCGCTGGTGGTCCTCGTCAGCGTGATGTTCCCGACCTTCGTCATCGCTCTGGCCGTTACTGCGTTCGCCAATGGACTCTGGATGTGCGTCTCGGGTTTCTTGGTACCGATGAGCATCCTCAATCCGTTCTGGAAGTACGTCTTTCATTACATCGACTATCAGGCGTACGTTTTCCAGGGCATGATGGTCAATGAGTTCCATGCCAGGTCTTACAATTGTCAAAGCCTACCCGACGGCAGCTTCCAGTGCATGTACCCGCCGGATCCCCAGAACCCTGGAACAGTAGCCGGCGACTCCGTCTTAAAGTATTGGAAGATCAGCACTTCACCCTTTAACCAGTGGCCCTGGGTTGGCTACGTTCTGGCCATCATTGTGGGATTCAGGCTGCTAGCTTGGCTTCTTCTTCGGACGGGCAAGCGCTGAGGGCGGCTATGGGGCATTCACACTGACACGCGCTTGTTGCTTGATCCCGTTACCCCAGCGGACCTAGGCATGACAGAGTCAGGCTGTAGGCCACCAATAGTGACGCCGTGCAAGGAGCGGGCTGCTTGATTTATCCGAAGATCTGTGGTACGTTTCTTAACCAATGAAAGTTGCGATAGTCCGCCTGCGCAACCGCAATTGGTCTTGCTACATAGATTGTGTACCTAGCATCAGGTTGGCTAGATTCTCAGCCCGGGAGAGCACGTTGGAAGCGCCACGTAAGCTCGCGCTGGAGCCAAGCGTGGTGTGAGAGGAATGGGCGTTGCTCAGGCCATCTTATTGAATGGGCATCGCTCATACCACCTGATTGAAAGCGGCTTCAAGCGGGCTTGGTCTCACGGTTGCTCGAGAGCACTGAACTCCGACATACCCGACTCCGTCGACAACGATACCTACACTGGCGAGTGCTGTCTCAAGATGGTGACCTCAATGACAAATGGAGCGGGCACCTGTCGGAATGCACCCTTCTTGCGAAGCTTCAGACTTGGTTCTCTGCTACCAATCTCCCTGTCGCGTCGCAATGTCGACAGTTTACTTCACATCGGATACATCCTCACCGAAGACATAATTGGGTCTTCTGGGAGATTCATGCCAAAGGAAGCAGCAGCGCTGGAACATGCCTGCCCTTGGGTTTCTCCCACTGGCCATTATCCCACGTTTCCCACCACGTCCACGTCGCGCCTTTATCTCGGAGGCGTTCTTACAATTTTATTCCGCTGCAATCGATCGTGGCCGGGAGTCGCGGAGGGCCTTCGGCAATTTCACAGACGTGTCTGTGACAAGTCCTCCCCTATTGCAGTATCCGCTGACCCTCGCCGCTCGTGCGCAGCATCGCCCCTGACGCCGTTCCGGCAATGTCGCTCTAGCGAACTGTAGCTGTGATTTGGTGGACTGTATGATAAGACGGTCCCGACGTATCCAAGACACTCTTCCCGTAACTGTCCCGACGTATTTCCCTTGCTAGAAGGGAACGAGATTCATGACCGGCTAACGGCTGCCGCTTGCTGCTGATGCATGCGTGTGCGACTCCACTGTAGCCTTCTCCCACTGTCCATCCTCGCCGGTCTAGGTTTGGGGACGGCCGGTGCTGCCACCACAAGGGGGACTGCTTGCTTGCACATCGGACAACTCGCCGTGCCAGCCGAAAGCGCAGCCTCGAAGCAGGGATAGTGGTAGACGTGCAGGCAATCCAAAGCACTCACATCGTCATCCTCGCGAATGAGGTCGAGGCAGATGGCACTAGGATCACATCAGTTGACAAGCGAGTTGCGGATGCAAGACGACCGACCAGGTTGTGGAATCTGTTGCAGGGACTCGGTCAGGTGCTACGCTCAGGACTCTGGCCTTCCACGAAGTGAGAGACTGCTTCTCGGGATGCACGACGTCCCTGCCTGGCGCTACGCTCGGCCAGCTCTGGGATGCCATTCGCTCGCCTGGCCCAAACGTTCTACGGAAGATGCTGCTACCAATACCCATATCAGTCTCGACTGCAGGACCTTAGGCCGAGAACTTACAACCCGGCTAAGAGCACGACAAGCACCAGGCATCCCACGGGAAATGCGATGAGCAGCACGGTGCCGGTGCGCCTCGACACTAGGCTGCCCGTGCCGGTAGCATTGCCACTGTCTGCGGCCAAGGGCAGAAGCCCCATTTCTTGTGGCAATCTCCTCGCGAGTCTAGTGTCGATGGCGGGCATGGCGTGTGGGCGTCTGCAACTCGACGACTTTATGTTGGTTGAAAGACGTGGTTGATGCTGATCTCTGTTGCTGTCATATGTTAGTATTTTCTAGTGACGAAGCTAATAGAGTAGCGAACGGCGTCCGTCCGATAGCAAGCAAATATGACCTTACTCAATGTCATCCAGCCATGAATGATATTCTGACACCATGAAGTTGTGTGATATCCTATTGCCCGTCGCAATCCGTGCCGCGTGCGCTGTGGCGTGACGATCGCTGCCATGTGGACGCCGCCGCAACGCCTGACATATCAAGGTATCGTGAGCAATCCCGGATCTAGAAGCAGTGCTCATCGGTGTCGATACCATTTTGTGACGTGCACTTTTTGTCGCTGATAGGCTTCCTTCGTGGGAGTGTCCATGAACCAGACATTTGTGCGACCCAAAAGTACTACCTGCTGGCAGCATGATCTGGCCGGACGCTGTAGGCCTCGGCCAACTCATTACCGGCAGCTTCGCTTGTAATGCGACACGAGCCCTCTGTTGAGCTTGCTGATCTGGACTTTCGCTGCTCTGCGAGGTTGTAAGCAGGTACTTTGCTCCGGGAGCTCTGGCAGGGTCCATGGCATCTTGCGTTCCCAGATCTGGAGCAGTGTTGTCATCTCATGAGTGGCGTAATATCAGTCTTTGCGAAAGATATGTCGCGTCGTCGCAGGTTACCCGCGCCCCCCCCAAGAATCCCACTAAGCGCGAATATGTCGTTGTACCAAGGTACTCTGTAAAGCCGTGGTCTGCTGATATCGTTAAAATCGATGTATAGCATGCTGCTTAGCGTGGTTATGAGTAGCGTTTATGGTAATTCATCGTACAGCTATAAGCATACTGTTAAGGTCTAGTTTAACGACTAATAAACCTACATAGTGACTACATAGATATACATTTACAAGTAGTTGGCCTCTACTAAGAAGTTCGTAGAAACAGAATCGAAGCCTGATAATAAAGTTACCTCATAGGTACCCGTATGATTTTGGAGAGGATTCCGCAGTGGCCCATAAATCCGGCGACACGACATCCCTTTCGAGAAATTTGATAAATCCGAGTATTGTGTTCGTTCCTGGAAGGCAAGCCGCGTAGAAGGCGATTCGTAAACACGATCAGGTGGACCTCATCCATTCGCTTTCAGCCTCGTGTATTAGAAGAAATTCACAAGCACCGCTTTACTTTTCTGGCATCTTGTCACAATCTCATGGAAGGCAAAGAGAGGTACTCTGTCCTCAGTGGCGAGGCCTTCCAAATTTCCGAAGCCTCCGCCCATCCTTTTACTCTTCCTTGAAGGCGCTGCTGTCATATCTTGCGTGGCTTGCCATGTCCTGGAAGTTCTGCCCCGGCCGCTCTCCACACTTGTTGGACTCGGAGCATGTCTTCACTTTACAAATTAAGGAGGACCGTGACTTTTGAAACAAGGCACTAGCATCTGGTGTCAAGAATCGCATGCTGATGGGTCCTCCTGGCCAACTCGCGCACGGAAAACGAAGTCGACATTTCCAACCACCCACATACCCCTTCGTCGCAGACCACCTGCTAACAATCCTTCTAGTCATGCGCCAACGCACCACTCAATCTGCTCTATCAAGAACAGTTTTCGCAGCCTGCTACTTGGAGCAGATGACCACTCAGGCGAAGGGGGGAACGCACTTTTCTCAGGTCCGGAATATTTCCGCTTGGCGTAAAGAATCGGAATCCCCATGTCTTGCTCGACCGTCGATCGGTTACACGAGCTGTTGGATGGCAATCGAAGCGGCAATGTGCGCTAGTCCGACACATCCGTTGTCGCTAGAGCAGGAGAAGAATTTCGGTTGGACTTCTGGAAGCTGCTATGCGCCACCGTCAAATCCTCCTTGGCCTTCGTGATGGATTTCTCAGGGCCAGAGATGGAAGACTGATGGCAAGACTCTGGTGGACTGGCGACACTTCGATGGTCCACCAGAAATTGAACTGATCTTTTCGTTTGTGTGAGACCCAGCTTTCAGAGGTCTATGCGTGCAGTACACTGGATCGAACGAGAATGGTCGGACAAACTACCGCGGACCGGAACAACTCGCAAATACTTTGCTTCGCCTTAGCTCCGGCTCATGGCTGTGGGAGAAGCTGCGGTGGCTTCTCGGATGTCTGTAAGTTCAGCGATCATCGTAATAGTAGGCGCTCAGTCGTGATCAACATTCTTCCAGTTACCACTGGAGAGCAGGCGGATGTTCGTGTAGTACGTGTGCGTGTCGACAGCAATGCTGCAGCGACAGACTAGATGCGCTAGGACCTGGCGAGGCAAGGATTGCTCATTGTCTGAAGTACGAGGAGACGCTACAAAACTTAAATCCAGCTCGGATGCTGTAACTTTGGACGAAGGCTTTGGTGCCATCCCTGCGGAAGCCTTTTGCCAGGTCATCAGTGTTCCATTCTACATAATTGACAGTCCCCTCGGCTTAGTGGAGGCAGTCGCCAGCCTACCTCTCGACATTGGTAGCGCTTGATGTCCGACTTATCCCAATGCCGTGACATTGATTCGAATTATCAGAGGTCAAGGCTGCGACACAGAGCGGCCTTCAGCATGAGTGATACCGCGACAAGACCTGCGACATCGTCTGCGACTGGCGGGACTGTGGAATCTGGGCCATCCGCTCCGTCAGCATAACCCGCGACGGCAACAGGGAATACTGCAACGGCAAAACCCGCATCACCTCCGCTCATGAGCGCTTGCTTTGGCATGACGGTAGCGGTCACCAGGAGATGCGAATGCCTCTTTCCTGCGGGATATTGGCCATTGTTCCTTGTCGAAGGCCGCGACACTTTTGTTGATGTCAAAATCTAGGGGAATTTTCCAGCTTTCCAGGTGAGGTTGCGTTACCAGAAGTGCGAGCAGCTCCCCCGCATCCCGCCTTGACTACTGTACAGCAAGAACTCCACACTTGGTACAAGGCTACAGTAGGCTGACTAAATGGTCTGAGCCTTTGACCGTACTAGCAACCGCATCCCTCTGACCATCCCATGTTGTCCAGGTCTTGGGCTCTAAGCTCGACGTCTGTCGACGTGGCCCATAAGCGCGAACCAAGCGGCGAGATCGTAAATTTTTGTCAGTCATGGGGCACGAATGCTGCTGATCGTCCCACCACCCTGTCTTCTGTCTCGCCACCTCGCTCATAAACCAATAACCTGGAAAAGACGGGAATAATGGTTTTGACGGTCACCCAACCATCCAAGACTTTGTACCGCCGTACAAAGGCCATCACGAGAGGGGGACATGGTAAGATCCGTACACCCGGAGCCTAGACTTGCGCATCTACGACTTATAACAGCCAGGTGCTTCGTCATGGCCATGCTTGAGGTCCGCAAGCTCGCTCATTCTTATCAGCGACACCATGGGAGACCCAGGAACCACGAGCAAAGAGCCACAACTCAGCACTAATGCCGGTGCCCAGCTGCACACGGACCTGTGGCAGTATGGTAGGCGCCGGGCTCAAGCTGGTCCATATGCGGACAATCTTGATGTCGACGCTTTAGTGATTGGCGCTGGCTTCGCTGGGACCTACAGTCTATACAGTCTTCGTAAGGCTGGCCTGCGCACGGTCGTATACGAAGCTGGGCAGGGCTTTGGCGGGACATGGAGATGGAATTGCTACCCTGGTGCAAGAGTGGACAGTCCGGTGCCCATCTATGAGCTGAGCATACCGGAGGTCTACAATAGCTGGTGAGTAGTGGGTAGTTGTGATGACCTGTATAAAACGTTAATTAGGCGTCCAGGCATTGGACTACTAACTACCCAGACTGGCATGAGCTTCGAGCGTACTTTGATCATGTAGACAAGGTTCTGGACTTGAGCAAAGACTGCGCATTTGAGACTGTAGTCGTGGGCGCAGAGTTCGATACAAACGATGGTAAATGGACAGTGAAGACGCAGGATGTGCGCTACCATGACTTGCTGGCACTATGCCTAGTATTAACAGGCTGACCGCGATAGGGACGAACTGCCAAGGCCCGCTTCCTTATTGCCGCCACAGGCTTTGCTGCCAGACGCTACGTACCAAACTTCAAAGGCCTCGACAAATTTAAAGGGATCGTTCACCACAGTTCCTTTTGGCCGGAGAATGTGAACTTTCAGGGCAAGAATGTTGCGGTGATCGGTACTGGCGCTTCGGGAGTTCAGATGATCCAAGAAATCGGTCCAGCTGCCAAGCATCTGACAGTGTTCCAACGATGTCCCAATCTCGCGCTCCCAATGGGACGTCGAGACATTTCGAACGAGGAACAAGATCAGCTAAAGCCGTTGTACAAGGAGATCATGGAGTATCGGGAGCGCAGCTTCGCAGGCTTTCATTACGACCTTTGTGAGCGCAATACCTTTGACGATACACCAGAGGAACGCCGCGCGCTTTTTGATAAGCTTTGGAAACAAGCTGGCTTCGCACTCTGGCTAGGCGGCTATAAAGACTATCTCGTCGACGAGAAGGCCAATAGGGAGGCTTACAACTACTGGCGGGAGAAGCAGTCGGCTCGAGTGAAGAATCCGGAAAAGAAAGCAGTACTCTTCCCGGAGGAGCCTCCTCATCCGTTCGGAGTCAAGAGGCCGTGCCTGGAGCAGAACTACTATGAGGTGCTGGATCAAGATAATGTGGACATAGTAGACGTGAGTTGTCGCCGCTGTCATACGCTTGTACTCCGCAAGCTGACAACCTGTTCCCAGATCAACATGAAACACGGCTTGTCTATACGCGAGTTCACCGAGAACGGCATCATCACTAGCGACGGCAAAGAACATGGCCCTTACGACATCGTCGGTCTTGCAACAGGCTTTGACGTGGTCACTGGTGGCTTGACGAATATGGGTCTAAAGTCCGTTCATGGTAAGCTTCTTAAGGATGAGTGGAAAGACGGAGCCTACACGTATCTGGGAACGACCATTAGCGGCTACCCCAACTTCTTCCACATCTACGGGCCGCAGGCGCCGACTTTGCTATCTAACGGGCCGAGCATAGTCGAAATACAAGTACGCTGGATAGTCGATGCGATCAAGCTTATCATCCGCCATGGCATTAAGTATATCAATCCAACGCCGGAGGCGCAGGCGGCTTGGAAGGAGCGCGTGGAAGCCATCATGAATGCGACATTATTCCCGAAAACGACTTCAACATACATGGGCGGGACAATGCCGGGGAAGAAGCAAGAAGCAATGTGCTACGGTGCCGGGGTCGACAAGTTTGGGCCCGAGATTCGTGCTACGCTTACAGATTGGAAGGGATTTGAAGTTGTCGCGGCGCACTGAAGTCTGACAGAATGAAATGCTTCAATACTTCGGCGGTCAGCAATGTACATAGTGACTCGTACCCCGCAGACTGTGTCTTCGGTACGTATAATATGCAGGTACCTTGTGGTGTAATCCGCTGAAAACGTTACGCAACCGGACCCGGCAGTCTCGAGATCAATCCCGCGACTGTACACATAAGCTCTTGCTAGCGTCGGGTCTGGCACTTGTTTGCACAGTAACTTAGCGAGACAATTCGACTCCCCTCAATCCAGACATGATCGTACACGGGACCAGCTCCCGATGAGCTCGTCGTACGAAGTGCTGCTGAGGAGTCGAAGATTTCGTGCCTAGGAAGATATTTTGGTTCTGTCAGGTGACTTACGGAGGGTTTCAGAGCATCCTGACATCTCGCCACATGTCATCAGCTGTTTCACCATGTCGGGATAGTAGTCCATAAAGTCATTTGGCAGGTCGCGATCACACACGCCTAGTGGCCGTCCATCAAAGCGACTCTTCGAGGTTTTGACGCAGCTTTTCGACATAAACCAAAGACAAGGTAGAAATCAGGGAACGATCCTCAACAAGAGGTGAAGAATCAAAATGTTGACACCGTATGGTCTGGGACATATATCAGCAATGACCGTGGGCGGCTTCGCAGCTGTCGGGGTGGGCGGGATGTTGGTAGGAGCGATTCTCGAACGCCGACTATCGCACGGTATTATGTCGCATATTGTAGGGCGAGTTCTACCAAATGGGGACGACGAGTTGGTGAGACTGAGCTGCCTAAGTTCCAATTTGCGCTACGCTGATGACGCTACGGCAGGACGGTGAGCGAACGAGAAGTACCAAAATGTCGTCGGGAAGAGCGTTTGCTTCTATGGAGGAGAAGCGATATCAGGATCTTGACGCTTGTGTACACTACTCTTTCGGGCATGGATGACTAGAAGTAGTCGCGCAAAGCTCCTACCTGTCTTTCCAACATTCGCTTTTCCTTTTTCACGTCGTGGCTACCTATATCTCGCCTGCTATAAGCAAGTAACCCTAAGCAAAGGGTTAGGGTTAGGGGTTCTAGTCAATGGCGAAAGCCCATATCCATTGAAGGTGGAATTGATATCTGCGACTGGACCGCCGGTGCCTTTCAACGCCTGGGGCCGCCCGAGAGCCTCCCAGCCCGCACAAGTGCAACACGGACGGACCGAGTCCGACCTTCCCGGCCTAGGCATACGGATAGCCGCTAGCCTAGGGTGTCCGGCAGACAGTATCACGACACTAGCAGTATCCTCGGCTTACGCTCTCAGAATATCGCCTTCGAGAAGTCTGCCTGTCTGGTTTCCTTTCGGTACCAGCAAAAGCCGGGTAACCCGCGGCTGTTGTACGGGGTAGGTTCGCAGATGGATAGGCTGGCAGTGTGACGGGACCACCCCAGTCCTCCGCTCTGCCCCCTCTACCGGGGGTTTGGTTGGAGTTTTACGGCCTCACGCTGCCGAGTGGTTTTTGGGTGTCGCCAGGGGGAGGTCATGGCATGCCTCCTTGACGGCCCCTCAAGGTCCACCGCTTGGTTCGCACATAGGGTGGCTGACCTATCTATGCTGTAGATGTCCTCCCAGCGCGTTGTGTGCGCCGACGCTGGGGTGGGGCACGGGAGTCGGACCTCTCCCTCGCCTTCGAGGGCTTAACTATATACTATCTACGTATCTACCGCGTCTCTGCGAGCCAAGTGGGCTCCGATTTACCGGCCGGTAGATTTGGTCTCGGTTCGTTCCCTCTCTGGATTTCGGTGAGGTTTCTTGCCAGTTAATGTATTTGGCGAAGAAGTTCGGTGCCATGTCTCAGGGGGTCATGGGAAGTTTGCCATGTCTCAGCTGATCATGGGAGTCTGGTTTACCGGCCGGTAGATTCGGTCTCGGTTTGTGCCCTCTCTGGATTTCAGTGAGGTTTCTTGCCAGTCAATGTATTTGGCGAAGAGGTTCGGTGCCATGTCTCAGAGGATCATGGGAAGTGTGCCACGCCTCATATAAGCAAAGAGGTTTGGTTTACCGGCCGGTAGATTCGGTCTCGGTTTGTGCCCTCTCTGGATTTCAGTGAGGTTTCTTGCCAGTCAATGTATTTGGCGAAGAGGTTCGGTGCCATGTCTCAGAGGATCATGGGAAGTGTGCCACGCCTCATATAAGCAAAGAGGTTTGGTTTACCGGCCGGTAGATTCGGTCTCGGTTTGTGCCCTCTCTGGATTTCAGTGAGGTTTCTTGCCAGTCAATGTATTTGGCGAAGAGGTTCGGTGCCATGTCTCAGAGGATCATGGGAATAAGGTGAAACATTAATACATATTACGTGCTAGGATCGCTAGTATGTTTTGGTACATTGTCCCGCGTGAACTCCTCTCGTAGGCCGGCCTTTACTTTACCAAGCGCCTCGAATGCCTGCTCCCAGTACCCATTGTTTAGCATGAAGTCAACGTTTGTGAAGCAACCATCCAGATCTAATAGCTTTGCTTGCCTGCCCTTCTCACGCCTTTGCCTGCGGGACAATCTAGTTGCTCCGCATTGGCAGTCGCAGTCCTCGTCTCCACGACGGAACCCTCGGGAACCTGTAGTACAGGCGTGTCTGTACCGAAAGCACCACACCCCACGGCGATATTGGAAGAACTGGTCTTGCATGTGTCGAGGAGCGGTCAGGACCGGATCCACGGCAGGCTTCCTCCCATCAGATCGAAGGGCCAACGCTACTAGCCTGGTCAGGTGTGACCTCTGCGCGCGTTTAGCTACCTGCTTCTTTACCCATTTCCTCTGGAATCCCGCCAGTGAGTAGGCTGTCAGGGCGTTCGTTTCTCGTTTCCAGAGGGTCAGTAGTCTATTCTCTCGTAGACTCCTCCGGAAGCCTCCTCCCGCCATCGGCCGTAGTAGTAGATTTTGAAGCAGAGTCTCGCGTTCAGAGCGCTGAAGTCGAAAGAGGAAGGACATATGTAGGCATTCGAATCGCTCGCTTAGCTTGGGGAGACCGAGTAGGGTCTGGGTAAGGCACCAGCCGTGCTTCCCGTTCGCAATCCACTGTATCAGGGCCTTGTACCGGTCTTCGGTTATCTTCCATTTGCTTTCGGATCGGAGGCCCACGCCCAGACAAGCGGAGCCCCGTACTCCAGAATTGGCGCTACATACTCATAGTACGCTCGTAGTCGGTTTGCTACGCCCCAGGTCGCAGAGTGGCGGGTCATAAAAGCTACGCGACCTACCGCCCTCTCGATTCGGTTATCTAGGTGTTGTTGGAAGTCAATCCCGTTGGCCGTTATTGGAAATCCTAGGTATGTGTACTGATCTACACCCGGTAGTATGTCCTTGTCCCAGCCAATAGGGCCGGGATAGGTGACTGAGACGTGGCCGCACTTCCGGATATTGACACTAATACCGTTCGTGTGGCACCATCGCCATATACACCCCAGTAGACCTCTAATTTCGTCTGGGTGCGAGTAGAGTAGTGCGCCGTCATCCGCGTAGAACAGCCCTTTCGGGAGTCGTGAGTTGGTCGGGTTCAAGTCATAGAGTAGGTCATCGACTAGGATGTTCCATAAGAGTGGTGAGAGCGGGGAGCCTTGGAGTACCCCCCTTGTCCGCTCAAACCATGGAGATGCGCCGCCGTTTGCCAGGACTCGAGAGGTCAATCCAGTCCGCAGTGCCCTCAGGACCTCCAGTAGTCTCCGTGGACATTCACGGCGCATCAAAGCAGCGTCAAGCAGGGTGTGGTTCACCATGTCAAACGCAGCACTGAAGTCAAGGAAGATCGCCCCAGCGCACAGTCGCTGCTCGAGAGCAATGTGAACAACCGCGGCGTGCGTCAGTGTAGAGTAATCGCTTCGAAAACCTGCTTGCGCCGGATGTAACTGCATCTGAGGCATGTGCAACATTCTCCGGAGGAGACAGGATTCGAATAGCTTTCGGAATGTCGTCGAGAGTGCGATTGGTCGGGTGTTGAAGACTGTCTTCGGCTGCCTCGGGTCCTTGACGATAAGTTGTATATCCGTAGCGTTCCAGGCAGCTGGAGTGTAGCCCTGGTCGAGGCACGAATTGAACAGGTGAGTAAGGGCAGGTAGTAGCGAGGTGTCCGCGAGTGCCTTCACCGCCCGCACGTGTATGCCATCGCTCCCACATGCCTTCGAGCTGTCCTGTCTCGACAGCTCCTTGCCTACCTCTTCGATAGTAAGTGGTTCAAAGTCCCCGCCTTTGCTCGGGCGTGCAGACCTCTCTACAGATATCGGGTAAGGTGCTTGGTAGCGCTTGCCGAGTTCGCGTGCCGCTTCATCAAGTGCGCTGATATCTGGATCGGAGCTGCATAGTAGGCTATTGTCCTTATCTAGGCGGAACAGCTGTCGGACCATCTGGAAGTATGTCGGTTCCGAGCAAGTCCTTGTCCCCTGGGAGTTGGGTTTACATTCGCCTAGTGCTCGTCGACAGGCTTGCTGGCACGCCTTTACGATTCGTCCATGTTGGTCGTCAATATCGTAGCTCCGGTCTAGCGGGTGGAGACAGGCCGTCGCTGCTTCGGTCCATGCTGTCGCAAGCTTCGTAGCAACGTGCTCGTTTCCAAGTCGGCTGTTCTGGAAGCGCGGTAGCTTGGGATTCGGGTGTCCTAGGGTCGTAGCACTCGTCCAATCCAGTAGTAGTAGGTATTTGTGATCGGTCGAAAGATCCAGGCTAGCGGTATCTACCAGGTGAAGATTACAGTGGGCGAAGGGTCGCTTCGCAAAACAATGATCGATAGTTAGGTGTGGGAACCTTTGGAAGCCGTCCGGTAGTCTACCATGGGTTGTAGGGTCGAGGCGTAGCATTCCAGCAGCCTGCATCCATGACGAGATACTTGCTGCACGTTCGTCTGGGTTGCCAAGGCCGGTACGTTGGTTGTATCGGACATTTACGTCGCCAAGGACGACGTCCCTCGATTCTAGACTGGCCAGCAGTGCTTCGACGTCGCTCGAATTCATCGAAGGTGGCATATATATACCCGTAACTGTAGTCCCTTTAAGGGTTACGGTCACGGAGGAGTCGGTTACCTCCGGCGCGCTCGACATCATCGAACGGGCCTTGTTCGATCCTAGGGCGCACACCCCGCCAGTATGCCGACAGCCAGGTCTTGATAGTGGTTTAGGGGTGTGCGCGATTGCCGCAGTTGTCGCTATACACCCCTGGTAACCAACGTACCACGTCTCTACAACAAAGAGCACATCTAGCATCCCCGAATCGATTAGCTGCAGGGTACGCTCCCAGCTATGGGTATCTAGTCCTTGTATATTTATGTATCCGATCCGGACACACTCGTTCGGTACCAGACCGACGTCGGTGTAAGTAGCAGTAGTTGTAGCGATCGCTCCCCGCTGCGCTAGACGAGTGCTTCGCCTTACGGGGGTCATAGTCGGAGGGTATAGTAGACTCAGCGGTCGGAGTCAAGAGGATCGCTAATTATGCTATCAAGCTCGGCAGGGTCGGGGTCCTCCCAGCTAGTTACAATGTCAATAGACGGGGTTCTCTGCCGGGTACGCCGAGTCCGTTCTTGTCGAAGTAAGGTCGAGATATCTTTGGCGATAGCCGAGAGTATCTTAATCTCGGCGGACAGTTGTGTAATTCCTTTGGCTAACAGGTCCGGGCAGGCTCTCTTCCGCTCACGCTCAATAGTGTCGAGTTCGTCGTCTGTTTTCGCTTCAGGTCGTAGTAGGGTAGCTTCGGTTCGAGTGCGTTTAGGTGGGTTCAGGGCTGGTCTAGTAGGGGTTTGGGCAGATCTCGCTAGTGCTTTAGGCGATTGAGGTTCGACGGGTATTATCGCTTGGGGTTTATTATTAGGATCGGGTGTCGACGACAGCCGTCGGGAAATACTAGTCGTACTCCTGCCGTCCTCCTGTAGCTTTGCTTCGACTTCTCGGCGGATATGCTCGACTCTGTCCTTGCCAAGTACCGTAATAGCTCGGGCTATGTACGTGTTACAAGAGGCAATAGCACAGCCGCGGCCTGTCTCTCGTCGCTTCTTTACGGAATTGCGGCAGCGGAATTGGCGGCGCTTTACTCCTACCTGCTCCGCCGCACCGTTCCCACCCTCGTCCTTACAATACGCGCGGATTGGTGGTTCCGGTTTCGGGCAACCTGGGCATGTAATCCGGTTGCCGTAGCGGAAGTGAAGGGTTTCGGCGAGGATACGGACACCTCCGAGGTCCAAATAGCGAGTCTCGGTCGGTTCTGCTACCATATTTAAGGGAAGATGTAGCTAGGCAGGTTGCGCTCGGTCCTAGGTCCGGGTCAAGTAAACGAGGTTACAATCTGTTACACTGTAGTGAATGTGTATAGGGCGAATGAGGGCCTTAGTGAGTAGGGAGAACAGCGACTTTATAGCTTACTCCGTAGTACATTCGTCTTGTAGGACGAGGTTCATTCAAGCCAAGAACATACGCTAGAGATTAGAGGTTTACGGGCGAAGAGAATGTCGAGACCATACCTATACTATTACTAGTAGTGCCAAACTTACCGGCCGGTAAATTGGTTTGCGCCTTTTGTATGGTTCAAGCGACAAACATCAAGCTCAGTAAGGAAATTAGGCGGATAAGTGGGTTGTAAAGTAGGGGCGTCGTACATACAATATACAGGACCTTGTCAGTATTCCGGTCTCTGGTGCTTCGGGCATAACCACGCTCGTGGCTTTTTACGCTATAGGCGCTGGCGTTGGCAGATCGTTATGGCGTAAAAAGGCAAGGGCGGCCCTGGGCATGAACACGCTCGTGGCTTTTTACGCCATAGGCACTAGCGTTTGGGAGCCTAAGGCACAGAGGCCTTCATAGCGTAAAAACGCAAGGGCGGCCCTGGGCATGAACACGCTCGTGGCTTTTTACGCCATGGGCACTAGCGTTTGGGAGCCTAAGGCACAGAGGCCTTTATGGCGTAAAAACGCAAGGGCGGTCCTGGGGCATAAACACGCTCGTAGCTTTTTACGCCATAGGCGCTGGCGTTTGGGAGCCTAAGGCACAGAGGCCTTCATGGCGTAAAAAGCCACGAGCGGCGGGCGTTCGGTGCCTCGGTTTAGCACGTTGCTCATAGCGTAAAAAGCCACGCCTAGATCGTATTGCCCTCGTGTTGGATGCGGTGCGCTCTCGGCAAGCTTGTAGTGGCTTGGGAGCTGGTGTATAGCAAAGGTTCTTAGCTGTAATTACACAAAGTTTACTGGCGGTGACGAGAGCCCTATACCATCAGACAGCCAATCTTCTGGGAACATCTCCCAATCAATTGGTTCAGTTTCGCTTCTATTGTTGCTCGGGTTAGGTGGCGTAAGCGGCACACTCCCTTCAGCCTCAAACCAGTCTCCTCCTAATTCACGCAAGCCTTGGTATGAACCGTCCCATGACTCCAGTCGCATACGTGACGTTGGTGGGGCGGCGCCGTCGATTGCGTCCATCAAAATCGGTTCTAGTGCTGTGCCTAGGTGGATTACTTCAGGGCGGAAGAGCTTAATACAGTCCAGCCAGGTATCTAGCTCTTCCTTTAGGAGCTTCTGTTCGACGAACGTTTTCTTCAAGGTCGTAGGGAAGAGTCCGATTGTTCCTCGCGGTAGTACCTCGGTTACCCGGAGCCATCGCCTCCAGTATTTAATGTCTCGAGTGAATGTACTATACGCCCGTTTCGCACGCTCCTCACGTCCGTAAAGCCATCGGAACATCTCCTCTTTTGCGATGCTTCGATGGGGTGTCCGTGTCGCTTCATTCCCTTGTGCAGTACTAGTTGAGTTATCTTGTAGTTCTAGGTACCGCCTTCCGAGTGCCGCCATCTGTAGTCTTTCTTGTGGTGTTACAAGCGCTCGCGCAATTCCCGTGCGCTTCAACCGATCGTATAGTGCAACAAACTTAGGGTCCCAGTCCATCCCCTCTTCGAGCCAGACGCGCCCCTCACTAGCAGCTGCCTCTTCGGTCTCGGTCACGCTTCTGTCGCACCGCTGCAGATCCCGAAGTGTCCCCTTCTTCCGCCATTCCGACATCAAATCCTTCCATTGCGTCGCAACGCTTATATCAGCTATCTGGTACACGTAGGCCCACATTGTCTTCGAAAATGCGGAGTCCTTCGTGGGGAGCTGAAGCGCTAGCCATCGGTGTGCGGCAGTAGCCTGGGAGACGTCGTACTGGGTCGCTGGCACTTGCACCTGTCGAGTAATGTCGCCGGTGCCTGCGTCCGTACATCCCTCGCTGCCGCCCTCTCCTCTTCTGTCCTCGCAACCCCGAGGACTATTGCCCTGATTCTCGATTTCGGTAGTCCGTTCTCCTTGCGAGCTCGGAGTAGGAGCCAGTGCACCATCGTCCGGTCCCCTATGCCTTGCCCTCTTCGTACGGTGAGTGCTAGTCTCCCGGTCACTTCCTCCGCTGTAGACCTCTTCTAGCCGGGCGCTCCGTCGTAAGGGACCGTGTTGGCCGGGGCGGACTCTTGATCCAACGCGGACTATCTTCCAGACCGTAGTCTCATCTCGCCGCTGTCGGATTACTATCTCGCGATCGGAGCTACTGCTGGAGCTCGGCCTAGACCATGTACTCCTCTCGCCCGTAACGCGATCGACGTAGTGGAAAGTAATGTAGCTGCCATAGTTCGGGTCCTGCGCCTTTGGGATGTCCGGTGTCGCCATAGGGTAGGGCTTAGAAATAATGATACGAGCGTGACGGATGGGGTGATTGCTTAGAGGTTTATCCTGTATGCTCTCGTCCTCAGTCTGGACCATAGGTATGAAGGTCTCCGCGATTGCGACGGTGGGTATCCTTTCAGAGTCCCCTGGATTCTGAAGTTGGTTTATCCACGCCATTGCCAGGGGGTTTAGGCAGTTTTCGTAGCGTCGAAGGCTGCTACCGTGGGTTTGCCGACGGCCCTGACCCGAAGGTCGCATATGGCGTAAAAAGTCTAGGCGTAGGGTTTGTGTAGTAAGCCTCAGGCCCGGAACCCACCCATGGCGTAAAAAGCCATAAGGGTCGGCTTGTCGGGCGCGGGGCACGTGAAACCCCCGCGTACCTGCATCCTAAGCCGTTCCCCGCTATTCTCCACATTCCTCTCCTCAATGTCATACAACCTCACCTCCTCTACTCCAGCAGAACCACCGTTCTCCGGGCAACCCGCGCATGCCACATCCCTAAGCGCTCGCAAGCTACATCATCGACTCGACGGAAGGCGCACCTGCGCCCGTAAAGAGTGGGTCACGAGCGACGGACATGGCAGTGGCTCGGAAGGTACGACAAAGGGTCGGTTCTTATAAGGGTACCGGTTCGGATTAGGGTACTAGAGGCAACCGTCTAGAACTTGAGATTAGATTTACCGGCCGGTAGACTTAAACAGAATCGACGATTGCTTGGTGTTGAACATATAACTCGGACGATAAGAGCGCTACTCCTACCGCAGGCGGTCGGGTCTCCCCCGGATACAGAGTTGGTACTCAGTGCTGCAATATGCTAATACTGGGGTAAAACTAGGATAAGCTACCCTTCGCAAACAGCTACCAAATTTACCGGCCGGTAAATTTATACGGTGGAGAGACTGGATAGCGTGGTGCAGCTGGCGACTACGGTATTGATAGGGTGGACATCCTCCCCGACATGGGCCTACTAGGGTTGCTTCAGGATACCGGTCAGGCTATAGCGGGTATGTCTTCTCTCGCAGGGCGACAGGTTCTCTCGCTGACTCGCCCACCACTCCTTAGCCTTCTGTCAAGGTGGTGCGGTTAGAGGCGAATTTACCGCCCGGGTTAGTCTCCCACGATTAGTGTGAGTTTTGGGGTTCACGTCACTACCGCTCACTTACTGTTCACTTCCCCGCATCTAGATGGGAGCCGTTCGGGTGACTGCCATACATTTTTTGCTGACGCGCACCTAGATCCGCCCCATTTCCACGATCCACAAGTGAAGCCGATGTGGATCCCACGAAGGTCTGTGAATTCGCACGAGTGAATCCGCGCGTGTGGATATGCGCATGTGAACTGCCCGGGCGCTAGCGCCAAACCTTATTTGGGACCTATAACTTCTACGCTCCTCCCTCGATTCTTAGCTTTTTCGCTTCCTCGCTACAGACCACCCCCCCTGTTCTTCATCTTTGCCCACTTGCACGGCCGGGAAATTCGGCGACAACAACAACTCCAACCTGCACGGCCGGTAAATTCGGCAACACAACAACTGCAAAACTCCAGCACACAAACACCATCAAATCTACGCCCTTCCCACAGCTCCTCCCACCTGCGTGTCGAGCAGAGTTACCGAAGAGGCAATTTACCGGCCGGTAAATCTGCTGGGCGGCCTTGATATCGGCATACTCCTTCCCTGCTACAGCGCCGGGGGTTTGTATACAGTGCTTACTCCGCTTCAATACGGCCACTTGCTCCAACCAAGCAGTGTGGCACCGTCCGGCGTGAAGTCCTCCTCCCGTTCAACAACGAGGTGGACTGCACTCCACACCTCTCAACCCTCCTGTCCACTACTCTTTTCAGCTAATCTTCTCGATCTGCTAACATGTCTTCCAACGCCGGCCCAAGCAAGGGCAAGGGCAAAGGCAAAGAGCGCCAAGCCGACCTCCCTATCATGACCGCGGCCCAGAAGAAGATGAAGAAGGTCGGCGAAGCATTGGCGTCCACTCCTACCAACAAGAAGAACCGCAAGAAGAAAGGGTGCGGAGTCCGACCCGAGCGAACCCGAGACCAAGGAGCAGCAAGAAGCCATTATCGCCAGCAGTCTGATGAACGACTTCAGCTCATATGGTGTGTATGTCGTCCGCCCGAACAACGGCCACCACCGAGAATCTCGGAGTCTTTGCCGTGTACCTCGGCGCTCCCGACATCAAGACTTTGTGGGATGCTGTGCACGCGGCTCGAGATGTACTTAAAGTCGCTCGAGGTCAGATTCAGGTAAGCACTCACCCCGTCTAATTTACCGGCCGGTAGATTCGGCCAGCGTCGCCAGACCTCTTGCCAGACCTTACCGGCCGGTAAATTCCCCCGCCGGTCTCTCAGCCTTACCTACCGGCCGGTAAACTTGGCAGCGTTCCCAAACTTCTCGCCAAATCTACCGGCCGGTAAATTTGGCAGTGTTTCCGAACTTCTCGTCGAATCTACTAGCTAGTAGATTTAGCGAGCGTAGGTTCTCTCTTATCGTTCTGAGACTGACATGGCTTGGCAGTACGGCTATGGTTACCAGCACAAGAATCGCGTGGCCGTGAACGACATCATCTCGGTCGGCACGAAGCTTCTTAAGGATGGTGACATCGACCTCAACATCGACTGGCGCGATAGGCACGTTCGCAAGGCCTACATCGACGAGGAGAATTTTGCCGACACTGCGCGGTACGGCGTCGGCCGCAACTCAGGTGCTTACCGCGGCACTGTCATCTTCCTTCGCCATGCCCAGCTCATCGTTCACCTCATGCACGACTTCCATCCGGCCATCTTCCCTGGACCTGCTCCTGGTGCCCCACAGAACCAAGTCGTCGCCGGCATTGCTTCGGAGGACATCAGCCGTGTCAAGTGTTTGATGAGCTTCATTGGGTACAAGCAGCGCCAGCTCCGCAAGGGCTCCGGTGACACGAATCTCTGGGCCAAGGTTGCACCCGATACCCGCCGTGGCTTCAGCGAAGACACCGCCGTGGTTCCAGCCCTGTACCGCTTCGAAGGCGGGCCAGCGTTGCCCGACGCCCGTGAGGCCGCGCAGCAGATGTATGCGACGGGCATGCAGCGCTTGACGGAGATGGCTGCCCAGCGGTTCGCGGGTGTTAACGATCCCTCCGCTACTGAAGAGGATTTGCAGAAGATGGACGAGGTGGCGAACCATTTCGGTCTGTCTCGGGGCGGACGGTTGAAGAAGAAGAACAAGAAGGCCGCTCTGCTCCAGTCACTCCCTGCCATTGACCCGGCAATCCGCGATGCCGCCATCAAGAACCTCTGTCGCCCGCTGCAGATCATCCACGATCGCGACGAGGAGACCGCGCGTGCCGAGGCGCTCGATGGCGAGCGGGTCGCTGACGCTCTCAGCCTGACCCGCCTCAGCTCCATCATCGGCGATCTGGCAACCGAAGGTGAAGGCGTGGGCAATTCTAAGAAGCTCGCGGTTGAGACCGATGTCGAAGACGCCATCCAGCGCGCGCGGACCGGCGACCGCCATTTCCTAGAGCTTCTCGCCAGCTGGAGCATTTCGACCGAGGACCTGGAGAACGTCGACCTCCACGACGCCGTGAAGAAGGTGAACGACACCAAGATCTCCTCCGCCTTCCGCAACCTCCAGAATTCGATCAACTCGGTCTCCGCTTTCCCACCCCAATACGACGAAGTCGTGGAGCGTTTTGGGTTCACCGTCACCCCTAGCGAGAACGGCGTGCCACTCGTCAACCACTTCGGTGTCATGCTCCTTCCCCACCAGGTCGTCGCCGTCAGCTTCCTCGTGGACATGTTGGAGAGCAAGCTTCGGTCCGCCGCCCTGTTGGACGAGACTGGTTTGGGCAAGACCATCCAGGCTCTCAGCTCCGACCGTCAACTCCACGCCCACATTCGCGAAGCCCTCGCGAAGGAAAACCGTAAGTCCATGCCTGACCCTCCCTATCTACTCCCTTGACCACCCAATCGCGCCAAATTTACCGGCCGGTAAATTGAGTATCGTTCTAACTGTGTTTTAGTTCTTGCACCCGACGACTCTTTCCATGAGTTCTTCCCCCTCACCCCGCAGGACAACAGGGCTCAGACCGCCGCTGCCGTTAGCGACATCAAGAAGAAGGCGAAGGGCAAGCAGAGGGCCGAGGCCGAGGAGAGCTCCGAGAGCGAGTCCGAGGACGATGCCGACGACGATGATGATGATGACGACGACGACACCGAGGCGGGCCCTGCCAGGGAATACGATGATGACGTCGATCAGCTGGCGTACGAGATTGAGGTCGAGAACCGGCTTGAGGAGGCTGGCCTGGACGAGGATGGTCGCAGCGGCAACTTCATGGGCGATGGTTACCTCCGGCACCCCCGCCTCGATGAGATTCAGGCTGCCATTGAGCGCAATGATGCGAAGCGAGCAGGTTCGTTGCCATTCAGATTTACCGGCCGGTAAATCTGGCGCGTGGAATGTGCTGACTTTGTATTAGATTTCGAGAAGCGCGGTATCCCTTACTTCCAGCCGCGCATCGTCTACGCACCCGCCGGTGCCACTTCGGTCTGGACCAAGGAGATCACCGACTCATTCTCCTCCACCATCCGGCTGAGAGCCTGGCTCAGTGCTGGTACCAACAACACCAGCGCTGCCTTGGGCGGCGACTTCATCGGCACTGGGCGTGATATCGAGACCTACGTGCGCACTCTCCCCCCTGACCACCCGGCAACCGGTGAGATTGTGTTTGTCACCTCATACACGACCGCGGCTGCGCGCCTGCTGCGCCATTTCATTCAGCGGGGCAACGAGCGGTACTACATCAGCAAACTGAGCAGGGCGGAGTGCACCGAGCTCGGCATACCCCATGATGAGTACATGAGTCGGCAGGAGCGGGCCAGAGCTTATCTGGCGGAGGGTGTTGGCGAGCGCAGATACGAATTGCGTGTCAGGCCGGGCCTCTGGGATACCTCTTTTTGGGACGAGGTGCATCGGTTGAAGAACATGCACACCAGCAGATGTATACGCTGCTGTCACAGCGTCATGGCCGCGTGCTGATGCTTACGGCATCGCCATTTATGCGCCGCCTGCGCGACCTGACGTCGATCCTGGAGGTCGTTAACCACACCAGGAAGCGGGGTCAGCATGTCGCCGGTCTGGTCGGCAAGCGTTCGGTCGCTGAATATGAGCGGCTGGGGCGAGAGCTTGAGCGCGTCGGCGGGAGCTATCTTATGGCAGATGAGAAGACCCAGGACCGCCTGGCAACGTTGCTGGACCCCGCCCCTTATTTCGATCTCATGGCCAGCTTCGACGATGCTCCAGCTGTTGTCCGTAAGGTCGTCCCTTCCGTACTACGCCTCATCGGACTTAGGCCGCGTGACTGGTCAGCCGATCGAGGCCCAGGGGCAGCAACATCTGATCGCTGCCAACATCCCACCGTTCCACTGCACGCTCGTGGAGCTCTTCCGCAACCGGTGGGAGGACCGGTACTACACCCCAGTCCATAAGGAGAAGATCGGTGAGGACGACCAGTTCCTCGTGGCTGCCCCCCGCATGCCCAGCCCGCCAAACCCATCCGCCTTCGCCACCAACTCGACCTCGCCACAGAGACCGAAGCGCGTGATAACTTCGACAAGCGCCGGCGTCTCCAGATTGCAACCAACAACGTCGGCCAGGAGAACCTGGCAAAGTTCAAAATCCAGTCCAATGCCAAGGACGTCCAGAAATGGTAAGCTGCCCTTTTTACCGGCCGGTAAATCTGGCCATTTAATTATAAGCTGAGAGCTAACGTAATCTCCACAGGTATGAGGACCAGGCCGGCGACAGCGCTGCCTTCTCCCTCTACTGGATGGCGACAAACGAGGGCTGGAGCTCGGCGCCGACGGATCGGCTCAGCCAGGCGGCATACATCCTCAACCCCAGCAGTAAGGCCCAGTACTGCGTGCGGGAGACTCTGCGCCTGCAGGCGAAGGATGAGAAGCTCCTCATTTACTGCGACTGGCCCACGTCGGTATGGCTTATGAAGACCCTGTACGACATCCTCGGTTTCAAGGCCGCGCGGATCAGTGCTGGGCAGAGTGCGAAGGAGCGCAGTGCGCTCACCGACCGCTTCAACAATCCCCAGGATAACGGCATCATGGTCCTGATCTGCTCTTCTCGGTCGGCCGCGGAGTCCTACAACTTCCAGAAGGACTGCCACAACATCATCGTCATGGACCTGGTCAACTTCAACACCATCCTGCAGATCATCGGTCGTTGCTACCGCATCGGGCAGAAGCACGAGCAGTTCATCAAGATCCTCATGCTCGATCGCTCATACGATCAGGTGCTGCTAGGGCAGTACGCCAGTGCTATGGTCGCGCAGCTTGCTGCCACCAGCGGTGTTGATGGGACGGCATTTCCGACGACCATTGTGAAGATGCCCTCAACGATCCCGGTTTTGCGGCAAGGGTCCAGGATCTCGTCAAGTTCGGCAAGCTCACCCAGATCGAGGCTGCGAGAGAGGAGTTGTAACCTTGGCTGTGCAAGGCAAGCTCCGCGCCAACTTCGGTCTCCGCACGGATCGCGACAATGAACTGTGGGCCAATGCTCGTGCGCTAGATGCCAAGCTCCTCATCCCTGGAGAGCACCAGTACCATCTCACGAAGAAGGGACCCGTCGCCGAGCATGCCAGGAGGATTCTCGAGCGCGCCCAGATTACCAGCACCACTGTGCCTCCGACTCCAGTCAGCAAGGGCGCTGCCACCTACATCAGCAACATGCAGAAGCAGCAGGCACTTGCCGACAAGAAAACGCCAGCGCGAGGAAACCGATGCGATGAAGGCAGACAAGGGCCGCCAAGAGGCGGAAGCTGGAGGCCGAGAAGGCCAAGAAAGAGGCCAAGGAGAAGGAGCAGTTCGAGGCCCTGCTCGCGAAGCGTGGTTTGACGATTGCCAACCTAGCTCCGCAGTCCGGTGAGTATTCAACCAGATTTACCGGGCGGTAAATTTGCTAACATCGCCTCCAGCTTTGGCGCAGGCGTTTAAGCCGGTAGGAGAGGCTTCTCCGGCGATGACCAGCTCTGGCGCGTCATCCGCGCCCGTCACCTTGGATCCGCAGTCCAGTGAGTATTCGATTCGATTTACCGGGCGGTAAATTTGCTAACATAGTGTACAGCTTTGGCGACGGCGCTCAGGCCGGTAGTAGAGGCTCCTACGGCTATAGCCTCCCCTCCGCCGCGTCGTCCCTACCCGGTACCGAGTCCTCCCCCGTCATCGTCTCCTCCCCGGTGCCCGCGTCCACCTCCGCTCCGCCGTCGCCTACCCCGGAGGGATCTCCTCCTAACAGCACTGACGGCCTACATGGTCCGGTTCTGCTAGCGGGTATGTCTCACTTCAAATTTACCGGGCGGTAAACTGAGCTGACAATCTCAACAGTCAAGGCTGTCAGCGGTGAAGGTGGAGAGGATCCTCATGATTCGCCAATGCGTATGTCCGACCTTCTCCCTTCACGCCCATTTGCTAACGGGCTTTAGTTTCCGTCCCCTCCTCTCCGGTTCAGACCCCTTCCGCCTCCGTTGGCGGCGACCGCATAGAGCTTGATAGAGAGCCTCGCCAGGTTCGCGCGGCGAAGAACAAGGCCAAGGTCAAGGCTGACCTGGAGCAGCGTAGAGCCAAAGACCTCTACGCTGTTGCTAAGAGGCTTGGTGGCTCCGGTGCTAAAGGGCAGAGGAAGGGCGATTTCGTACGGTTTATATTCGACAACATCAGCGATGACTTGGATGGTCTGGAGCTAGGGGAGGATTGGGACGAGGATGGGGCGGCTG
Organism: Acidiella bohemica; assembly: GCA_019670975.1. Lineage (NCBI taxonomy): Eukaryota > Fungi > Ascomycota > Dothideomycetes > Mycosphaerellales > Teratosphaeriaceae > Acidiella > Acidiella bohemica. Next base: position 745,509 of record JAGUCJ010000017.1, read on the forward strand.
TGTGGCCTGAGCGGGTTGCGAGTTTGCTGGGGCAGGGCGAGCAGGAATAAGGCATCTTCTAGGTACAGTTGGCTATGCCTAGTAGGGGCGCGGTTGGGCATCGTGTTGGGGCTAGTGGGCCCAGGTAGTACCCGGAGCGAGGTAGCCCGTTCAATACGAAGGCTATAAGGGTAGCACTCTCGCCTTCGTAGTTCGATCTGCTGAGACGTGTTTATCTCTCCGAAGCTCTCTATGTTCCCTTCTCGGCCGCGGTAGAGATATTGTATAGAGCGCTATATATACCGCCTTTGACCTTAGCTGGGTTGCGGGTGCGGGTGCGGGTTGCGGGGTTAGGGTTAGGGTTAGGGTTAGGGTTAGGGTAGGGTTAGGGTTAGGGTTAGGGTGTACAATGAAGAAGAGGTGCGTCTTGGATTTGTTTCTGCAAGTATACGTCCTAGATCTCCTGCTGGCAGAAGACCTTTCGTTTCCTTGCAGAAGAGAAACTCATCAGGGTTGGGTACAGTCTTTTATATCCTGTCCTTGTGGACCCTCACTCTACCAGTCCAGGCATCAGTAACCTGTGTTGGTGTTTCATGCAGAAGCGCGCGGCAAGGCGTCGTCTGTGAAAGAGTTAGCGAGGTTGCGGTCTTGCGGGCGCAATCTCAGTGAGGGGAGAAGACCAAACCGTGCCTCACCTATATCTGCATAAATGGTGGGCCAATCGATTTGGCGCCGAGACTATTCCCGATTAGGCATAGCGCGGCTTCTTTCGAGGTTAGGGTTAGGGTTAGGGTTTTGAACCCTACTCTTCCGCTTCACCAAAAGATGTGCGAAACTGCCTGTTCGGATCCATCCATGCCTCGAAACCTCCGATTCCTTCCATCCTATGAGTGAGGGATAGTTGACGATACACCGTGCCCGTACCCACCCTCTTGTCCTGAGGTATGATTCAGACGGCACAGATCCATCCCAGAACCCGGAGACCGCGACTGTCTTACTAGAAGAAGGGCGAAGAGGCAGTCAAGAGGCCGCAGCTTTGAAACCACGCTCTTAAGGTAGTCTTCGCAGGAGCCCGTCGTGCCCGGGATCATCCTACTACTAGTGTACCCTGGCATCCCAACTCTTTCGTTCAGCAGGGGCGCATAGCTAGCGACGCCCCGTCTCACGACCCAAAGGGTCTCGGCATCTCAAAAGGTAGGTCGTTATCGATGTCCATGGCGGATAAGTCCAGCTGTACTTCTTCCAGGGTAGTTTCTTTACTCCGTACGGAGCAGGTTTCGATTTACCGACCGAACCACATCCCACAGGGATTTAGTCCGTTTCTTGGAAATGATCGTATGCTGAGGGAAGGGCAAGGATTTGCCTGCAGGTGCGCAGCGCCTCCAAGTCTTCAGCATCTCGTTCCAAACGTCGGCTGAAGAAACATTCTCCCAGGCGGGGTTGTAGCGGGAAACAGCGATAATGAAGTCACCGGTTCGGGCGCGGGCCGTTCCAAAAGCCGAGCGCCGTGGCAACCATTTCACCTGCCTGCCCCACTTAACCAACGCCTTCCTCGGCCAGCCCCGAGATTGAAGCCTCGACAAGAATGTCGTTTTCCATGTCAAAAATATGGCTCTCGGTTTGAAATAGCGGCTGTCCGGGTGAGTTCTCCTTTCACCATTCCCTTCTTCACCGATAAGGGATGGCTGGAGGTCCAGGGGAGATACTGATGATGATTTCCGACCTTCTCTAAGGCCGGAAGCACACTTCCGACTTCCCTCGTGTATGTGAAACCATACATCGAGAAAGGATAATCCAACGTCGGAGTGTGCCCAAGCGATGTTCATACCAGGGGCTTGGATCAAATGGCTAACGACGTCGTCCGAAGGGTGAAGGACGAAGATATCATCAATGTATCGACGGTATAACCCGTCGAAGTCTTGAAGATAGCGTTTCTCGTAAAAGGCCAGGTAAAGGTTGGCGAACACGGGACCGCAGTGTATTCCCATGGGTACCCCGTCTGTCTGTCGCCATAACCTGTTGCCAAGTTGAAACACCGTGTTTTGCCAGAGAAGTTCGGCGGCTTTGAGGATCCAGTCTTCGAGTACTGTATTATGTCGATAGGCTGGAAACCAGTGAACCGCGGATTTGAGGGCCGTCTGGAAGTCGACCCATGGGATAGACGTGTACATTGAGGCAACGTCTCCCGTGTGGATTCGGACACCTAGTCCTCTCTCGTTGAAGGTTCTCACTTCTTCACACAGCTCCCGGCTTGATTCGCAAATCCAAGAGTATGATCTCTGGATCGGGAGGAGGAGGTTGTGTAATACAATCGAAAGTGTTGAGGTGATATACGAGTGCATCGGCACGATCGGTCTGATCTTCCAGGGATTCTTGTGGATTTTCGGTATCCCGTGGAATTGGGGTATATCCTTTCGATATTTGTATTCTAGTAGAAACTTCTGGACCCTTGGAGAGATCCAGAAGGAAATGTCCGCCACGTTGTCGAATAAGATTCCAAAGTTCGTGTGAGACGCCACGCCAGAAGTAGCCGAAGTCTCCTACGAATGATTCAAATACTGGTAGTTGAATAAATGTCTTCACCTGTCCCCAGTACCAGTCTGGGTCGTAACCACAATGCCGAGATTTTTATCGGATATGAAACACAGAAGGCCAGCTTCTGATAACCATCCGACCAAGGCCCTGGGAGACATAGTAATGTGTCGGAACACATCGTGTCGTCCAATCGAGGTAAGGGGCATAGGCCGTTCGAGTTGCAGTTGAACACTCCTTCTTCCCGCCTCGATTCCCTGGTTGAACCAGTGTTTACGTATAACAGGTTGCCAAGATGGGTTGCGTACAAACGGAACTGCAGGAAGCCCGTCCACCTTGTCTCGTGGGTTTGTTGCGAAATAGGTAGGCAATCTTCGCCTTCCTTGTCAGCGCATTGAACCATTGCCAAACCACGTAATCTCTTCGTTGTTGCGGAAAGAGATATTTCAAGTTGAGCGACAGGGAGTATTCCACGTCTCGGGGTAAAATCACTCCTTGTCCCTTATGCACTCCTGGCCGCCATGAGAGTAACGTGTCAAGGTCGTTAGCTCCGAGTTGGCTCCAAAGGTACATTTTTCGAGCAAGCGAGCTCAGCTTGAAGAATTCCGGGGGGACCCTTTTGAACCCTGTTTGCGGGAGTTCAAGCGCTTGTTGGGCCGCTTCTCCGGCTGGGTTCGTTTTCCGGCGTTTTGTTGCCGTTGACGTTTCCCAGGCCTCTGGGTTTTCTTGACGGAGGTTTTCCCATTCCTCCGTTTTCCTTTTCCCGACAATGTCCTGTCACGTCGGGATTGGCCTTCTCGTTTGATAGCCTCCCTCACCAACACCATGAGTTGCTTCTGACTTTTCGAAGTGTCTGCATCTGTCATTTCGGTGTCGGCGTCCTTCTCATAACAGTCCGCTTTTCTTTCGCAAGACGAGCTTTCTGGTATGAACTGACACCAATTGCGGCCACAGTTTGAGCCACCTTTCCAATCACTCCGCCATCCGAGAGGATCGCGTGGTTTTCGGGTGAAATAAGATTCGTTTCTGTGGTCAAGACCTGTCCCCAGGCGAGGTTAAGTCGTTCGGCGACATGGTTGCTCTGAATAAAATCGCGAAGGTTTTCAACTTCCTTCGTTTTAATCAGGATCATTTGGGTCAGCGTGTTCTTTTTTGCTTCGAAGATCACGGAGTCGAGGGTCATAGAGCTCAAACCGCCGTCATCAGGTCCCATGGCGTCCTTGGAGATCTGAAGCGTTGGTGGCTTTATTGAGTTGAGTTGCGGAACCTCCTCAAATTTCGAAAACCGGAGCCGGTCTTTCCACAAGGCGAGCAGTTTTTCGGCCGCACCGAGCTTGTGGCTAGCGTTGAGGACCTTGTCCAATATGTCCTTGCTGAGGGGTTGCGCTGGAACTGGAATCATGCGAAGGAGGTCACCTATACCATTGCATTTGGTGAGAGCAACAACAAACTCTCCCCTAACGCGGTAATTAATCTCGCTTTGTAACGCATCCTCCCTGGTCTGAGTGGATGGCACCGTAGAGCTATTGGAGGAGCTCGGCGTATGATGGGACGCCCGCGGGATGGTGTTCGTTCGCTGAGTTCCTGACATGGTGAACCAAGAGCACAATTGTCGTTAGGGTTAGAGAGTACAATGAAGAAGAGGTGCGTCTTGGATTTGTTTCTGCAAGTATACGTCCTAGATCTCCTGCTGGCAGAAGACCTTTCGTTTCCTTGCAGAAGAGAAACTCATCAGGGTTGGGTACAGTCTTTTATATCCTGTCCTTGTGGACCCTCACTCTACCAGTCCAGGCATCAGTAACCTGTGTTGGTGTTTCATGCAGAAGCGCGCGGCAAGGCGTCGTCTGTGAAAGAGTTAGCGAGGTTGCGGTCTTGCGGGCGCAATCTCAGTGAGGGGAGAAGACCAAACCGTGCCTCACCTATATCTGCATAAATGGTGGGCCAATCGATTTGGCGCCGAGACTATTCCCGATTAGGCATAGCGCGGCTTTCTTTCGAGGTTAGGGTTAGGGTTAGGGTTTTGAACCCTACTCTTCCGCTTCACAAAAGATGTGCGAAACTGCCTGTTCGGATCCATCCATGCCTCGAAACCTCCGATTCCTTCCATCCTATGAGTGAGGGATAGTTGACGATACACCGTGCCCGTACCCACCCTCTTGTCCTGAGGTATGATTCAGACGGCACAGATCCATCCAGAACCCGGAGACCGCGACTGTCTTACTAGAGAAGGGCGAAGAGGCAGTCAAGAGGCCGCAGCTTTGAAACCACGCTCTTAAGGTAGTCTTCGCAGGAGCCCGTCGTGCCCGGGATCATCCTACTACTAGTGTACCCTGGCATCCCAACTCTTTCGTTCAGCAGGGGCGCATAGCTAGCGACGCCCCCGTCTCACGACCCAAAGGGTCTCGGCATCTCAAAGGTAGGTCGTTATCGATGTCCATGGCGGATAAGTCCAGCTGTACTTCTTCCAGGGTAGTTTCTTCATACTCCGTACGGAGCAGGTTTCGATTTACCGACCGAACCACATCCCACAGGGATTTAGTCCGTTTCTTGGAAATGATCGTATGCTGAGGGAAGGGCAAGGATTTGCCTGCAGGTGCGCAGCGCCTCCAAGTCTTCAGCATCTCGTTCCAAACGTCGGCTGAAGAAACATTCTCCCAGGCGGGGTTGTAGCGGGAAACAGCGATAATGAAGTCACCGGTTCGGGCGCGGGCCGTTCCAAAAGCCGAGCGCCGTGGCAACCATTTCACCTGCCTGCCCCACTTAACCAACGCCTTCCTCGGCCAGCCCCGAGATTGAAGCCTCGACAAGAATGTCGTTTTCCATGTCAAAAAATATGGCTCTCGGTTTGAAATAGCGGCTGTCCGGGTGAGTTCTCCTTTCACCATTCCCTTCTTCACCGATAAGGGATGGCTGGAGGTCCAGGGGAGATACTGATGATGATTTCCGACCTTCTCATAAGGCCGGAAGCACACTTCCGACTTCCCCTCGTGTATGTGAAACCATACATCGAGAAAGGATAATCAACGTCGGAGTGTGCCCAAGCGATGTTCATACCAGGGGCTTGGATCAAATGGCTAACGACGTCGTCCGAAGGGTGAAGGACGAAGATATCATCAATGTATCGACGGTAACCCGTCGAAGTCTTGAAGATAGCGTTTCTCGTAAAAGGCCAGGTAAAGGTTGGCGAACACGGGACCGCAGTGTATTCCCATGGGTACCCGTCTGTCTGTCGCCATAACCTGTTGCCAAGTTGAAACACCGTGTTTTGCCAGAGAAGTTCGGCGGCTTTGGGATCCAGTCTTCGAGTACTGTATTATGTCGATAGGCTGGAAACCAGTGAACCGCGGATTTGAGGGCCGTCTGGAAGTCGACCCATGGGATAGACGTGTACATTGGGCAACGTCTCCCGTGTGGATTCGGACACCTAGTCCTCTCTCGTTGAAGGTTCTCACTTCTTCACACAGCTCCCGGCTTGATTCGCAAATCCAAGAGTTGATCTCTGGATCGGGAGGAGGAGGTTGTGTAATACAATCGAAAGTGTTGAGGTGATATACGAGTGCATCGGCACGATCGGTCTGATCTTCCAGGGATTCTTGTGGATTTTCGGTATCCCGTGGAATTGGGGTATATCCTTTCGATATTTGTATTCTAGTAGAAACTTCTGGACCCTTGGAGAGATCCAGAAGGAAATGTCCGCCACGTTGTCGTGAATAGATTCCAAAGTTCGTGTGAGACGCCACGCCAGAAGTAGCCGAAGTCTCCTACGAATGATTCAAATACTGGTAGTTGAATAAATGTCTTCACCTGTCCCAGTACCAGTCCTGGGTCGTAACCACAATGCCGAGATTTTATCGGATATGAAACACAGAAGGCCAGCTTCTTGATAACCATCCGACCAAGCCCTGGGAGACATAGTAATGTGTCGGAACACATCGTGTCGTCCAATCGAGGTAAGGGGCATAGGCCGTTCGAGTTGCAGTTGAACACTCCTTCTTCCCGCCTCGATTCCCTGGTTGAACCAGTGTTTACGTATAACAGGTTGCCAAGATGGGTTGCGTACAAACGGAACTGCAGGAAGCCCGTCCACCTTGTCTCGTGGTTTGTTGCGAAATAGGTAGGCAATCTTCGCCTTCCTTGTCAGCGCATTGAACCATTGCCAAACCACGTAATCTCTTCGTTGTTGCGGAAGAGATATTTCAAGTTGAGCGACAGGAGTATTCCACGTCTCGGGTAAAATCACTCCTTGTCCCTTATGCACTCCTGGCCGCCATGAGAGTAACGTTCAAGGTCGTTAGCTCCGAGTTGGCTCCAAAGGTACATTTTTCGAGCAAGCGAGCTCAGCTTGAAGAATTCGGGGGGACCCTTTTGAACCCTGTTTGCGGGAGTTCAAGCGCTTGTTGGGCCGCTTCTCCGGCTGGGTTCGTTTTCCGGCGTTTTGTTGCCGTTGACGTTTCCCAGGCCTCTGGGTTTCTTGACGGAGGTTTTCCCATTCCTCCGTTTTCTTTTCCCGACAATGTCCTGTCACGTCGGGATTGGCCTTCTCGTTTGATAGCCTCCCTCACCAACACCATGAGTTGCTTCTGACTTTTCGAAGTGTCTGCATCTGTCATTTCGGTGTCGGCGTCCTTCTTCATAACAGTCCGCTTTTCTTTCGCAAGACGAGCTTTCTGGTATGAACTGACACCAATTGCGGCCACAGTTTGAGCCACCTTTCCAATCACTCCGCCATCCGAGAGGATCGCGTGGTTTTCGGGTGAAATAAGATTCGTTTCTGTGGTCAAGACCTGTCCCCAGGCGAGGTTAAGTCGTTCGGCGACATGGTTGCTCTGAATAAAATCGCGAAGGTTTTCAACTTCCTTCGTTTTAATCAGGATCATTTGGGTCAGCGTGTTCTTTTTTGCTTCGAAGATCACGGAGTCGAGGGTCATAGAGCTCAAACCGCCGTCATCAGGTCCCATGGCGTCCTTGGAGATCTGAAGCGTTGGTGGCTTTTTATTGAGTTGAGTTGCGGAACCTCCTCAAATTTCGAAAACCGGAGCCGGTCTTTCCACAAGGCGAGCAGTTTTTCGGCCGCACCGAGCTTGTGGCTAGCGTTGAGGACCTTGTCCAATATGTCCTTGCTGAGGGGTTGCGCTGGAACTGGAATCATGCGAGGAGGTCACCTATACCATTGCATTTGGTGAGAGCAACAACAAACTCTCCCCTAACGCGGTAATTAATCTCGCTTTGTAACGCATCCTCCCTGGTCTGAGTGGATGGCACCGTAGAGCTATTGGAGGAGCTCGGCGTATGATGGGACGCCCGCGGGATGGTGTTCGTTCGCTGAGTTCCTGACATGGTGAACCAAGAGCACAATTGTCGTTAGGGTTAGAGAGTACAATGAAGAGAGGTGCGTCTTGGATTGTTTCTGCAAGTATACGTCCTAGATCTCCTGCTGGCAGAAGACCTTTCGTTTCCTTGCAGAAGAGAAACTCATCAGGGTTGGGTACAGTCTTTTATATCCTGTCCTTGTGGACCCTCACTCTACCAGTCCAGGCATCAGTAACCTGTGTTGGTTTTCATGCAGAAGCGCGCGGCAAGGCGTCGTCTATATCTGCATGAATGGTGGGCCAATCGATTTGGCGCCGAGACTATTCCCGATTAGGCATAGCGCGGCTTTCTTTCGAGGTTAGGGTAGGGTTAGGGTTAGGGTTAGGGTTAGGTTGGGTTAGGGTTAGGGTTAGGTTAGGGTTAGGGTTAGGGTTAGGGTTAGGGTTAGAGAGTACAATAGAAGAGGTGCGTCTTGATTTGTTTCTGCAAGTATACGTCCTAGATCTCCTGCTGGCAGAAGACCTTTCGTTTCCTTGCAGAAGAGAAACTCATCAGGTTGGGTACAGTCTTTTATATCCTGTCCTTGTGGACCCTCACTCTACCAGTCCAGGCATCAGTAACCTGTGTTGGTGTTTCATGCAGAAGCGCGCGGCAAAGCGTCGTCTGTGAAAGAGTTAGCGAGGTTGCGGTCTTGCGGGCGCAATCTCAGTGAGGGGAGAAGACCAAACCGTGCCTCACCTATATCTGCATGAATGGTGGGCCAATCGATTTGGCGCCGAGACTATTCCCGATTAGGCATAGCGCGGCTTTCTTTCGAGGTTAGGGTTAGGGTTAGGGTTTTGAACCCTACTCTTCCGCTTCACCAAAAGATGTGCGAAACTGCCTGTTCGGATCCATCCATGCCTCGAAACCTCCGATTCCTTCCATCCTATGAGTGAGGGATAGTTGACGATACACCGTGCCCGTACCCACCCTCTTGTCCTGAGGTATGATTCAGACGGCACAGATCCATCCCAGAACCCGAAGACCGCGACTGTCTTACTAGAGAAGGGCGAAGAGGCAGTCAAGAGGCTTGCGCAGCTTTGAAACCACGCTCTTAAGGTAGTCTTCGCAGGAGTCCGTTGTCTCCCCCGGAACCTCCTACTACTAGTGTACCCTAGCATCCCAACTTTTTCGTCCAGCGGGAGTGTGATACCCCGACACTCCGTCTTACGACCCGAAAGGTCTCGGCATCTCAAAAGGTAGGTCGTCATCGATGTCCATGGCGGATAAGTCTAGCTGTACTTCTTCCAGGGTATTTTCTTCATACTCCGTACGGAGCAGGTTTCGATTTACCGACCGAACCACATCCCACAGGGATTTAGTCCGTTTCTTGGAAATGATCGTATGCTGAGGGAAGGGCAAGGATTTGCCTGCAGGTGCGCAGCGCCTCCAAGTCTTCAGCATCTCGTTCCAAACGTCGGCTGAAGAAACATTCTCCCAGGCGGGGTTGTAGCGGGAAACAGCGATAATGAAGTCACCGGTTCGGGCGGGGCCGTTCCAAAAGCCGAGCGCCGTGGCAACCATTTCACCTGCCTGCCCCACTTAACCAACGCCTTCCTCGGCCAGCCCCGAGATTGAAGCCTCGACAAGAATGTCGTTTTCCATGTCAAAAATATGGCTCTCGGTTTGAAATGCGGCTGTCCGGGTGAGTTCTCCTTTCACCATTCCCTTCTTCACCGATAAGGGATGGCTGGAGGTCCAGGGGAGATACTGATGATGATTTCCGACCTTCTCATAAGGCCGGAAGCACACTTCCGACTTCCCCTCGTGTATGTGAAACCATACATCGAGAAAGGATAATCCAACGTCGGAGTGTGCCCAAGCGATGTTCATACCAGGGGCTTGGATCAAATGGCTAACGACGTCGTCCGAAGGGTGAAGGACGAAGATATCATCAATGTATCGACGGTATAACCCGTCGAAGTCTTGAAGATAGCGTTTCTCGTAAAAGGCCAGGTAAAGGTTGGCGAACACGGGACCGCAGTGTATTCCCATGGGTACCCCGTTTGTCTGTCGCCATAACTGTTGCCAAGTTGAAACACCGTGTTTTGCCAGAGAAGTTCGGCGGCTTTGAGGATCCAGTCTTCGAGTACTGTATTATGTCGATAGGCTGGAAACCAGTGAACCGCGGATTTGAGGGCCGTCTGGAAGTCGACCCATGGGATACGTGTACATTGAGGCAACGTCTCCCGTGTGGATTCGGACACCTAGTCCTCTCTCGTTGAAGGTTCTCACTTCTTCACACAGCTCCCGGCTTGATTCGCAATCCAAGAGTATGATCTCTGGATCGGGAGGAGGAGGTTGTGTAATACAATCGAAAGTGTTGAGGTGATATACGAGTGCATCGGCACGATCGGTCTGATCTTCCAGGGATTCTTGTGGATTTTCGGTATCCCGTGGAATTGGGGGTATATCCTTTCGATTTTATTCTAGTAGAAAACTTCTGGACCCTTGGAGAGATCCAGAAGGAAATGTCCGCCACGTTGTCGTGAATAAGATTCCAAAGTTCGTGTGAGACGCCACGCCAGAAGTAGCCGAAGTAGTCTCTACGAATGATTCAAATACTGGTGTTGAATAAATGTCTTCACCTGTCCCAGTACCAGTCCTGGGTCGTAACCACAATGCCGAGATTTTTATCGGATATGAAACAGAAGGCCAGCTTCTGATAACCATCCGACCAAGGCCCTGGGAGACATAGTAATGTGTCGGAACACATCGTGTCGTCCAATCGAGGTAAGGGGCATAGGCCGTTCGAGTTGCAGTTGAACACTCCTTCTTCCCGCCTCGATTCCCTGGTTGAACCAGTGTTTACTAACAGGTTGCCAAGATGGGTTGCGTACAAACGGAACTGCAGGAAGCCCGTCCACCTTGTCTCGTGGTTGTTTGCGAAATAGGTAGGCAATCTTCGCCTTCCTTGTCAGCGCATTGAACCATTGCCAAACCACGTAATCTCTTCGTTGTTGCGGAAAGAGATTTCAAGTTGAGCGACAGGAGTATTCCACTCTCGGGTAAAATCACTCCTTGTCCCTTATGCACTCCTGGCCGCCATGAGATACGTGTTCAAGGTCGTTAGCCTCCGAGTTGGCTCCAAAGGACATTTTTTCGAGCAAGGAGCTCAGCTTGAAGAATTCCGGGGGGACCCTTTTGAACCCTGTTTGCGGGAGTTCAAGCGCTTGTTGGGCCGCTTCTCCGGCTGGGTTCGTTTTCCGGCGTTTTGTTGCCGTTGACGTTCCCAGGCCTCTGGGTTTTTTGACGGAGGTTTTCCCATTCCTCCGTTTTTCCTTTTCCCGACAATGTCCTGTCACGTCGGGATTGGCCTTCTCGTTTGATAGCCTCCCTCACCAACACCATGAGTTGCTTCTGACTTTTCGAAGTGTCTGCATCTGTCATTTCGGTGTCGGCGTCCTTCTTCATAACAGTCCGCTTTTCTTTCGCAAGACGAGCTTCTGGTATGAACTGACACCAATTGCGGCCACAGTTTGAGCCACCTTTCCAATCACTCCGCCATCCGAGAGGATCGCGTGGTTTTCGGGAAATAAGATTCGTTGCTGTGGTCAAGACCTGTCCCCAGGCGAGGTTAAGTCGTTCGGCGACATGGTTGCTCTGAATAAAATCGCGAAGGTTTTCAACTTCTTCGTTTTAATCAGGATCATTTGGGTCAGCGTGTTCTTTTTTGCTTCGAAGATCACGGAGTCGAGGGTCATAGAGCTCAAACCGCCGTCATCAGGTCCCATGGCGTCCTTGGAGATCTGAAGCGTTGGTGGCTTTATTGAGTTGAGTTGCGGAACCTCCTCAAATTTCGAAAACCGGAGCCGGTCTTTCCACAAGGCGAGCAGTTTTTCGGCGCACCGAGCTTGTGGCTAGCGTGAGGACCTTGTCCAATATGTCCCTTGCTGAGGGGTTGCGCTGGAACTGGAATCATGCGAAGGAGGTCACCTATACCATTGCATTTGGTGAGAGCAACAACAAACTCTCCCCTAACGCGGTAATTAATCTCGCTTTGTAACGCATCCTCCCTGGTCTGAGTGGATGGCACCGTAGAGCTATTGGAGGAGCTCGGCGTATGATGGGACGCCCGCGGGATGGTGTTCGTTCGCTGAGTTCCTGACATGGTGAACCAAGAGCACAATTGTCGTTAGGGTTAGAGAGTACAATGAAGAGAGGTGCGTCTTGGATTTGTTTCTGCAAGTATACGTCCTAGATCTCCTGCTGGCAGAAGACCTTTTTTTCCCTTGCAGAAGAAGAAACTCATCAGGGTTGGGTACAGTCTTTTATATCCTGTCCTTGTGGACCCTCACGCTACCAGTCCAGGCATCAGTAACCTGTGTTGGTGTTTTCATGCAGAAGCGCGCGGCAAAGCGTCGTCTATATCTGCATGAATGGTGGCCAATCGATTTTGGCGCCGAGACTATTCCCGATTAGGCATAGCGCGGGCCTTTCTTTCGAGGTTAGGGTTAGGTTAGGGTAGGGTTAGGGTTTAGGTTAGGGTTAGGGTTAGGGTTA